>VZSZ01008824.1:151638-250050 GCA_013398815.1 Ibidorhyncha struthersii
TGAAAACTTCATAGATTTTGATAATACAGTGGCAAATGTGTCATGAGTTGGTGCTAACATTAGCTGAGAAATGCAAATGGATGCAGTAATTTGCACAGCAGTTGCAGTTCAGCCCCTCCTGCCATCACTGGGCTCCAAGTATTTACAAATGTAAACCAGTGCAGTCTCAAACCTTGAGACTGGTAGACTGTACCCAGTGGGTTTTGGTAGTGAGTGCAAGGAAGGCAAAGCTTACAAGGACCGTACAGGCATGATCCTCTATTCATTTTACTGTAAGGTTCTGTTATCTTTAAATGCCTTGGATGACTTACCAAAAAAAAAAAAAAAAGNGGCATAACCCATAATAGGAAATACTGAGAGTTACGAGAATTTCTCTGATTTAGTCCTGCTAAAGAGCTGGCTAAGGGTACAATCTTCAGCTTTTCGGCTGCTCAAACCAAACACTTGAATAGATGATAGCTTTGAAGATATCATCTGAAGTATTGCACAATTAGCATGAATAATTTTAAAATATTCTGTTCCTGTAACAGATCTTGAAATGTCTCATCTAATGGACTATGGTGTTTAGAGCCAAACTATTCAAAAAAACAGCAAGCCTGTACATTTCCATTATTTGGTATCACAAAATTTGTCATTTAAAATTTAAGTGGTGACTGAATAATAGATCCCAAAGAATGATGTAACCTTGGTTGGATTTTGCTTCAGACTACACCTCCAAAGATGGCACTGCAGGGTGGGAGGGGTGAAGCTCAATTTACTGGTCTGGGGAGAATTGAATTTGAACGTAAATACTGCCGCATGAAACACGGTCTTTTTTCATTGCACCTACTTTCCTGAAATCTTGGCTAAGTTTTCGCCATGTTAATAACAATCTGTTTGTGAATTCTGATATATTGTAAAAGTAAAGCCTTTTTTAATTTGGAGATTTTGTTTGTTTTGGGATTTCTTAGGCCCTGCAAAGCGCTCACTTATCCTGATACCAAATTGACACAATTAATTTAGGATTCTTTTACTTTGTTTTCAGCAAATACTCCCCCCTGTTTTATTGTTCTATCAGTCGTTTGATGATTTTATGATAGCTGTGCATATGGACTCTCATTTTTAGAGAGTACTGATTTAATGTTTTCTCCAGCCTACCCATTTAAAACTGTATTTTTGATGTAAAACCATATTATGGTAATGTGCGTAGCACTGCACATACCATTTACTGACTTTTGCGTTAACCTGCTTTGAGGTTGTCTGTAGGCTTTTACATATGGTGGCTGGCAATTTCTTCCTGTTTAGTTATTCCTGATAGGAGTTTATTACTTTTCAGTAGCTGGAGAGTAGTATAGCACACATTCGACTCTTGTATTTAGTTCCATCTCCCTTTCAGTTACAGACCTTATTGCTATAATTAAGAACTATACAATTGGCGCTTATTATTCTATATACCTTGAGTGTGTTCTGTTCTCCTTCCACTTTTAGCGCACTCCCCAAGGTAATACAAAATAATAACATGCCATATGGCAAATGGAATCAGCTGTAACACCACAGAGCGTCTTTTATCATGTAGCTTTTACAATATGACATTCCCAAGTTTGTAACTGATGAATATTGCATGTCCTAGAGAAACTCTACTGTATTATGCTGCTTCTCCCATTAGAGGCATCCTTGCTGATACTCTGAGCCTTTTTTTTAATGTAAGTGCAGCAGCTGTCATTTTGCAAGAATCAACAATGTGCAAAAGGATAGACAGAACGTCTCAATGTGTGGTAATCTTACCAAACTGCAAAAAGTTATCACGAACACAATATTGCATTGTCACGAATTGTGAAACATACAGTTGGTATGATGTAACAGTAATCATGAGTTTTATGTAGTTTGGGAGGCTTGACTGGGGATTTTTGTTTGTTTTTAATGTCTGTAGAGCTCCTGGGACTTCATAAAATGTATTATTTCAATAGTGAATTTCTATAGGTTTGGAGTCAGTCATCTGAAACATGATGTCTGGAAGCTTTAGATGCTGTTCTATGAAAGTTAAACATAAGTATAACATAGGCATTTTGTAGAAGGGTTAAAGCACTTCTACAAGACCAAACTCTAAAGGGAATTCTATTTTGTGGCTATGCTAAATGGATGTGATGAGCTGATGATGTTGCTCAGGAATGCAAAACCCTCTAAGTAACCATTTCTTAATAGTAGACGTGTATCGGTGTACCAGCTTTAGCTTTGTGAGTAGAAGGATTAAGCAGATAGATAGGGAAATGATGGACATGTAATGTTTAGTCATATTTCTTTCCATCTTATGCTTGTGGCAAAAATATAATTTCAATCTATTCTAAGTATATTTAAGAAGTCAAGAGAATGTTTCTGTCATGAACAATTGCATCATGTAACACGTAGTTAGCTTAGCTTCCTGGCTTGTTTTAGGCTGTAGAGGATGCACAGTCTCCACCACATCTACTGCTCCCACTGTGTCACTACAAGTGGTACAGCAACTTTTCTCCAAAGCAGGGGAGCAGAGGAGCAAGGGATGAACTGTTGCTCACTGTTCCTCCAGCTTTGCTCTTTGGAAAATATATTTTTACTCCTGTCTAGTCAGGCATAGGAAATAGAAGCATGCTCAAGCTCTAAATGAACTTTCTACCTGTCACCAGTATAAGGCAGAGGTAGCTCATAATACATCTTGCTTTTCTGCGGTGCACATGTAATGGCCTAAGAGATCAGTACTAGGATAGGATAATGTAAGGTTTGAGAACTTCGAACTGATTTTTTGAGCAAGAACAGTAACGCACATACCACAACTGCCTTTTAGTCCTTTGTAAAAATACTACTTGTTCGGTTTTCTGTAGGAAATAGTACAATGTTTCATTTAAACAAAATAAAATGATATACAGAAAATAGATTTTATTGAAAGAAATGTCAAATACTAGTATAGTAAATATTTGCACTGAGGTAATGGCAATTTTGCTCAAAAAGGAAATTCATTGTGTGAGCAGGTGTAAGTAGGCGGGGGATATGTGTGTGTGTGTACACATATATCCATATACACATATAACAGTAATTCTCAGAAATACTAGGAAGGGCAAGATAAACATAAACTATTTGATACGATTCTTTGTACAATTTACACTTCATATAGAATCACCTGAATTCCTTACCTGAATTTTTAGAAACTGCACTGTCTTTTTGTCCTTAATTTTTCTTTCTTGCTTATCTGCATCATATCTACTGCCGTTCTCCAGTGTTTGCTTGCCTCCTTGTCACATATGAAACCAGTGCAGACTGTATATTGATAAACCTGCATTGACAAATACCAGTGAATTACATAGGGGTAAATGAAAGACTTTTTTTTATTACTCTTCTTTCTGTCTTCCATGAAAACAGAGATAGAATAACAAGAGACTTGGGGTCAAGTTCTGATGTAATAAGTTTGCACATGTGAATACCACTGTATTTTTTTTATTGCTAACCACTTAGATCCATGTGCAAAATCTATTTATATAATTATTCTTTTCTGAAAAAAAAGTGGCAACACAAACATATAGAAATAATATAAGTGTCTTACAACACAAAACGTGAACTTATCAGAAGCAGAAACTACTGATGTTTGGCAAGTTGTCCTTTGGAAGCCCAGGCAACACCCTCAGAGTGACCAGTCATATTTAAAAGTATCACAAACTAGTTTAGTTGCAGCATTTATCTGTTTTCTTTTAGGCCCGATCTTGAAGTTTACAACAAGGTGCCTATCTGAGACACCTCTGTAGGGTTCCGTGATTTTCACAGAATTGTGATCAGGCTTGCAAGAATTATCTTTATATTGTAAATGCAATTTACAATTTCTAAATTGCAACTTAAAGGAGGTTTGTCTGTTTCCTTTTCTGTTTTGTCACTCTTTGGTGTTTGTCTTTTTTTTTGCCAGAACTTACTTCTTGGCTTTTCCCCAATTCCTAACAATCACTCCTCTCTCTCTCGTGCCTCTTTTCCCCACCTTTGCTTTTGAACAATCACGCCCCTTAGGCAAGAGTTTGTAAATTAAAATTGTATTGTCCTGTTTTATGAATTTAGCTATCCCCAACATTCTCATTTTTAATCCTCTGACTTCCTTAATTAAGTGCAAGATAGTTATAAACACCTGTATGGGGAATTTGATCATGATTATTTGAAATGACATATTTTTTTCATACAAAGAGGTATGAAAAATAATTAAAATTTAGGAACATATAATGGTGCCAAGAAATTCTAATTGAATTAAACTGTAGACTCGTGGGACATCTTTTCTAAAATTAAAAGCATATCTCTAAAATAATTTCTACATTCATAGGAAACTTATTTTCTGGAGAAGGACAACAGCCATATTTGTTGGCTCCTTTTCCAGTAGGATTTATGTCAGAATGAAGACAAAATCCATGGAAATACTTAAAATGGCTTCCTTTCAATGACAAAAATTGTTCTACCCTTTAATGCATGGAGCCCTTGATTGTTCCATCTCAAGGACCGCACAAGCCTCGGCGTAAGCCTGGCTGCCACTGAGCCTGGACTGGCAGCCTTTGGTGGCTCAGAGACACACCAATATAGTGCGGTGAACAGAGCCCCGAATCAAAGATGAACTTAGCCTAAAAAGAACAGAATTTGGCTCCACGTTTCCCTTTGTCTCACTGCCAAAAATCTTTACATATGATAAACACAGTCATCAAAATCCACTTGTGACAAGTAACAGTTAGCTTGTGCATCATTTATCACAGAATTCTGCAATTAGTCACATCTTTAACATGTAATATGTGTTTCCTTAGAGCATGCCACATTTTATTAAGGTGTCCAGCTTTTCACAGGGTGGATATTAAGTGAAAAGCATTCTTATTTGCCTGGAAATTCATGCCATACACCAAATACCGTGTTTTCTGTGATTAGTTAGCAGGAACCATCTGTCATGTCCCTACCCCCACAGTGCTGAGGAAGGCAGAGACTGAAGGTGAGAAGTATATTTACTTTTGACAACAAAACCAGCTGTTGCCATTACTTCTAGCTGTAAGGCAAACATGCTGGAAAAGGTGACTACCTATTGTGGTTCTAGTGCACTGGGACCAACTATGACTGTTGATGACAGCAAACCTCTCAAAATCCGGAGGAAAATTGCTTTATGGCTTATGTCAGGAGGGCATGTACAAACACAGCTCCAGCTGGGAGCTGGAACCAAGGAGCAGAAACTTCAGGCTACAAAAGTATCAGGGTGAGTTCAAGTAACAATAGCCCGCTTCTCCCGCCTTCCTTTTGGTAGAAAATTATATTGGAAAAAAGAACTATTTTTCTCTAATGATAACACAAGATTCTGAAACGAAGCACAGCAGGTAGAAACATCTGGCACAGATTTAAAAAGATATTGCATATTCATATGCTGAAATGTTTTCCAGTGCTGACAGCTAACTCTTCCAAGTGGAAGAGGTACATGCTCTGCTGTTGTTCATTCTCTGCCAATTTTCCTTCTTAAAACTCTGGCACCATGTTTTGGGGGCCGTGCACTCTAATCTCTGTTATTCTTACCATCATCCCTCAGACTAAGATAGATATTTACAGAGCCAAATCATTTTGACTTTCAGTAGTATTGCAGCAAATAGGTATATTTTCAAAATTGCTGAGAAAAGGAAAAAGGGTATTTCTTCACTAAAACCACTTTATTCCCTTGTTACCTTCTTTCATATTGTACAAGGAGAGCACTGTGCTATGGTGTGAATGTACCTAGAGCATATTTCAGGAGCAAAATACAAACACTGGCAGCAAAGGGCACTTTATGCAAATCGTTTCCTGAGTGATGGCTCTTCCTCCCTGATGATTCTGGCAAGACATAATAATTTGGGAAAATAAGTGGAGTGCCCTGCCCTTCAGCTCTTTTCTCTACAGCACGTACATCCCCTTGAAAATAGGATTATGACAAAATAAAAGCTTCATTTGGGTGGGAGCTTCTTTTAAAATATGTTCAATATTTCACTGTAGAAAATAGTAGAGATAAAGCAGAGCTATAAAAGACACACTTTTAGGAAAAGAAAACACACCATCGTGCCTAACTCTATATTGCACTCATTTTCCTTTTACAGCCCACCTGTCAGTCCTGTTATCCTTGTCTAGAAAAGAATTTACAGTAAGTCTCTGCTTCAATCAGTTTCCATGGTAACTTGGTTCTGTTTTAAAACCTATACATAAAAATGGCTTGGTTAAAATGATAATGAGCTGGAATGCTTGCCCATACCTGAACTCCACCTTTCCCATTGCTCAAAAATAATCAGATAGGGGTGTCAGTCCATCTGCAGTAGTTCCTTTAGCTTCTACAACACCGTCCCACTAACCAAGTCAGATCAGTTTCTTTTGCCATCTAGACATCTCAGTTATCAGAGACATACAGGGTGCAGGGTACTGACTAGTGTTTACACATTACATGCTGTGAAGTAAAGCATGTCAGGGTCTGGAGTCTTGATTTCGCTGGGGAAGGATCCCTCTGTGTGTACAGTACCTACAGCCGGGCTGAAAGCTCCAAGGGCCATAGCATCTTTTAAGAAATGGAACAGAAGAGGCAGACTGTCTCCCTCTAGAAGATGCTTTTCACAAAAGCAGGAGAAAACTTCCCTTCAGGCCAGATTGATAGGAAATAAAAGTTCAGAAAAAACAAACGGAACTTTTAATTGATTCTAAGAATATTGTGATACTGTCCCGTCACTGTGGATATGTATGTTCTATCCAACCTTCAGTTACCCCTTATCCTAGTTTCAAGTTCATCTCTTGCACTCATAATTTCTGATTCTCCAGCCGGTTTGACTTTGTCTTTGACAGTCATAATTCTGATTACTTCTTTATACTGTCTCAAATCTCATCTAGGAAAAAAATCAATATTCTTTTTTATGTAACTTAAATACTTCAGTGATAAAACAAGTTTCAGTTACAGGGAAATCTTAAAAGAACTTCTAATGTGGATGATAGAGCTCTTCAGCAATTACTCTGAAAACTTGCTGCATTTCATAGAAGATGGCACCTTCCCTGTGATATCAAAACCAACATTTTGTATTAGATCTGCTCTTCTGAGTTGTATTGGGTAGCTTAATATTTGTATAGAAAGTTTTTTGTTCTATAGGAGGCACTGATAGAATTTATGAAAAACAATTTTATACTGCTGTGACTTCCAGGTAGGCATTCCAAAAGATACTGAATGTAGGAGTACACCGGTTAATTTACAACTGAGTTTGGCCAAACAAAGTCTTGGTAAATATCTCAAGGTTTCAGCATGGGACAAAGCAATACTATTTTCCCAGCCAAGTGGTTGCACACCTGGTCCCTGTTAAGCATCTTAAATAACAGAAACAAGTCCATGTTTGCGTTGTGTTTCATAGTTTGGATAGTATGAGATACTGCTGCCTTGTCCTTCGCAATACACAGAAGGGCACTGCTCAGTGATTTTTCACACCTTCTTATTTCTGAATGGCACTACTATGCAAGGAGTAGGCATCCTATACCTTATGTATGGGTTTACTTTTGTATAGTCTAAACTTTGATTGTCATCTACTGATTCATCTAGATAATATGATCACCTTGAAATTCAGTTGCAATTTAAAATGAAAAAGTCAGTATCCTTGTCCCAAACCAAATAATATGAGTGTATTACAAGTTTGATTTAGACCTACATAATTCCTCCCAAAACATCTTGGAAAGAAACAAGCTTTCAAATGCTTTTTTTCCACCTCTAATTTTTAACTATCTGTCTCACTTACCCCCTGTGTCCTAACGCTGTTCTATAGACATTAATTTCTGAGGGCAGGGCTTTGTCAAAGCAAGGTATCATAAATCTACTCAATTCCTTTCATCAGTCATGGCAATAACATCTTCACAGTACTCCTGCAAGTCAGTAAAGTATGACCTTCTCTGACTGATCTGTGCAGACTATGCTTAATTGAACTATTGCTTATCCAGTGGGCATTTTAACTTTCACACAATGATTTTTTCAATAGCTGATGTCCAACCAACTGGTCTCCACTTTCCAGATAAAAGAATAAATAACATCTGATGCTTTGTCAATTGAAAAAAAAAGGTAGTTATTTATTTTTAATCCTTTTAACCTCTTTTAACTCAATTGAACAATTAAATATGCTTACACTTTCCATGGTTTTTTACTCCTTCCATAATCCTACGTGTAAAAAGGAGGACTGATTCTGTGCCTCTCTTCACCATTGTAGCATTATTGATTCCATCCTGATGCTCATCTGTGCTCCAGAAATACTGTAGTTTGTTGTGAAGACTGACCATACTAGTTGGCCGCTTGAGATGGGAAATTTCTTGTTAGGCATGGTCTTTAATACAGTTTCTATTGTATTTCATTCATCTGCTAATTACTGTGTAGTGCAACAGGCTACATTTTCTTTTGCCCTGAATATTGTTCATATGTACGGCAGATCAATTGTTAGTTGCAAAACTATCTCAGATGTATCATTTGATGTTTCTGCTTCTTTTTAAGTAGATTAAAAATTACTGTTAAATTAAGAGGGTCTTATTTCTTAATTTTTAGATCATTATACTGAGTTATACTTTAAAAAGTCCTTTCTTGGTTCTATTTTATTTTGAAATGTCTTTTATCATCTTATATTAATTATTATGAAGGGTTTGAGAAATATGAATATCTAGTACTAATTTAGTTGCTTGCTGGTAGGAATTCCAAATAGTTAACCTCTGTGCCTTAAATAATTACGTGACTACCCTCATGTGCTGCTCTATACATCTTTTTATTTTGCATACAATTAACAAGATTTTATTTAGTTCCGATTTTACCCTCTTGCTGTCTTTTCTGAAGACATATGTCATATTTTGAAAGCTAGTTATATTGCGATTAAAGTAGAATAAACCTTTTTGTATGAAATAATATAAGCTCAAATATTCATGCATCCGTGAACCTTCACATTACAAATCTCAGACGCCTCTGCTGATGGAGGGCGAATGGGCTATGTATAAACAAGTGTGTAAAATGAGAATCAGTAGCTTGTAAGAAGTTAACTGTGCCTGCATTACCAGTTTGCTCCCATCTGTGGTATATGTTTTTGAGTTGGATGAACTTTGCAATGGTAATCTGAACCTGCCTCCCTCTTTCTTGGTCCCTCTTGTCCTAGTATCTCCTACATGACGCACCCTCCAACTTCCACATTATGTCCTAAACTTACTTTCAACATATCTCTCTCTGTGATTTCATTCTCCTTATGCAAAGTATCCCCTCTCCCTGATTACATGCAAGAAATCATGTTTTGAAGTGTGCTGCACAGAAAGAGATCAACAGAGGAATACCATTGGGGAAGTTACAGGAGGGGAACTGAAGGTACAAACAGTTTGGAGAGTGTGAAGGAAGGAAGGAGCAGTGCTTTGTTCCTTCTTTCTGCCCGCTCCTCCTGTGAGTAGCACAGCCAAGATAGGAGTTTGAAAGCATGTTTAGAAGGATCATTAAGTTGCTTGCTGACCAAATTAATATGGTAGAAAGGCTCAGAAAACTGAAGCAGACACTTTCTCTTTGGTAGATGTGGTTGGTTTGAGTCAGAACTACAGCATGTGAATAGTCTTAGGCTCTTTCACTTCTGCTGTTCTCTTCTCTCCAGCCCACCTCCTGACAGAGGCACTGGCCTATTTGGCAATAAAACTCATCACATTAAATGCTCCTGGTCTTTATTGTGGTGGGTAGTAAATGAGAATTTTTTTATACTAGTGCAGGATAGTGAAGAGCAATTAGATGCAATGGGCCTAAGAGCTAAGAGCTCAAACCAAGCCTTCAGGCACACTTCAGAGACCGCCAAACCCTGTGCTGTTCTGGAAAGCCAAAAGGTTGTGACAAAGTTAATTTCAAACTAAGGTCATATCCACTCAATTTAATTAAGAGATTCTTGTCTCTAGAAACTCTTGTGATCACAACTGACATATGGGACTAATCTGATTTCTTTTTAGCAGATCTGTTTTTAAAAACGCACACATCCAGGTCACACTAAAACTTTTAAAAGTTCCACCTTATTTGGAAGATAACTGGTATCAGTGAAAATAATAAGCAGAAACATAATGTTTTCATGTCACCTAATAGCACTGAGTAAGTAGGTGCGTATATTTTTAAAATGACTGCTGTCTCAAAGTGACGAAGACATGGTTAGCCATTATGTCTTTATTATAACAGTTACGCCAGTGAGTAGGACGCAGGGAAACAGGTTCCTTGGATGGCTTCTGGGCTTCCCTCTCTTCTATAAAATGGAGATGATGAGACTTCCTTAATTTGTGCAATGGTAAGAAATACATTCCAGACTCTGTGATTCCCAACTGTTATAGGGAAGAAGAGAGAGTTGCAATGTATGTAAGTACCTAAACAGGAAATAGAAAATAAATCATGCCTGTTTTCTTGTTAACTGTCATAATTTTACCTTGATTTACTCAAAGATTTATGTCTTCCAATGTAAATCTTTTCAATGACATTACACAAATGAATCTAGCTTAACATATCATTCTTAGAAAATTTGTATCAGTTCCCTGATCACTGCATTTCTAGAAAGAAATGCAAGCTTCCTCTGTTACTTTTAGAAGTACTGTATAAACAATTTGTTTTCATCTGTGTTCTGAGAATCTGAGGTTGGGGGTTTATTTATAAAATCCAAACTAGACTGTTTGATTTTCCACCTTCCTTTCCTTCTTTAAAAGTACATTTTGAAGGAAGCACAAAATCAGATGGAAGAACTCAATTTGGGCTCTTGAGAATATATGGCAATGCCATTTCCTTTTACAAAGGAAAAGAATTAATCTTTTCTAAATTACAGGTGTGAAAAGAATCAGCTCTGGAGGTGTACGTCTTTAAGCTTTACAAATATGTCTACTTTTGATTTCTAAAGATAATGTCAGGAATAGGGCAGCTACAACAAAAAAAAGCAAGGTTAATCAATAAGATAACATCATTAGTCAGGGTCTGGCATTGTTCTAGAAAATGGGGCAAATATTAATCTAATGTAGAGAATATTGTGAATTCCAAGGTTACGGCATGCCATGGATATATGGCTGATTCACCAGCTTTGAAGTCCAGAGTGCCTTATAGATGAATGTGCTTTTAAACAAGAACTAAAGCTCCAAGGGAAATGGGTTTGTTAATTTTTCCTAAGATGTCAGTTTAGTCAATCAGAACATTTCTTAGAAAAATAGAGTTAGGACGAAACACAAAGATTTTGACAAATCTTCACAGACAAACTTGTGAACTTCCCTAGCCACCTGGATTTCCCCCTGCTATCGCTGAAAACACAAGTGTAAAATCAGAACATATTTAAGACAGTGTAACCCGTAACATTTAAAGCAGTTCAGCTTTAAAAAGCAGAAAAAAGAAAAAATTAAGTAAATGCCTGTAAAAGTTATGGTAAGGCTCTCCAGAAAAGCAGAATCCAAAACACATGCTGGCTGGCTGATCTGAGTCTAGTAAAAACACTAAAAAAAACCCCAAACCAACCAACCAAAAAACCTCTAACGCGTGTAACAGTCATTTTATCAGTGATATTCTCATCTTTGTGGTGTTACTACCCCACCTTCCCCCTTCCCCCCAAAAAAACCCTGACAATCTCTTACACTGCCTTTAATATGTATACAATTATATTTCTAGTATCTCTTTTATACTGTTAAGCTGCCCTGTCCCTTATTCTCCATATTCAGAAGCTTCAACAGCTTGGTGTAGCTTTCATTAGGAAGAAACTCTAGTTAGTACTTAGGAGATCAAAAGCCCTCTGAATTACTACCCAAACGTAATGGTTATGATGGAGCAATTCAGGTCCAATAGGCAAGTACAAAAATGCGGATTTTTTTTTTTTTAAGCAATGTTGTTTCAATAGCAGCATAGTAGTGGGAGCTTTTTGTTCAATCGTGATTACATTTTTATTATTTTTCTTGAGTTTGATTTTGATGAACAGAAGTTGCAAGACAAATATTCTGGCTCAAGGAGCTTAGTCACTCATGTGAGTTCAGCACCTTCTTTACTACTATAAAATTTACAAAACTGGTAACTTTTGAAGCCATGAAAATTAAGCAAAATTAGCCATGCTGGACTTACAAACAACTAAATTTTTTTTTTTTTTAAATAGACTCTTTTTCATTTCCAAATGAAGGATGTCGTATTCTCAGCAATGCAAAAGTTAGATTTTTAAAAGTAAAGAGTGCTGGGGAGGGGGAGTTGGTAGAGAACATTCACCCATCCTACAAATATAATGCAAGAGCTCAGTATTTTTAAGGTCAGTTCTGATTTTTATGAATATCCCTGATGGCTGCCTAAGATCAATTAGATTTAATGTAGTCTATTATTCCTCACTAAACTTCAGCTCCTCAGTCCTACATTAATACATTTGATTAACAATTGTGAGAGGAAAAACTGAGTTTTGGCATTTTTAAAATCTAGAAGTAAAAAGAAAAATCATGATAACAAATGCTGCTTTTTTATACATATGGTCATGGGTTGAATTATGGGATTTTTTTCCTCTTAGGTTTGCTTTTCATCTCTATGAATATTATTATGGGAAATCATTTTGTAGCTATCTTTTGTGTCAGATGTCCAGATGGTATAAATTAGCTACATTGACTTCACTGATGTAGTATGGATTTATATCCCTATGGAATGGAGAGCACATACGTATAACACAGCATAGCATAAAAGCTTTCTCATTTGGCAGAGATCATCTATCTACATGAGAATTTCCAAGTAGTTAGTATCTTGGACCAAGGACTCAGAACTTGGTGGGAGCTTTACCATTGCCTTCTCTGGACATAACGCGGAATATTCACACTACTCAGTTTTAGACTACTAGCTCAGATCAGATGATTACACAGAAATTTAGAAAAGGTGAAGTTGATTTCTTTATGGTCCAAATCCTTATTTAACAGAAAAGAACAAACTATGTTCTGTTAAGCTCTTTTTTGAAATTCAAATTATGTTTATACCTTAGGGAAAAGACTAACTAGAGGCTAACACGGCTTGCATGAGCTTCAGATGATTAACCTACTTTGTATTGCTCTCACCACACTGCATTGGTTAATCATTATCTTTTAGCAGTGTCTTTAACAATTAGGTAAAACAGCATTTATCTCTTCTCTATATTTAGAAGACCTTACACAAACTAATCTTATTTTTCCTTTATTTTCCATTATACTTGCCATATGAAAAGTGTGTATTAGAATTGATGTAAGAAAAAATTCAGTCTCTATCCTTGACTAGATTCAAATCAGTTAGTTCTTTCTTATCTTTACTCTCCCACTAGGCCCAGTGTCCATTACTGTTAAATGAGATACTACGTGTTTCTCACTGGCAACGAACAGACTTTAAAATTCAGTCGGGCATTTTCCCTCTCCAAATCTGTTTTATCAGCTGATGATTTCCTGAAGCTTTAGACAACTGATTGGGAAGTCCAGTAAAGAGAAGACATTCTTGAATACTCTGTCCAGAATGAAACAGTCAGTTATTATGTAGTTTTGTGAGACAATCCTGAGTATGTGTGACAATTACATGGTGTATTTCAGCTCATAAAACAATTATACTAAAGGTGGGAGAACTATCGGATCATCAGTTATTATATACTGGCTTTCTAACAGTGGATATTTTAGGGGAAAAACATAAAGAATTTTTCAGGTTCATTTCCAGGCCTACCAGCTGCAACCCTGCAGCCACAGCACACTTAGAGTTATCTAATCTATCTAGTCTTCCTTTCATATATTTCAGGCACATAAACTGGTCTCAGCTTTCCAAGATAATATTTCAGAGATGTTTTTAATAATTGATGTTAGAATGATTTTTTGAATGACGGGAATTTGCAATGGCCAGTTTTGGTGCGATATATTAGCAATTCAGAGGAATCTAACAAAGGGACTTTTATTGTTTCACCATAAGGTTTTCTTTCTGTATCCTTAGATTCTTTCATAAAACTTGTAGTATTTTTGTAAGAAAAATACACTAGCTGATTCTTATAACACTGTGCATACTTGAACTGTAATGTCAGGTTAGTTTTCTTTCTGAATTTTTTAAGACACTAAACTAACAAAGAATTTAAAAGTACATTCTTTAACACGCAAAAAGGCTATATGTAAGAAAGAACATACAGATGTGTATGTCTCATTGTACCAAGTTTTTCTGGTAGAAAACTGAGTGAACTTATTATTAAGTAGAAATATTATTAAGTGGAAATACATTCAGACATCCCTGAGAAAACACTTTGGAGAAAAATAAATATAAGCAATTTATAAAATTGTTTATATATAACTAGAAAATCTCAGAGAAGTTCTTTTCTCAAGGAATGCCATTCACAATACCAGACCGTGTCATTTCCTTTGAGAGAAGGTACTTATCTATGTACAATACAGGAGCAGAGTCAGGCTTCAGTGCTTCAAATTGAGGAACCAATGATGATGGAGTACTGAAAATGGAATAGCTGAGAAAAATATTGGGTTTAGGCCCATGTACAATGCTAGATCGAACAGTAGATCTGATTTTCATTCAACTATGTGCTGAATTCTACAAGAATACCTAATTCTTGTAATTCATGGGACCATCAGGGTAACAAAAATAATTTTCCCTGGACTTCAGACAATTATCTAATGACATTGTCAGAAGTAATCCGCAGGAATAGTTGCTCTTTTTTTTTTTCCATCTTCCTGTACACCACCAAACAAAAATCTCTCTCTCTCTCCCCCTAGATAGACTTAGTCACTCACAAACTTAAATGCTTACTGGAAACACACAAATCCTTGAAAACTGTTATGTGGCATAGGAAGAGAGCAAAAGGCATTGTGCGACATCAACATGTCCTGCATCTAGACTAGAAGGAATGTTACCTGCTAAAAGTGCTCAAGTGACTAAGAGACTGTACCACCATCTATAAAAGGAGGCAAATGAAAATCAAGAGCTCCTGCCTGTCTGATTCTGTGGTAACAACTTCTTCACCTAACTCTGATTATTGATTAACCCTGAGCATGTAACCACAGTGCTCCACTTGCAGACCATAAGGTGCCTCAAAGCCACTCAGAGCATCACTGTACTGTGCTCAGGTTAAGTATGTGCATCTTAGCCACAAACATAGACTTATCAACCTACCTGTGCTTAACTACCTGCTTTATTTACACTGCCTCTAGGTGTCCAGCGCTAGAAGTAGAAATGTCAACTGAATAACTAAGGCAAGGATATATTTGTGCTGGCAAAGACTGCATAATTTTGGAGAGCTTTTTGCTTATGAGAATCCCACCATATCTAAGAAAAGAATTGTATCTTGGGAGCATTTAGTGAAAAAAGACCAACCAAAACAACATGCAGAATTAATGTGTAATATGCTTTTTTAATGCTGCTTCTCCTAATTCAGAGATTTCAGTGCCACCTTTTTAACATCTCCCAAGGCCATACATTTCAGGAACTATATATTTAAATATCTCTTTCCCAGAACTGTAATAACAGAGGATTTCATTAGCAACATTTAGGAGTTTTAAACGATTGTTGCAGAAACAGGTATATTATAGTGCACAAAGGAAAAGAAAGAATAGTTTTCCCCCACAGCAGATTCTCAGTGTATATTGTATGATTCATAGGGAGAACAATCGAACAATCATGTAAATGAACTGCGGTTTTCTGTTTGAAAAGATTTAAAGCTAGATTTATTTCCAAATTAAGAAAGTGTTATCAAAGTAAAAGAAAAAATTCTCACGAGCAAAACCCCTACATGAATACTAAGCACATACTGTATATTATGCATGTAAGCAACTTGCATTTGAAAAGGTAAAAGGCTGGGGTGTTTACAGAGAAACTGTGAGGAGTTGCTGTAAATTCTTGAAGAGACAAGAATGGTCTTCTAATGTGACATAACAAATACCTTATGATCCTATGATTTTTTTTTTTTATTTCTACACAGGCTATTTACTAAGAAAAACTATCAATCAACTTTCTTTTTAATCCATCCATTGTACTTCATTTTGCTTTGATTTGCCTTCATATGCCTGCTAGGTCTTATTCATTTAGTACAGACTCACTCTTCCATATCCCACCCAGTTGCATGCTCCTTGGCCATGCGGCTAGCACGTCATCTGTTTGCTGGGCAGCTCCTCTCCTGATCCTGGACCACACATGCTGGAGGTAGCGGATCAGCAGATGTGTCAACTAGTTTTGCCTGCAGTATATTGTCCTGGAACAGGACAGAGGCACCAACACTGCATTTCAATGGGAAAAATGTTGCTAGCTGTGGAGGGGTTTGTTTGCACCGCCTCCCTTCCAACCTTGGATTCTCTCTACTGGTCATATTTGCGAAACAAAGGACATCGCTGTGCTGGATTTGAGTCTAGGCTTTTAAGCTGTGCCAATATTATTTTAAAATTACATGCTTACTATTTAAGAATGAAAGTAATGTAAAGCAATCTACTTACTAGCTACTCCATTTTTATCCTGCCCATGATCTCTCCTGTCCTCCTGTGTAGTGTGATTGCAGCTGGAGTATCTTCACATTTGACGCTGACAGGAGTTGCATATGCATCTGCTGCAGAAAAGAACTTTGTGAGGGATGCACAATGTATGTGGGAGCCCATAATGCAGGTGGTCAGCTCACACTGAACTGTGTGGCTTTGCCTAAACTGCTGCCTACGCCTTGGCCTGCCTGATGCTTTGCTTGGATGTGTTTATACAAGCTGCAAGCCTACTTTTAACCACCTTGTAAATATAGCCTCAATACTAAACCTTTCACAACAAAACAACGCAAAATTTGAAAATATGAATGGTAATGTTTCTGTTGCGCCTCAGATGCTACCGTGATATTATCTTATAGGGATAAAAAGTACATTCACTGGTAAAGTATTTTTCAGCTCTAAAACGCTGTAGTAATGCCTGTTGGAATGAACTGCATTTCAGGTCAGCACTAATCCACAGAATCCTGCGCATTACTTGTATCTTTACTTACGGTGTGTGATGTAGCTCTCTCTCTCAGTACTTTTGATGTGTTTCTGGTTGTGATTAACAACTAGAAAGGTTTCCAGCTCAATTCTCAGGTGGAAGAGGCAATCCAGACAAGCATACTCTAAAGCTGGAAGTGGCCACAGTATAAATCTCTGTCGGCAAAAGTGAGGTATTTTTAGCTAGCCAAGATGGTGTACCAAAGCTGCAACTATGTTTGTTTTAGTCCTCCTTGTTGAGGAACAAACTGTCAGAAATTCCGTCTTCCATTGAGAAGCGTCTAGTTTCTATGTCCCACTACCAGGTGTCTATTGATCAGATCCAGTGGAAAGTACATGTTTACGTTTTCATATTTCATTCCTTTCTATGAAACAAAGGTTCCATTCTACAAAGGTAATATATAGACTTTAGCAGTGAATCCAGAGTATGCTTTATGGGTTCTGTAGGCACTATGTGTAAAAAGTCAAAGGTTAGTAAATGCTACTTCTAATTCATCAGTTTGTGTAGTATGTGACCCAGTACTCTAGGTGTGATCTGCTGAGGCTAAGTTGTCCTTCAGGCCAAAGTAGTAAAAAAAGTTAGTTATCATATTTGGGATAGCTCTGGTGACCTAATTGTTGGCTTGGCCATGCCCTCATACTCTCTAATCATACAGGAGTTTTCCCACCATTTCATGCTGAAAGACGAGTTCTGTAGGGTATTTTCAATCTCATAATATTTTTCCTTTGAATTTTATGACAATGTAGTATCAACATGGTGAAACTGAGCTATGACGTTTCCCAGAATGGCCTGACTCTATCAAACCTTGTCCTCCCTGAACATGTGACTATACTGAGAACGAGAGATAAGGTATTTATTGCCAGAACCTGAGAACTGCTTGTATGGCGTCTGCCTCCACTCCTGCAAGTATTTGGGTATCACCATGCTACAATCATGGCATTTAAGCTTACATGGTCTGGGAAAGCTTCTGCATGCTCCTTTTCCCTTAACTTCCCTGGCACAGTTCTCAGCTGGTGCATATCTTTACGTTCTCCCAAGTGCAGGTTTATTAGTGAACTTTAAGATTTCACATCCTGCCCATAAAATTATTGCAGCAGCAAGGTAACAATAGTGTATACAGCTTATCAGCTCTTTGTTTCTACAAATGCTTAATTGGCATGATATCAAAACATTTTTAAGACAAATAGAAAAAGAAGAACAAGAATTTGACTTAAAACATAAAGAATTCTAACAAAATCATTATTGGACTGATTCTGACATGGTTCAGAATTGAGAAAAACAGACATATTTACTATATATTACTAAATATTAAAGCAGAGAACATGCTGTAGTATCATTCTTAATGTAGCGCTTAACGAGTGGAAGGAGTAATTGGCACTGGCTGTGATTTCAGTTCATTGCAAGCCTCAGCCATTACTGGCTGAAGTTGCATTTTAGGCTGAATGCTGACTCTTCTGTCTGTGGAGAAACTTTCTGTTCACTCTAATTAAACTGGATAATGCAATTCATGAACTGTTTCTGGATCAGTGCTCTTCTTACTTTAATGGAAATCAATAAAAAATAAGTAGGCTTCCACAGGAGGAAATAAAAGTACAAACTCAATCTCAGAAAAACAGTCCATGAAGATTTGTCAAAAGTAGAACACATTGGTGACCTGCAGCCTTTCCCGGACTTAATGCAGAATACTTGCCTTGGAAATGCTAATGGCCAGATGGTACAGTTTCATGCTATTTTGAAATGAGTTATCAAATCCTGCTGCTAGTACACAGCCAAATCAGCCAGAGTTTTAAAGTAAGTTATCAAATCTTGGCACCGGTGCACCGCCAAACAACCAGACAGAGGTTTTACAATAGAGCACTGCGGAATGACCAAAACAAATCTCAGTAGAAAAGGAAACCAGAACAGTTCTGTGACTGCAGTTACAACAAAAAAGGCTTCAGCTTGCCCAGTGCAGCAAATCCACTGTCTCTAGCAACCTCCTTTCTGATGTGCTTTGCTACATAGACTTCCCTTGCAAACTGGAAGCTATAACAGTGCCTGCTGAGAAACAGAAGCACAGCACCAACTCACAGTTCTCCCAGCCCTTCTCCAGTTTCTTTCCCTTTACCTGTACAGGGGGAGCTTTAAATGATTTGTGTTTTTTCTGTGGCCTAAAGCATTTTTCCTTTAACACTGTGAATAGCTCCCTGTATTAATCTGGAGAGGCATCACTTGGGTAGTAGTGCGTGATGTGTTGCTGCTAGAAAAAAACAAGTGGGATTTTGGACAGTAAAGCAGAAATTGGGTGCTTTCCTAGTTTTAATGACATTCCTGTTCAGAAGTAAGGCTGGTTCTTATTTGTTGGCAAAGGGCGTGTAGGTCTTTTTAAACTATTGTCACATGATGCAATAAAGGTGGTTTCCACTTTCTAACATGTGATGTAATTTGGAGTAAAATATTAATAGGTTTTGTTGTGAACCAACATTTCCACATCCTTGAAGTTGAAGACAACTTTGAAGATACCTTGAAGATAAGACAACTTTGTTGTCTGGGAAGCCAGGAGAGCCCAAACTTTGAGTCTGTGTTCCAAATCTGTACTGAAAAAGTCTGTCCAAATTTGAGTTTTAAAATTCTGCAAGAATCTTTCATAACCAGACTCTGAATATTTCTATCTCTGTGACTCATTTAATGTGTGCACTTCATAACTGTCTAGGATGTTTAATGATACTGCTTACATTTATACGGAGACTTTAGCAAATTGTAAACTAGCAGCAAAATCCTTTCAGCCCTGCAGGGGCAGCAAGGTGATGATGACAACCATCATGTATAAACGGCACAAGAACTATACACTTCATTGTAAGAGGTTGGCAGGGAAGGCGGTCAGGCCCCTATCTTTAGCTGCAAAGCCCAAGCAGAAGACATCTTAAAAAAACTACTAATCACCAGGTCTCAGATTTTAAATTCCAACTCTCTATCCCTTGCTGCCTTTGTCAGTTCCAACTGTTTTCCCCAAACTATTTCCCCTCTGTACACTTTTCCCTGCCTCCTAAGCCTCAATGAAATTAAAATGTTTCAAGCCATTAATTGCAAAGGCATAACTCGTTTTCCAAGATGTGGAATGAATTCTACCGAAACATGGAATGTTTGGAAGACAAAAAAACCCAGTCAAAATTATCCGTTAAAACTTTTAAAACAGTAAGTTGATCTTAATATTTTATATGATAACTTCCTCTATAATGTTGAAATTTTCATTTAATAACTGGGATTTCATCAGCTTGAGTTAGCTCATATGTCTTCTGTATGGTAGTACTATTTGTTGCCATCTAACAACCCCCCTGACAAGAGGAAGGAACTACTGTGTACTGTTGAATAGTGGTGAATTAATAGGGGGGAATTAAGAAATTCCCATTAAAAGCTTTTTTAATTACAGCAGCATGCAGAAACAATGACTAAAGGATTCCTTTCGTGATGATAAGATGTGCCTTGCATGAAGAACTGCATTAGCGTATGCCTAAAATAGAGGTCTATGATTCTGTATCTGCCTGAGGTCGCCAGCAGTTCACCTGAAATAAGAAGCTTCCTTGTGTTTCTCTTAGCATGTATCTAACAATTTAGTCAAAGTCTAATCTCAACAGTTATTATCTACCTTAGTTGTGTCACCTCCAAATGATCCTTTAAATATTTATAACATAAAAAGTTTTAGCATGAAAAATGCAAGCAAAATCCTGTGAAATTAAAAAAAAAAAAAAAAGACATTAGAGGTAGACTACAGATTCCTTAACAGTGTGTAACCGATTTTCCCAAGATGAAGCGAGGGAGTACTTAGTATACCTGAACATCAGACTTGAGATAAAGTTCCCTGAAGTTATTCACCTCTGAGTGGAAAAAAAATGGCATTTTAATTCTGAAGTAGCTGCTGCTTAAAAATTTGGCTTTATTCCATTGCAATAAATTCCAGAAGCCATGCAGAATATAGATCCCTGAACTCTTACTCATCTCAGCCCTTGTATTTGTCATCCTCCTACCAGAAATAATTACAGCCATCTCAAATTCTGCATCTTAATCTGACTCGATAATTTCCATGTAGGTTTTACCTCCCAGAAGTCTGTTTATGATCTTCAAAGGTATTTCAGCTTGTCTTAAGAAATCCCATATCTTTGATCATATTGTTTCAAAATATATCCTACCATACAAGTAAAAGGCGATTCACATTTAGAGGATACCTTCAGGTAATTCAGAATCCTAAAACAATATAGGCATAATTACTTGGAGAAATACAGATCAAAACAGGCAGCCAGTCCTCTTGTTTCTCTGTCAAGGGAAGATTTTTGCAAATGAGAGTCCTTTATAATATTTTACTTGTATCAATTAACCATGTGGTGTTATCTTTCCATGTGGCACACAGAGGTTCTAGATTTTGGAGAACCAGGAAGAAACCAAGGACATTCTTGCAGAGATCCTAAACTATGTCTTATGTCCTGCATACTTGCACTTCTCTTTATTCTGCCTATACGTCTGAGCAAGGTTTCTGTGGCTCAGGAAAAACCCAGTGAAAATGTTACACAGCATTAGCCTTTGATACTTAGAGCACATTAGCTGCTTCAGTGGGAACATGCTATACGTCATTCCTGTTGTACCCTCTGCCCTGTGCCTGTCTCTTTGTTCCCTGAATCTGTAGTGTGACGTGGCCCACAACGACATTTCCATTCATGACAATACAGTTTTATGCCAAGAAAGGGACAGAGAATGGTTGTGCTGGCAACCTGCTTTACTCCAACGGCCAGATATTTCCTCTTTTTACAAAGCACAAATCCGTGGTGTCTGTGTGGAAAGAGAGAGTGAAGCACCAAGTTGTGGGATTCAATGTGGCCACATCAGCCAGTCTGCAGCAATAAGATAACCAAAACATGAATACCTCCATTTCAACTAATAAAACCAGACTACTTCTTCAAAGAATGACTGTATATCAAGACTTGCTGCTTTGTCCCTATATTTTTGTAAGAATGCTATTGTCCTGCCACCTGAAACTCACTGCGGTACAAATTATTCACAAACCGTGAAGGGAAGTCGTGTTATTTAAGATCCCTCACTGACCATTCATGCTAGGTTGTTGAAAGTAGTTTTATTTATCCTTTTTCACTGTTTTTTCAATCTGCCATATATCAGACAATTCATCATGAAGTTCTAATGAACTTGTGATTCAGTGCCATTAACAGCTGCGCAAACAATATGAACTGTAGATCTTCAGTTTCTAAAACTCAATTTTATGTTCAAGTCCCAGAATATCTTGAGTTTGATCTGTAAGTCATCCTGCCAAAGGCTATTTCTTCTTTGTGCAGTATCTGTAGCTCATTCCTGTGGTACCTTCTAACATTAAAAATATGAGACACTTCTGAAATATGATTTGTGCAATTATTCTGATATAGGCAAGTATTAAAAAAAGCTTCAGTTTGCAATGTTGATTCTTGGGGATACTAAAAAGTTCCAGCTCTCTCTAAACTCAGTTAATCAAAATTATACTATTTATATACATATCCAGATAGGAATGGGAGGAATACCTGATCTCTGCTGGACAGTACTAAAATTGATTGTACACTGATGCTAGCACAGGCAAAGAGACTTGAAGTACTCTTTTGCAAATCAGATTTATTTCTCCCTACCTTAACATTTGAACCATTATATTTTTATCTCAGCCATTTGTTTTGTTTCTATGATATGCTGAAAACAAAGACTCAATTTTAACCAGTAACAAAGTTTTTGTGTGAACTAAAACCAAGTGCTACAACTATTTTTACAAAATAAAGTGATAGGAAAGGACATTGCTTCAAAACGTAGAGAAGTGGAAAGTCTTTCATGTAAGATTCTAAATTGAAATGACTCCTGATGGAATGACTATTCATAGATAAATAATGAGTATCCACATAGTGCTTTGTAGGATTTAAAAAATATTTTATGCCTTTTGGTGAGTAAACAATAATTAAAAAAAAAAAAAGTGATGGTATTATTTTTGTTCCAAACAGTCAAATAGCTCGTTTTTTATGCATACTTTTTGAATAAGGAATTCTAAGGATAATACTTTTTGAAATACTATATGCACGTGCCAAAGAATCCATTTGAAAGCACTACTCCTGGTGATTTTACACCTCCAGTAAGACACAGTAATTTAAACTCTCTTGCCCTGTCAAATATGCTATTTCTCTCACAGAGACTACACAGCACTACCTTTCCTTTTAAGCCTGTTAGGACTAAGTATCCTTCAGCAGGTTGGGAACACTATTTAGCACTTTCCCTCTTACCATGAATTAAAACCAATTGGGATTCTTTAATCACCAGCAAACCTTCACCGCTCCCTGAAAAGGGAATCACTTTGTATAATAATAGATAGATAGATAGATAATTCATAATTAGGTCCACATACTTTAATTTAAAAATATGGTAAGTTGCAGCACAGAACTATCAGCACCGCCAAATACTTCCTGGAAGGATAACTATGATGTTTGAGTTAAAATTGTACATTTGCTAACAACTCAACAAAATTATATTTAAAAGTAAAGGAAGATTAGTTAGAAGCAACTATCTCTTTATCATAGTTCAATGGGAAGAATAAGAAATTTTCTTTAATGTACAATAAAAAATGAAAATCAAATGTGAAAGTATGACTGTGAAGTGTGCACACAAACGGTGCTAGAAAAATATTTCTAGATATTTCCAGCAACTCACTTCATCTCCTTTCCCAAACTTGGCAATTAATTGCTTTGATAGGTGTTCTTTTTTAATTTGTTCTTTGTCAGACTCCCAAAATCTATTTTGAATTTTCTCTTAAAATAAAAGAAAAAAAACCACCTCTTTTCCCTGATATAAATGGTACAAAAAAGTATACTTTACAAATAGTATAAGTTCTAGACTTAGAATTTCTTCAGCTTTGTCACTTGACAGTGAATCCTACCATTAGAAGCAGCTGCCGAGCAGAACACAGTTGCATGCTAAAGGATTATAGTTTGAGAAATGAAAGAGCATCCCCAAAATAACAAAACTGGCTAAAAGTTGTCCATCTCAGCATATATGCTAGTGTTGCACAGACACTCGATGAGTATTTATTAACAAAACCTTATTTATTTGAATCTCCTGAATAGGGCCCTAGGTGACCATTCTAGCCTATGGATGATGTGTTTCTGTCAGTCATCTTAAACCATGCACAAACAATTGCCGAGTATCTTAATTGCATACAAAAGACTGTCTTATGTTACCATTCCTGTGTCTGCAGGAAAATGCTGCAGAAATTGTTTTGGGGACTCCTTCAGACTGACAGATTCTCTATCCAGGGTGTTAATTAACAGATTTAAGCATTAATACAGTGTCTATCAAGTGCCTTATGCACAGCAGAAGCTGCTTTGGGGAGTCTCCTGGACAGTCTGAAATTCCCACCTGGAGACGTCCTGCAACAATTAGTCAAATGCTTTGCTGTGAAGAGTCAGATGTTTGTTGAATGCCCTTGTCTTCTTTAGCTAGGCTCATCTCTGTAGAGACTAGCTGGGAAATTCCGGCCCAATGATGGAATCTGATGACTGTGTGCATACAAGCATAGCCTTGATACACAGCTACACAATTATAACCACAGTATAAACTTGATTTTCACTCTTGTATCACAATTACAACTTAAATTCCATATATCTTGCCCTACAAGAGAGTATGGAAAAACTTCTGGAAAAAAGCATTGGCAAACACACACAAGGAGTAAAGCATATGATAAATGCTCCGTCAAACAGTCAGAATTCTAATTCAGGTGTCCGACTTGGACCTACTGAGCATTAGGGATGACAGGGTTGCACGTACACTAGGATTTTGGTAATATAAATCAAGTACAAGGCTTAAAAAAGGGATATAGCGTTTGCTGTACCTAGGGGAAAGAAAGGCAAACCGAGAACTGACATTTTCTACTGAGAGGTTGCCATGAAACTAGCCAATAATTTTGAGTCTGTGGTAGTCATTTCAGGTATCTAAATCATCTCGCCATGGCTTTCCTGATTTCTGTGGAAGCACAGTTTAATATCTTTTCAAAGCCTTACCTCAGGATTCTCTCTTGGGAGCACACAGTACAGTATGCAGTTAATGCTGATAAGGATGCTATTAGAGGAGTCTGCAAGATCACAAAACTAATAAACAGTATAGCAAGGAAAAGAATTAACTTTTTTTTTCCCTCGGCACATTTGGTAGCTTCAATTCCACATAACACGCATAGACAATATTCTTATTCCCCATCTCATGTTGATAAATGTAGGAAAAAACTTAGGAACTTGATCCAATATCAGATGAAATCAAGGGTGTTCTGTGTGGTCTTCCTTTTTATTTCACTCTGTATTATCAAGTAGATAAAATGCTTGCAACTAAAAATCAAATTGGAACTGTGAAATGTAGCTTTATAGTGAATCATATTAGAAAGTTAAAGGTTATGAACAGGTCATTGTAATCTTGTTATTCAGGCAGTTATTTCCTTACTCGTCAGTCCTTCAGTATTTGATGTAGCTATCTTGTCTGCTTTTTTCACAGTTTTTCCTTTTGTCTGTTTACTTGCAATAGTAAGAATAACTATTGTCTTTGGTTCAGAACGCGTTTTTGGCGAGGTAATTCTGTTCAGTCTTCCTAGATATGAGTTGTCTTTCTTCATGCTTTCGATGGGCAAATATGTTTCTGTTTGACATTCTTATTAATTCGACATTGTCTTCTCGAGATGAAATGATGCCTATCAGCAGTAGCTTGCCTGCTCTTCCTGTACTGCACTTTACCCTTCAGGCATATTAGCAGCAGTACATGCTGGGTTCTCTTCTTCTGTGCTCTCCTTACCCGTTTGCTCCTCTGCTACATTGTTACATTAACTTATGAGTATGTGTTGGTCTTTTGTTGCCTATGCAATTTTTTTTTTAATGCACATTACTGCTTTAAGGGCTGTAGGTCAGTTAGAATACTAACTTGAGCCACTGCCAAACTGAAATGGGCCAAAAATTGCTCCAAAATGTCTTTCTGCTGGTGAAAGTTAAAGGCATTATCTTTTAAACCTAGCAAGGAAAATGAACTATTTCTGGGAACAAACCATAGCTTTCTATAATGCACTGAATCAATTTTTGCAGGCCTTGGCAGAGCATTATCTTTTCCAAGATTTCTTGCACTTCAGCGTGTTTTCCTATTAGGAAAAAGCCCATCAGTAAAGCAACTAAATTCCAAGTACTAACATTTTAGCTTTTTATCTTTCTGAGTTCCAACTGTGTTGTATTCTATTTTTACTGGACCACAAGGAGAATGACTAGATGTTAATTGCATCCTTCTCTTTTGACTCACTATCCCTATTGTTTTCAAAACTTGTGAGCAAGTTAAATAGAAGTGGACAAATCCTATGGAAAAATATTTAAAAGGTTGAAGGGGACACTACCGCTGCCACCCCCCCTCCCCAATTAAAAATTAGAAAAGGAGAGAAGGAATAAAGAAAATCAGCTGCAGGAAGAGACGTTACTGCTCTTTTCTTGAGACTTTTATATGAAATCTCATAGACTGAAAATGGACTCTCCCCTTTCATTCCTATATCACACCTTCTACAGTGAGTTATGAATCCCATACATTCATAGCACAGCTCGAGTCCTGCAGGATGCCATATGCCTGAGTCAGCAGTTTTAACTGTGATCTGTCAACCACATCAGCGTCCAGGCAGAGAGAGGCCAGTGCAACTCTGCAGCCACAGATACTCCTCCAAACATTGCCCTGCCAAAAGTCACGCTCCCAATGATGCTAGCCCTTCTTCCTCATGTGTCACAGCAGATTCAGTCGTTCTGACTCACATGATGTATGTCTCCATCCAACATGTGGTGACAGCTAACAGATACCCCCTCTTCTGAGAGCCAGTGTTGAAGTTCAGTGCATCGAAGAAAGCTGAGAATTTCCTTATCTTTTTTTCTAGGGTCACAAAATCCCCAGGTAGGGATTATGCCTCGCTGCATGTTTGGGGCAGGAGTTTCACATGAACTACTGTCTCAATGTCGTTGCCATATGAGATCAGCCTCTTCCTGCTTTTATTTGCAGCAGAACATGTCTAATATTGAATGTTTTGGGAACCTCACCTGAAAAAATTTCTTCATGCTCATTCTAATATATGAAATGAGATGCAGGCAGCATTGCATGCTTCTAAAGATGACTGCTGGCTGAAATGCAGAGCATTTCACCTCCTGATAATTAGACTCTGAGCGTATTGAGAAAAGTCAAACAGCTAGAGAGCTAATAGGGTTTTTTTTTGACTGTGTTGCTTATCTTTGCCACATTCCTAGCTGGACAGATGGCAACCATGTTGTCAGTCTCAGCAGATTCAACAAGGACTTCAGTATTCAGGGAAACCGAACTACCCTCATTTGCATTAGAATTGATTCCTCCAGCTCGAGATTTTAGGCGTGCTGGTAGACTGTGACGGCACATTCAGTGTTTAAACAGCATAATGCTATCAGATTAGTGCCTTCTAAAGAACAGAAAATTGACTAGGGAGAAAAATAAAACATTGATGTTTTTAAGCTTCCACAGATACTCAGCTCATAATTCCCATAGATTTGGGGGAATTTTAAAATTACAAAATACGGTAATTTCTATGTCCTGCAAATGGCCACGGGAGATGTGTTATAGAATGCTTGAAACTTCTTTAAATGGTATGAACAAATTCTGAGGTTTTTCTTCTGTAGTGAAGTCAAATCTGTTGGTATATTCCAATGTCTTGAATCTTTCTGCAGATTCTTTGCATAATTTGTTTTCTGCCATTATAGTGGTGTGATGCTTAGCTCCCTGTTCCCTTTCATTTCTTCAGTTGTACATGTAGCTCAGCGTGCCGCCCCTCTTTTCTTTGGTCTTTCATATTTATTTTCTCTCTTGTGATTTGTGTTGCATAGTATTCTGGTAGAGATATGAATTTCCATTTGTTCTGTCATGTGAAGACTGACTGTATTATCTTTCTTTGTTCAGTCCTCCTACTGATTCATCCCCAAATTGCAGAAACAGTTGGTTTCATATGTATTCAGATATCTTCTTGTCTAAAGTATCAATGTGAATGCATTTTATTTACCTGATAAAGCCAGTAATTAATTCTAGTTTGAACTGCAACTTAACTACATTTAACCCTGAGCTAAATTTTAAATAAAGAGGAACCTAAATAAAGTAGGAAATTCTCCTACTTCAGTTTTTCAGGTCCAAAATGGAAACCAAAAATGGAACAAATCCTTATCCCTACCAAAATCAGTTGGGATTAATCAAAGCACTTTCTATCAACAAAGTCAAAAGAATTATGACCCTCTTTATGAGTTTTATTTAAAAATTTCATTCAAAAAAGCTGTTTCAAAACAAAGAATACACAGTATTTTCTTTGTTCTTTTTTAAATGTTAAACTAGGACGTATTCCTAGCTAAAGTAGTTAAATTCTAAACTGAAATTTCAAGAAGCATCAGTTTGTTTTTATAAACAAATTTTGCAAGTATTTATTGCTTGACAGATTTTGATAATGATGAGAATATAATTTCTTTCTGAAAAAACATTTTGACAAAAAACCTTAATCAGCTCTGTTGAGAACCCAAATAATTAAGATGTTGCTTAACACACAGCTAAGCTAGACCAGCACTCACAGGCTCATAGTCTGTATCAAGAGAACAAAAAGCACCCTTACCAAGACAAGGACAATTTCTTTATCATTCTCAGTTATTTTTCTCTAGCATTCAGCCTATACAAGTAACTGTGCCAAAAAGAAACTTCAGAAATACTTTTTGGAATTACACTGTAGAGGAGATGACAGTTAGGCTGTGTCACAATCTTCTAACCAGGTCGCCTTTAAGACTGCTCACATCAGACTGTCACCTGATAGAAGCTGTTTTTCTCCTGTTGCCTTCAGGAAACAAAAATCAGAACAAGATTTTTTTTCCCCTCATTAATAATCTTTATAAAAAATGAAGGCTCCCGAATCACGTGCAAATATATATAGTTTTAAAGTTATTACTTGATAGTTTTCCTTTTATGACGTTTTTCAATTTTATACTGTAAATATCAAGACCTCTCTTTATCATGATTAAGTAAATTAGAGTGCTTGGGTAATTTTGGAACAACTTAGAAATTGGGTAAGGGCTGTGTATACTTTTGATACTTATTTCAAGTATTGAATTGGCAGAATGGTTGTGTTTCACCATAGGACTTATATTTTCTAGGAGACTTTACCATTGCAAGAAACCTCACCATAGTCCTAATGTTACAGTACTCTTACTTACTTAGTAGTATTAGGAACTCTGTAAAGGAATTGAATAAATATGTTTCTTTACAATGCTGGGTCATGGCTTCGCAAAGACAAACTGTATTCTCAGCTACCTCTTCAAAATTTGACATTTCCTTCAACAGAGTTTAGGCTCAGCTCAGGGGGAAAGCAGCTCATCCATAGAATACTAGGAAGCTTCGACACAATCATAATGATGCCAGCAGAGATGTAATTATTCCAGCAGAGATATACTTATTTCTATCTGCCTAGACATCTTCTGTCCTTATAGTGATAGGCTAAATCTAGTTTGAATTAAATCATTGCAGCACACTACTGTGACTTGAAATTATTTTGATATAAAGACAGAATAAGTCACCTATTAGAATTTACTCTTCCTTCAAAAAGCAGAAAGTATTTTCATGTTGAGTAGGCAAGCGAGGACCCATGCTTCAGTGAATGGCTGCACCCTCTACAACCTCCCATCACAGAATCATAAAAAATGATAATAATTGTGTTCCAAGTATGAGCTCATGGTATTTTAAACTCTGCACAGCATGTTTTCAGGTTTTCTCTTTCATCCAGTCCTCCAGGTTTTGATATATTATTTACTGAGAAAATTCTCATTTCAGTAATGTTGGAATTCAGAGTGTGTTTTCTGCCCTGTTTGTGCTGCTGCAGCATCATAATAAAAGATGGAGTCAAGCTTTTAAGGAAGTTGAACTGAAACTGTAGAGTTAATAGACATAAGCACAAGCAGCAAACAGTCTCCCATAAATAACAGGATTCTGCTACTGCTTTTGTCTCTCATCTCTGAGCAGTCAGGTTATGGGAAAACTGGAAGGCTGTGTGCCACAGCCAAGATTTGCAACTTTCCTGAATATTAACAGCATTACTCTCCTTTTTTCGGTGTGTTATTTAGTCATCCACCAGTCTTGCGAATATTGCCTCCATTTGTAGTGGGGCTAAGAAATGTCACCCTAGTATTTATCTGTAACATGGAGAATGGCCAGCAGCAGGAGTACTGCAAAGGCATATTGGATCACAGTGTGAACAAGAGCACCAGGGTTAGGAGGTGGCTGAAAAAGGAACAAAACCAAGAGGCTTATTGGTGTCTCACTTTTGCTTATCTCTACTGGAGTGCTCTGTGGAGTTACATAGGCTGTGTTCACAAGTGCCCGTGCCTTACCAAAAGACAAATGTTACCAAAAGAATGACAAAAGCTCAGCACTTCTGCAAATCATGTTGGATATATGCTGTACATATGAAATCAATTACTTAGAATCACATTAAACACCCATATTACAAGACAATCATATTTATGTATTATTTACTTTTAAAATATCATTTACTCTAGCATTTTTTAAATGCTCTGAATATTTATAAGATCTTTTGAAATAGTTAACTAGATAACAGAAACAGATGAAACAATCATCTGGTGGATTTAACACATAAATGCTTGTAGAATGTAGTAAGTCATGAGTTAAAAAAAATACATTGACAAACGTTGTTTACACCTTTGTCTCAATGGCTGCCACAGTAGTATTTTTAATGTGCTCTATTTGTTCTTTTAGCTTTTAGTAGTGGCATTATACTCTATAACTTACACTAGTAATTTAGAACAGAGATTAACCCACAAAAATACATATTATAGATTTACTTTGGGACTCTCCCCATGTGATTACTTTAATGCTCTTTTGCCCATGCCTGACTGTATTCTTTTTTTCTCAGTTTGTTGTTCTTTTCCACCATCCCTTCTGATTTCTGTATTCCTTTTGATACCTTTTTTTGTGCACCTAAAAAGTTCATAGAGAGACAGATTATATGAACTCCATCACCCGCAGTCTACTAGAAATCCTGACCTGAAATACTGAGTATCTGTTCGTTGAGTACTTGTTCTGCCTAGAGGGTGTGCTAGGACCTCTGCATGAGTAAAAATGTTTTCATCTGATCCATATACTGCATACGCATTTGGAAGTTATTTATAGATATGCTGTACTGTTTCCATTTTCTACCCCTTTTTATATATATATCTCTCTCAGTATTAGAATTGCTTTCTGCCTCTTTCTGAATGTGAGCATTTCTGTCATTGTTATCCTGCTACTCTGATCGATTATTGTTCTACCTCCTTTATTTAACAAAAGTCATTAATTAAAGTTCATACATTCCGGTAAAAGGGAAAAACACATGAACCAAATGGGTTCAGTTGCTGTCACATCAGAAACAGGACAGATAGAGTGTTACAGTTCTGCCCAGGCCGGCAAGAAGTTAAATTCATTGTGCACTTCCCATGTGTTTGGTGAAAATACAGGATAGCTTCGTGGTCAGTTATCAGCAGATCATCACATTCTCCCTTCTTCCTTTTCTTTGTCCAGACAAGATGCTGTAATTCAGCTGTAGCTGTACACTCACTTCTATCTGACTTGAGTGCAGCCCCTCACTGGGGCTGATTCCCATTGCTCCCTCTACTTGTGGCCAACCCTGCATCGCCAGGCTAGCATTTGCATAGCCAGGCAATGAATCAGATCATGGGCTAATCTAGCCAAAAACTAATCTAGCAAAAAAGTTGGCTCAGTCAGACTCACTGCACTGCCATGCAAATCTGGGAAGAGAAGGTGCAATCACCCTTTTCAGCAGCTGCCCATACATATCTTGCATTAAAGCAGCCATGGAGTTGTAGTGTCAATCAGGCAGTAGTGCTGCTCAACCTGAAAGCCAATGGCAGGAAAAAAACCCTGTTGACTAGAGGATCAGGGCTCCCCTTTTCACAAGTTGAGGTGCCTCCGTGTTAACTCAGGATATCTGACTTGCATGAAAGAGTTGCTTGGATTATACTCGTCAAAAAGCAATTTCCAACACAATACTGCAAAGATCCCAAATTTTTTTTCACTTAGGCAAAAGTAATCAGCAGAGGTCAATGGAGAAATATCAGCATAAGATACAGGAAAATCTGTCCCAAAGGATTCAATATGCAAGAGAAAGGGCAGAGACATAGTATTACATTCATCTTAGCTTACAGTAACACACACTGTTTCAGCAAAACTACATGGGGGAAGGAATTTGACTCTGAGTTCTTGATACAGTGGGAGGGGAAATGAGCTGCTGGAGGTTGAAACAAACTGGTTTCTGGCGCTCTTGAGATGTCATGCCAGCCCTGTGAGCAGTATGCCGTGCATTGCTTTTGATATTAGAATGTCTGGTTTTAAAATGAATAAAATACCCAATAACTGTATCTACTCATTTCCTTCCTAACAATAAATAATCGTTGGTAGAGCCCAAGTTTTCCATGGGGCTTGAAAGTGATGACAATATGCAGTGCATTAGTTTAATCAAGTAATCATAAATAAAACATTTTATGATTTGCAGCTGTATGCTTTCAAAAAAACTGTTCACAACTTTTCCAACACTCTCTTGTTTTCAGAAATAAAAAGAAACCCAGTTGAGCTTGGCCAGTTCAAAATCTACTCTTGGCAATGGAAACTTTGAAAGATGCAGCATATTTGGCATCATTTGTATCTGTTGGCTTATGGAACATTTATGTAGTTATAAGCATTTCAAACAAAGATAGTATGTTTTCCTAGCTGTCTTGGAATGCTGATGTTAAATCATCCGCACTACAAGGATCGCACAGTCTACTATGCACTTCCTTTGGAGAAAGAACAAAGATAACACTAAATCTGGTGGTAAAAAGGTGTAATTTAGGAGCAGCAGCACCAGACTAACTGTTCTGCAGAACCAAAAAGCAGTTGGTAGTCAGAACAAAAGGTTAATATCTAGGTAAGCAGAAGGGTAAAAGGACCAGGAGAAATAAGGAATATTAAGGAATGGTAATACAATGTTACCCTTGGGGGAAGGATTTCAGAATGAGGTGATACGGACTATTTCTGGATATCAATCTGATTAGCAGGAACAAAAACATGCACATTTTCAACCTTGTGAAATACTTGAGCATTTTAGTTAATTATTTTTTAGTATTATTTTCTAGTTACATATTTAAGTCAAGCCCATATCGTGAATCTTAATAACTTTGATATTTCATATTTTTATTTGCTTAATAATGTTTTTTAAATTCTTGTGTGCAGTGAAACACTTCCTTACATTAACGTTCACAGAAGCACAAGTGCCAGATTCTGCTGTCAGTCATGCTGGAATCGTGCAGTTCACTGGATGGAGTTATTCCAGTTGCAACACGGTCACTAAAGATAAAGCTACATCATGGTTTCTTACCATGTTCACTTAAAAAATAATTCAAATATTACATAGGCAGTGTGGATTCTTTTTCACCATAACAACAATTAAGATTCCATACAAGTACTCAGGTTCCAGGGGAGAAACACATTCAAAATCATGTAAATTTTTTATTAAGGATAAAATTAAATAAACATTCCCTACCATAAATAACTTTTTTTTCACTATTTATAAATTATTCATCAATAACTTACTCATGCTAGAACTTGTACAATTAAAGAAATCTCAGGATTTGCTCATACATGTTTTGAAATTAATTAGTAATTCTATTCTTTTTAGCACCTGTTGTCAAGATTATTTACAGAATTTGCATTAACAAGAACTATGTATTAAAATTCAGGGGAGTAACTAAAGGATTTCCCAAACTAGTGTCTTAAACATAGTATTAGCACATTATTTATAAATAAGAATTACTTCTACTTTAATACTGGAATATATGCAGTTTGTATCAATTAGAGGGCTGATTCAGTCCTGAATTACTGACTATTCTGAAGCACAGAAAAATTAACTGTTGTAGCCCTTGTTAGGATGTTGTGTTCTTCACCTTGGATTCCTAACACGTGCCCTACAAGTCCTACAAGGATATCTTCGTGGATTTCCTGGCCCAATGAAAGTTAATGGCTGTTATAATTTTGCGGAGAGCAGACAGGATAAAAGCCTTGATAGCATGGAAATCGTAGGAAGATTTATAGTAGGAAATTTTAGACCTTGTCACTTACCCCATTGAAAAGAGGAAAAGAGAAATGCAAATGACAACCAGTAGAAACGCACACTGATGCTCCAAGTTGTTATATACTGATGAGCTTTTTACATGAGATGCAGACCTGCCAGCTAGACACAGATGGAAGACTATCTCTTAATCTGCATAATATCTAGCTTATATATATACACACACACACACACAGAGGAAGGAAGATAGGCTAAAGCTGAACCCTAACAAGCCAGAGGTCAGGACAGTGAGAAGAACAGGCTTAAAAGGAAACAAAAATTGACAATATCTGAATTAGCGAATCCATTTGTCCAGGGCTTAGGTGAATCTTATAGCCTTGAGACTGTACGATTCTTCATACTCAGACCTAAACCAGGTTATGAAATGTGCTCAGCTGTAGCTGCCCAGAATAATGTATGACGTCATATGAGACTTAGACCTACGTTTATCCACACAGACTTGAATACTTCCCCTTGCAACAAAAATGGAATAAAGCAATTTTTTGGGGAAAAAAAAAAGCTACTGCAGAATGTAGTGTCATTTAAAAACACTGATGCATTTGTGCAAGATACGGGCATTTGAAAAAATTCTCACCTCTGTTCTTGGCATGATTTACTTAGATTGAAATGTCAGGTTAAAACTCACGAAAGAAAACAAACAAACAAACTGCTATATAAGCAGGAAGAGGCCGGGCCTGCTTCCCACCTCTCGCTAGCAGCCTCATTCTCAAGATAAAGGGGGAGAAAAGTAACCTAAAGCTAACACTTCCATGAGAATCTCCTACATTTTTTGCTCTACATGCTTTTGCACACGTTTGCATACTCGGAAATGCAAATTTCTGTTCAGAATATGTTTAAGCCTCGTTAATAAGGGTCCTTTTGGATTTGATGCACATACAGTTTCCATTATTGAAACAATTTGATATGATTTGGTTTTCAAATTACAAGCATGTTGTGTTATGTATTTCTTAACAACCCGACTGGAAGATTATAGAAATGTAGAGGGCTCTTTGCAGTGTGACAGAAAATGGGCACGCTTCTTCAGTTAATGTTTACAAGACTCCCTTGCTTGCTAATACATTTATGCATATATTTATATTTTTAAAATTATTACTGTATTTCATTCTGACATAATGAATAATTTTCTCTATAAGCACATTGCTTAGGATAAAACAGTGCATCCAACTCATTTTTGCTCTTTGTCTTTTTTCAATATTTTGATAACATGTCTAGGATTGCTCTCACTGTTTTCCTAGAAGTATTGCATTCTGGTCATTTTAATAATGATTTAAGAGGAGCTTTCAGTGAAATCCATACAGTAAGAATGTTTTGAGAGTAGGCAATATTCTCTCTTCCTGTGTGAAGGGCTTTGGGATTCCTTGTCTTATCATTCATCTTCCAAACCTAAAATATTAGTTTTCACGGGCTAAGATTTGTTGTTTCCTCAGCTTTGTCAATAATATCCTGTGAAAAAAAACAATTTTAACTCTAACTGTTGCTTTTCATTCATCAAAGAAAAAATATTCCCTTTTACAATGGGGCAATGATTACAGTCATTTCCAGTAGCTTGCATAGTAACAAGATTGTCTATAAATGGCACAAAGCCAGATTTTGGTAATACCTGGAAAAATGGAGGAGTAGTAGAGTTTATCCCTAAGTTTATTTCCTCTGGTATTTCTGCCTTTGCTTTGTAAAGATGATTTACTGTTTTCTGCTGCTGATACTAATATTTTGAGATGCGAGCAAAAAGAGAAAAGAAAGCTTTGAAAGTCAGAGAATCTAGAACCAAATCTCAATAAATCCATTACTCTGACCCTAAATGTAAGGAGGTTTACACATCTAGCCTACCTAGGAAAGTTGAATTGTGTTACAGTACCTTAATTTGTTTCTGTAAGCCCTCCTGTCTTCTGTGTCTGTGCAGCTGCATTTAAATTTGAGAACCTTTGCATAACACATTGCAATAACTTGCTGCCTATTAAAGAAAAGTTCCATCTATCAATGTTTCCCAAGTAATACTACCCTTCCCAGCCTCTATACGTATGAAATTGGCATAAACTTTTGCAGCAAGGAAGTAGTCATCAAATGAAAAATTAACATTTGTCTTAAAATCGTACTGGAATGTCTATTCACTTAAAACATTCCCCTGTGAGTTCATCATCCTCCTTTTCCTTTTTCTTCTTTTCACTAAAATCTTATTGCAACTGAAAGCAGTGCATTTATCATCTTGAAAGATCAGAGGCACAAATGAGTTTTCAAAAGATATTTTTTCATGCACCTCATACTTATAAGCTTTCCTGTATAACTTTGAACAGACAGGCATAATCTGGGACTACTGTTGTCCAGAAAAGATCCTTGTGGCTTTCCGTTTTAGCTCTGCCCGGAGAGGCCTTGGCCACAGATTTGATCAGACTTAACATACAATTTGCTTCACACTAACACACTGCCTTTACGGTCACAGAAATATTGCAACTGCAGTTTTAATCTCCTTCCACTTGAAGTTAATTTTAAAAAGGAAAATATAAATAATTCAATGTAGAATGGAGTTAGTAATTTCCTTAGGACAGCTTCAGATTGTCATTGTTTTCTGAAAGCTGTACCTCATTTATTCATAGACATCTATACGAAAAAAAAGGTTTTAGCACTAAATATGGGCTTAGACACACTTGGCATACTAACAGATTTTTTTTTCAAAGTGTAGCTATTATTATTCTCTATTTTTATCCTTATTTTAATATGAAGCTATCATGCAAACATCATTAAATCTATCCTTGCACCACCCTTCAGAGGATATTTGCTGCATCAGGTCTTTGCTGTTCAGGATGTCTCTGGCAAAGCAAATAAAATCTGAAACCCATTCAGAGTTTTTCTCTATACTTGTGTTCCTTCAGTAATAACTGGTCAAATACAGAATGAAGTTTGCAGGTGTATCACTGCCTTCTCCTAATGGTAAATGAATAGGTGCTCTGTTTGCCGTAGCTATTGCAGATAATTTCCAGTATCTCATTTCCCTCTTGAAAATATGTTGCCTCATGCTCCATGTTTTTTATCATTATTTATATTAGAAAAGCTATGGTCGTTGAAGATCTTGCTGCCAACGTGATTTCAACTGTACAGGACCCCTGTCCCTCATCTGAGCAAGCTTGGAGACCCTGGAACAGCAACTTTGGCACGCAAAGTACACTGTGCCAGTTTCTGCTTCCATGTAGATATAAAAGGCTGGAAAGACAAAATCTTCTGGGTTTCCCTTACTGTCTACATCCTAATGAACTGGGGAGCAGATTCTGGAATCCATTCTAAACATCTCAAAGAATAACAATTACCATTGGAGGAGCTTTTATCTCCTCTTTTCCCATGTGCTGCTGAATCCTCCTGCAAGTAACTGATTAGCAGAGAGCTTATGTCCTCTTCAGAGAGTGCGTTCTGACTGTATCTGTCAAACTGTGATTATAGGACTGCTCTCCAAAATGTGTCATCAAAACTGACTTTGGAGCCCAAGGCATCTTGTTTACAAAAATTGTTCTCCTTTTGGATTTCCCACATATTCTGATCAAACCTTCTGCTTTTACTGGGTCTTGCAGTGTCACACAGGAGATGAGAGTACACAAAGTCACCCCAAAGCTTACGAGGCCTCTTCTAACAGAGCCTATTCCAGATATCACATCGGCTAGACAGCTGATATTTAAATGACTGCAGTATTACCGTAGAGTCTTCGGGGAATAAAGTTGTTCTTTTCAGTTGCTAATAATTCAATATGCATGGTATTTTTTACTTCTTTTGGAATGTCTGGTGCCTGAAGTGACGCAGCAGGCCTCTGGTGCTAATAGAGGATACACACTGCTCCTTCCTTCAGAGGTTCTGCAGTCCGAGCGCCCTGCCTCCTGAAGCAAGGCAGGACCCAAATGTTTTTTCTCTGGAGACTTGCTGTTAGGTCCTTCCTTTCAAGAATTAGCTGGAATGATGGTTGGAGATGTGCCTATGTACTATGTAGTTCTTTTGCTTAGCATTCATCTTCAGGATCAGACTTGTCAGTGCTGGGGTCAGTGCGAGGCTGCTGCTGCCTTTTTCCATCATCTTTTCACTCGTGGGTCCTGGCTATGTATGTTTGCCTGAGAAAACTTTGTTCAAATGTCACCACATAGAGCCATGGCAATCTACAGTTTAAGACAACTATCTCTGGACATAGGATTGAGAAAAATAACAGCAAGTTGAGCACCTATATGAAATGAGTCTATTCCCCAATCTGAATAAGTAACGAAAATAGCTTTGTTTACAAGACAGGCACGGATCAAATCTAAACCATTCAGCACTACTTGCAGCACTCAGAGCAAACTAACCGCTTTATTATATTTCACCACTTCTCTTAGTGCAGGTCATTTTATAAGTAGTAGTACTGTTGGGTAAGTTTTAATTGTCAGCAAGATTAGACAAGCGTTCAGTGGAGCTGTGAGTTACATATTGCTGTGTTCCGTCAAACTGCGTTTGGGGGTAGACGATTTACTTAAAATATTGTGACCTTGTATTCGTGAAAACCACATCTTCATCTCCAGACTGATGCATGACCTTGGAGCTAATTTTATTTGGTATTAGATGTGCCCTGAATGTCCAGAAAATGTATATGTACAAATATCTCAGTCCTTGTATTTCTGGCATTTGTAATTGCTAAACCCTGTTGTGATTCCAGCCAATCAACCACGATAACCTCTGACTTTACTCTCAGCTACCACCTCAGATAAACAGGCACATAGGGAGAATATGCTTCCGGAGATAGTAGATCCTTGCTATATCATATGACTACTTTATATTCTATTTCTCTATCATAGAAATGATTCCTTCGGCCAAAAATATGTACATCCATATGTCTGTCATGTTTGATTCTCAGTTTTGAGCTGCATTGATCTGATAACTCAGTTTTGTGCAACTGATGTTTTCATATTTCTTACTGGCATGTTTCAAATATACACTTTGAATCTGATATACAGCTGCTGTAAACCTTTTCATCTTTTATTTTGTTGTTTTAGCACTCTAGTAATTTTCAGATTTAGAAATCATGTCTGCCAAAGCTATGCCATATTGTTGTATCTGGCACAGGTGAAACCTACAGTTTATGTCACTTCTGAAGATTTCTTCCTCACACCCAAAGACATCCTATTAAGTAGGCAAAAAATTGGTAAGGATTAAGGACTTATACGGAAGACTGTAAATCTTAAACCACCCACCTTCCTTTAATTCCTATCCTCCGTTACCCTCTCATAGTGCTGACATTACTGGTACACTCTGTGCAACACTGCCCTCCTCCAGGTTCTTCAGATGAGCCACAGCATTGCAGTGGGAATGTGAATGTCCCTTAGCAGGAGCAGCAAATACAAATGGATGGAGCAGTTTAAGCCTCTTCCCAACAAAATCCTTGTACCTGTGGACTTTCCCCTGCCTACGTGAGGGTATAAGAAACTGTAGAATCATAGAATTGTTGAGGTTGGAAGGGACCTTTAAGATCATCAAGTCCAACCATTAACCTAACCTGACAAAAACCACTTCTAAACCATATCCCCAAGTACCACATCTACCCTTTTTTTAAACACCTCCAGGGATGGCGAATCCACCACCTCCCTGGGCAGCCTATTCCAATGTTGGATAACCCTTTCAGCAAAAAAAAATTTCCTAATATCCAACCTAAGCCTCCCCTGGCTTAACTTGAACCCATTTCTTCTTGTCCTATCATTTGTCACTAGGGAGAAGAAGTCAGTCCCCACGTCTCTACAACCTCCTTTCAGGTAGTTGTAGAGAGTGATAAGGTCTCCCCTCAGCCTCCTCTTCTCCAGGCTAAGCAGCCATAAGTGCATGCCCATTAACTTGGGTAAACAAAGCCATTTGTTTACCACCCCAATGTATGCCAGGAATTGTTGGGACAGCTGACCCCCACCCTGCTTCTTTCTAAGCCAACTTTGCCCAATCCAGCAGTCAATAAGTAATTAACTGATCTACTGTGTAGAAGCTTGTCAACTTAAATATATGCCATTACCAGTGACTACCAGGCTCTTCTTGTTTGATAGCTTTCTTCATCAAGGTCCCATGGATTTGGAAGAAGGCTAGGCCCCATTATATTAGATATTGTGCTAATGATTTGCATTAATAATCTGAAGCTAATAGTATGCTGGGCCAGCAACTTAATTCTACAAGATAAAGACTTCACTATTCCAAAACACTGAAGTCATTCACTGGATATAGAACTAATCTAATTCTCTTAGATCAGAATTTACATGATATTAAATATATTCTGACAGCACAGTGATAAAGAAGATTAAAAGAAAAGAGTGTGCAGAACTGTACAGGTTGCATCCATCTTCATATTACTTTGCAAGGGTTTCTTCTTTCCCCACTGAAGCCTTGAGTACCTCCCACAAAATCCAAGTGGAAGGACAGGGGTTCCAATCTAATAGCTGACATTTGCTACTATTAAGAAGCCCTGATGTCATCAGTTGTAACAAATGGGTTAGATCTGTTATGCATCATGAGTTAAGAATTTGGGCAGATTATATCAAAGAAACGGCCACTAAACTAGTAGCCGGAATAATACTAATTAACAGACACTGCAATATGGTTTTAAAATTTTTGGTACAGTAGATGTCTACACAGCATAATCTTGGCTCATTAATATCAATAAGATACCATGCTACGATCCCCAAAACGTACAGCAAGTTTAGCCAAGTGCCCTTACGAACAGCAGAGATGTCAGACACCAGTGTAAATAGCATTGCCAAATCCCTGGGTTTCTTTTATCTTTGACTGGTTTTGACCACGGGCTGTTCTTGCACAGGCCAAGGAGAGAGAGCTGTGATTTGTGCTTCTTCACAGCTACACACAGCTTCCTGGACTGGAAAACTGCTGACTGGACAGCATCCAGCAGCCGCCCAGGGCTGTGTTAGGATGGCCAGAAACTGGACAAGGTAATCATTAATCTGCACCCACACTGCTTGGGCAGCTATCAGACTCACTCATGACCTGCCTAGGGCATTGAAGCAGCAGGATTTCTGACAAGGGAGGCTCAGTGTCGCTCCCTCACAGATGTGAATGTACTGGCAGGGCCTATGCCAAGCACTCAACCATCAGTAAAGGGTACAGTAAAGAAACCTGAACAGAAGTGAATATATACGAACACAAGAAAAAAGTTGGCAGGAGTCATTGTTTAGGCCTGATAGGTTTCTTTCTTCGCCCCAGCTTCCTACATATGATACTTTCTTTTAACCCATATCATGCTTTTGAATACTTTTACTGTGTGTATTGTCACTGTTAGAAAGGTTCGTTTTATGTATTGCTCTCCCTGTTGTTCATGTTCTGGCCTACTACAGGGAACACTGAGTTTTTCTCCTAAAGTCTTTGGGCTAGAGAAGGCTACAGATGCCTCAAATACAGTGTCCTCAGCCCTCCTAGTAAGTACGCTGTTGTGCTTCTCTGTAGCATCCCAGGTAAGAGCAGATCAGGGGATTTAGGCCGAGCAAAAAGGCACAGCGAGCTGAAACTCAAGGATTTCTTTTGAGGCCGAACCACTGTCACTTTGTCAACTTGTACTGAAGCTTATATTTTACCTTTAAACACGTACTAGCGTGCACTATTATGCTGCACCTGAGCAATTGATTAAACAATTTCCAAAGAGAAAACGTGAAGATTCAGGCACTTTGGGCTTGAAGCAATCTTACGTATACAGTAGGAGCTGTATTTCCTTTTCTTGGGTGGAAGATTTGAAAATAACTTTTCACAAAATGAAGCATACAAAGGCAAACTTGGGATTTTTTTTTTCTTGCATGTATTAATTTTTTTTTTAAAGCAGTTGTAATAATAAAGGATCTCCAGAGACACTCACTGTCTCTAAATCTCTGTCTTTAGGAAACTTTTCAGCTGATCTTTTAAAACATTAATGATTACTTGTGATCCTTGATTCTATTTTTTAAATTAAAGAGCTCAAACTTTCCTTCCTCTCTCCCAAACTCCTCTGCCCTTGGATTTTTTGTTAGTTCGCCTTCGCTTCTAGTAATATGTTCTTATATAAATAATTTATATTGTCCAGGTTTGTGGAGTTTTGCCTTCCAGTTTGACTTTCCCAGGAAATTACATCACATATTAAATATGGAATAAATTCAGTTCACAGAATCACAGAATCACAGAATAGTCCGGGTTGGAAGGGACCTCTGGAGATCATCTAGTCCACCCCCCCCGCCAGAGCAGGGTCACCTACAACAGGTTGCACAGGACAGCGTCCAGGCGGGTTTTGAATTTCTCCAGAGTGGGAGACTCCACAACCTCTCTGGGCAGCCTGTTCCAGTGCTCCACCACCCTCAAAGTAAAGAGTTCATTCAACAATTTCAACAAGGCAGAATATGTAAAAGTGCAGTCAAGCTAAAGAAGTCTTCCTGATCTTATCTCTCCAAGCAAAATTGTACTTTACAATTTGCAGTGTTTGATTCTCAACACACGGGTTGCTGCCTGCACACAGACCCTCACAGTAAAGACTAAGCTTTCCCTGGAAAACTTGGGCTAATATAAAACCTATATGTGTTTGACCATGAAATAAATGTGAGTTCAAACTCAAGTAAAATCTTTACACAGTCTTCTAACAAATCTGGATAGATTTAAATCAAATTTGACTAGATTAATTTTTAACTGTAATTTGTGATTCCTGTTTCCTGACTTTTCCCTATGCGAAAAGGTAAACATGAACAGATCTGGCACATTTTTTCCATTCTATCCATTCAGAAATTACGTTTTACTTTCAAAATGTATACACTGAGCGTTACTAGCAATAAGATAGTTTCCTATTTATACTAAAGATTTCTCCTTACTGCACAAAATTTGCTTTTTAAAAATTGTATTTTAGCTTTCCTATTGCAGTTCAATATAAGTCAATTTATCTTTAGAAGTACCATTTGAGCTGATACTGTTATATCCATACAGTAGTGTTTAGACAATTATATGATATAAACCAGTATAATATAAGTAAACCCTGTAGGGTAGATTATTCTAGTGGAAGTACTCAGAAACCTGAGTTCAATGTGCAAGAAAAGATGAACACCTCTGTTTTTAAAAAATATCTTACTGCTTCAGAAGAAGTATTGCATTAAGTCACAAGTAAGACTTCTGAGGCAAGTCCCATGAAAAATAATGTTTTAAAACAAACACAGCCCAAAACTTACAAGCATCTGTAAATCTGTGTAAAAAATGTACTTATATACACTATTCTGACAAGGGCATAGGGTATTTTCAGACTCCTTTTACACATGAAGACCAGTAAATGGAAAATGTAATCATATAATTACATATACTTAATCATTTTCTGCAGCAGAATGACAGAAATTTACTGAACCATTATTACAGCTTTTAATTTTAAATTGCTTATTGAACGGACTAATTTTGACCTTTAGCCAAAGATAAAATTATCCATAAAAGCAAAGGGATAAGATCTTCAGGTACAGCAATTTGTGATAGCTACTACAAGGTCAGCAGAGCTTTGAAAGTTTATCACTCCTGTCTACTCAAATTAATTCGAGACATCTGGTTGGATGCTCCAAGAGACATAGTGTAAATGAAGTAATAATTTTAAAGAGTTAATAATTTTTATCGTTTTTCTAAAGACTGAATTTACTCCTGTTATGTATTATAAACACATTATCTGTTATTCTTACATATTGTCTGTACAGTAAACTAATTATAATTTAACATTTTCATTTATTATATTTTGCATATATCACTTCACTAGAGAGAACATTCAGAAAACTACAAAAAATTCTTACTTTAGCATTTTAAAATGTCCTGCCAGAACAGCCAATAAGCCATTTTATTTCTGGGTTGGTTTTTTTTTGTTTTGTTTTAGAAAAGCTCTCAGGACTCATTTTGTGGGGGGTCAATATCACTCAGTAAATGCAGTTAATAAAGGTAATAATGCTACAGAACTATAGATATTATTAGCCATAACAAGTCAGTTATGTTGGTGATAGTGTCCATTAGATGTGCACATTAATCCTTTGAGATTTACAACTGAGTCTTAGTACAGAAGAGGACCAGTTCTGCATTAATCAGCAAATTTAAGAGCATGTAATACATAAACATAAGATTACTCTGTCTCGTCAGCGGAGGTGCATCCAATTTGCTTTACACTTAGTACCCAGAGAATGACTTAACATTACGTGTTCTCTTCATGCTTTAATTTTGTAGTGACTTTCAGTCTTTGTGATTATATCAGGCATCTCCAGTGGCTACTCCTCTCAATTTATTCACACCATAGGCACAAAATAGCCACAGCACAGCAGTTTTCATTGAAGTATCTAAACTCCATGCCCAGTCTCTAGGATTAAAATCTGTTCCATTCCCTGCAATTTCCATACTCCGCCATTTAGGCTGAAACTCCCAATGGCGGTCCCAGTCTGTGCAAATCCAGGTAACTTTCCTGAAGGGCTGCCCAGGTGATGATTACATGTTCTTGCCTTTTATAGTTTACAAGAAACAATTTATTAGATAAACCCATAGATGCCATTTTCTTTATAATTTTTCATATACTGAAGAATAGCCTCTGTGCTTCTGTTCATTTGTTCTTCAAGATTATGGTTCTTTAATTGTATCTGTGCTTCTAATGAAGCACATTTCATTACAAAGACTAAAAAACATTTTCCATGTATGGAATAACACAATTTCATTTGTACATTTTCTACTTAACTGTTACTTTGTATATAGAAAACCTGTATATAGACAAAATGGCTACCTATAAATGCTTACTTAGGAAGGTGATATCTACTTATAAAATAGTATACTTGCCTGTGATATCTCTATATTTAGTCTTATGAAGTCTTTCATCAATACTAACCTAAATTAATCAGTTTAAAAATGAATAGCTGTATCTCACTGGAGACCATAATGACCTTCACATCTAAGCACCATTTCTGTATTTCAAGGAAAGGTCAAAAATCCATAGGTATTCTTAGCTATACTGAACTCTCATCTATATATAATGAGTCTCAAAACATTACGACTTTACGTTCATAATGCTGTCATTACAATCTGTACATTCCTCCTCTAGCTCCCAAGACCTGTACATTCTCCTAATGTGGTCAGTATGCATTTATTAGTTAGAAAATAATTTAAATTCCTATTGTGTTTAACAAATAATACAACCTGTGGGGCTTAAAAACCCACTGTCTTTTGCCTCTCAGTTACATTTGTCTGTAGTATACAGGCAGTATGCCCGGGCTCGTTGTTCATATTAGAGAAACACATTTCTAGATTTAGAAACCATCAATACAAAATTCTGAGATGAGGATGCACCTTCATGCTCCTATTCATTCATCACTTTTGTAATCTAAATAATATGCAAGGGCAAATTCAGATTTATTTGTAGTTCTAAACATAACTTCTGTCATGGCTCAGAGACAAGCTGCACTTGCGATCTCTTTACCTTTCAGGTTTCCCTCTCCAGGAAAATTTACACTCTGTGATCCGGCCAAAACGCGTAATTTGTGAGGCACCCTATCCTCGCCGTACTGTTGTGCTAACAGAGATTTCTTACTGCAATCTTCTTTGAGTGCCTATCAGTCCTGTAATAGCATTTTTTACCTTCCCTCCGTATGCTAGGATACACTGTATTGTCCAGCCTATGTACCTGAGTTAGACCTTCTGTGTTACCTAGCTCTCACAAGAGGCACATCTTGTAGGTTGCTCTGGGACATTTGTTTTCCCTGTGTTTACATGAATCCCACATTACTATGCGACCTCTGGATGATTAGGGTAGCTCTTTTCACACTACTATTTTTTGCCCTGCCAACTCAAATACCTGCAAGCTGGCTAGTCAGTCCTTAAGTAGATGTTCACTAAAATTAATGTTTATTTCCAGTTCTTGATATTTTCCTTCTACCTGCCCAGTCATGCTTTTAATAGCCCAAAGTCATAAAACATCGCCTACCTCCAGCCACTGATTTGTTTCCAGATTACTTTTCCTAATACCCTCCTTTTTCATTTAGCTCTGCCTAGTCAAACAGAGTAATGTCAAGCAGATAAACCAATGTAAATATACTTCAGTTACATTTTATACTACATTGTATAGATGTATCTTAGCAGAAAAAATGAGTAAAACCTATATTTTGAGGACAGTAATATACTCACAATTGTGAGCAAAGAGATTAAAAGCTATTAAATAAATTATTCACTTTTGTGATGTATTTGCTCAGCCCTACTAAATGTCTACAAGAAATATTTCTAATTTTGTACTTAGCAGTTTCACGTAATGGATATTAGAAGGTGATGAACAGACAAGAGGAAAATTTGGCAAGCAATTAAACATAGACTTTTTTTTTTGTTTTATTAAAACATAGACTATATTGCAGGGTGCATACATTCATTAGTTCCTTGGTCCCTAGAGGAAATCAGTCCTGAAATAGTTACCAAGTTTTTTCTGTGTTATCCACAGGGATTGCAAGATGCTCCGAAATGATTGCTACATTAACCAGTCTGTAGGTAGCCAACTTGCATTCACAGCATGGAAATGGAGGCCCAAGTCCATCCTGTCCTAGACATGTTGATACTTAATTCTGGGCTGAAAAAAGGTACCCATTTCCACTGAGGATTCAGAGCGCTGAGCATTCCTCCTGAGCTGGGCCTAAGCCAGACATTGTACTCTCTCAAATAAACACCTAAGAAGCTTTGTATCAATTAATCCGATGATCAGAGCCATTAAGAAGGAGTTAGAAAAAAAAGGTCCAAATTTAGGATTTAGCTCCCTGCCTAATCTCAAGGAGGCTTGAAATGTGTACTTTGTATCTGCCAGAAGATCCGATTCTTAGCAGTGTACTGTAGGGCTAGTATTCTGGAATGGGCCTGTGGAAGCTGGTGGACTTTTGCCCTAAGCTTCAGGGCATTTAGTGTTCTCATCTTTCTTCTGAAAAATACTCAAGTACTTAGTAATTTTATTAGTAGACAGCAGGGCAGAGATTTAGATGTCAGCCTAGCAGGGACACTAGTGAATCCAACACCTCTCCGAGTCTAATGCTGAGCCTGTGATATGTACCCACAACATGTGGACTTCAGCGCCATTCGGAACAAATTACTGTCATTTGCTTTCAAATGCATTTTGCCTCTGCCATCGAAAAGCCACCTTGTATCAAACTGCCTTGGTGATGCATATTCTAGCAATGCACGACTGTGGATGACTTCGGTACTTAAACAAATCTGACACACAATTTACATGTGCTGACCCTGTCATGAAATTGTAGCGTAAATTAGTAGCATTTTTGATGTCTCCTGTGAAGCGTCTCTGAATATGAAAATCCACTGAACTTTGATTATTTTAAAAGAACCTCAAAATTGGGGTTTAGAATCAGGACTGGTGCAATGGTTAAAGTAACGGTTAAAACTCAGGGCGGAATAAAATAAAGACTCTAGATAATTTCTCTTGAGAGGCAATAGCACAATAATGGCTAGTAAAAAGAAGCAGAGGAAGGCATATAGTCACAAAGACAGAACTTAACAGGTAGATGTTTTGGGATTTGGTCTCGTTTTTCAGCTAGCACCATGGAGTATTTCCATAGGGGAAATACATTGCAGTATATTTTTTGGAAGGAAGATGTTGAAAGTAGGCTAGTCTCAAAGCTGCCAGTATTATTTCTGCAGGTGAATCTTGAGATTGCAGGCTTTCTACAGTGACATTTGCTCATTCTTTTTCATTCGACAGACAAAGCATCCCTGTGCTAAATGAACTAAGGTATAATTACAAGAAAAATTCAGATGTATCAGGACACTCTGACATACACATGTTATAAAATGTGGATGTTACCAGAAAATTACCACTTAACTAAAGAAAACCTTTATGGATTCTGAGCATGAGTTCTTATTTTACTGAAATAAATTCTTTTGGCATTCTCACTACTTTTAAATCTTATGTTTATTACAAAACATGTAGCCACCAGGTTAATATAAGGGATAATAGTAATCAGTTATATTTAACTGGTACGTTAGTTTTCTAAGTAGCAGTTTATTGTGAATTACTTTTAGAAAATGTAATTTAAATGAGTAATCTCTTTCTTTTATGTCTAAAAGGAATTCAGACTTATTCCATTTTTGCCTTTTATATTTTTTTAAAAATTATTTTTGTGAAGAAAACCTCAGCCCCCTAAAATCCAGTATCAAAAGCCAGCATTTATTATTTAGACATTATGTACATTACGTAATACTTGAGTATTAGCAAAATGTCAAAGACTAGATTTTATGTCCTGTATCTCTCCCAAGATGAATGAGACAGGTAAATATTTCAGACTTTAGACTGGCCAGTAAGAAGTTACTTGCAAATATGACTAACTCTTCTACCTGAGTTTATTCTTCCCTCTATGGCCTCATTGAACTGTTCTGTTCCAAAACACTCCACCTTATTTCCTAATAATATTCTTGTTACGCATTTATGGAGTGAAATCATGACACGTTTCACTTTTAGGCTATGTTTTAGAAAAAATGAGTGACACAAAAGTAACTGTCAATAATGTATAATGTAAAGACAGACCCCAAAACAATCCCCAGGAAGGCCTCTGAAGAGAGAGAGTTTGCGTCATTTGCAGCTTTAGACAAGACAGAGAGAGGATACTGCATTCCAAGAATCGGGCTAACATGAAAACAACATAATTAGCGGGCCCAGTTTCCCAAAAGGCCAAACTTAGCTAGGCCTAGAAATTCTAAAGAGTAGATGAAAATATTACTAAGACATTTTTGGAGTTTGAGAAGTATTACAAGCTCTAACAGTTGATGTAACCATTACATGGCTCTGCAAACTTTCAACAGTAAGCAGAGAAAGCTAGAATTACCTTTCCTTCTAGTAGAGGATGGTGAATGTCAGCTTGAGGCTTCTGTATTAAGCCACTTTGTCTAATGCTGTTTTTCTAAAAATAATTTATTTTAGACCGGTGGATCTAAATATGAAGAAACCACACTTGCTTTACCACTTGTCTTCTGGTATTATATATAATGCAGTAGCACTTGCCACATGCTAGAAGAAAATGTGAAACCTGAATCAATACCCTTTGTTGGTACAGATTCTCTAGTATTTTTGTTGCTTACTGTGAGACACAGGAGTATGAAAAATTAAATCTTGCTTTTAATGAAGTGATATTTGGTGCTAAATGCTTTCATATTGTTGCAGTATCAGTCATAGTAGTATTTTAATATTTGATTCAATAAATCAGGAAAATTAGGAATGTAATTGAAATGCTGTTCTCAACCTCTAAAATATTTTAAGAAATTGGACAAGCAATGGATTGGTTCCCATACTTTACAGGAAACATTGAAAAAATAAAATTACTGTATCCCACTTGAATAGTAAGTCATCTGATTTCAACATGATTTAACCTTCCATAGTTACTGCGAGTGCAGCACTGCTTTCTTTTGGGGGACAAAACAAGACTGTGTCCAGCTCTGGAGCCCTCAGCACAGGAGAGACATGGACCTGTTGCAGCGGGTCCAGAGGATGGTCAAAAAAATGGATCAGAGGGCTGGAACATCTCTCCTTTGAGGACAGGCTGAGAGAGTTGGGGTTGTTCAGCCTGGAGAAGAAGAGAAGGCTCTGGGGAGACCTTATAGCAACCTTCCAGTACCTAAAGGGGGCCTACAGGAAAGACGGGGACAAACATTTTAGCAGGGCCTGTTGTGACAGGAGAAGGGGTAATGGTTTTAAACTAAAAGAGGGAAGATTTAGACTAGATATAAGGAAGAAATATTTTACAATGAGGGTGGTGAGACATTGGAACAGGCTGCCCAGAGAGGTGGGAGATGCTCCATCCCTGGAAACATTCAAGGTCAGGTTGGATGGGGCTCTGTGCAACCTGAACTAGTTGAAGCTGTCCCTGCTCAGTGCAGGGGAGGTTGGACTAGATGACCTTTAAAGGTCCCTTCTGGCCCAAACTATTCTATGATTCTGTGATTCTAAGACAGTGTTTTAATCAGTTCAAATGATACACAGCTGAAGTTCTCTACTGAGATCTCCTTTTTCAGCTTGAGAGGTCTTGTCTCTCCAGTCAACCAAAGAACTCTACTCCCCTTTGAAATAAAGAAAGCATAAAATCACCCTAATGCCCTGGCTCTTGTTTACCACTCCATCGAGCATTATGACTCTTTGGACTAAAAGCCTTTGAGACATGATGGTTTTGTTTTGTTGTTTCCAGTTGGCCAATTAGCCTCTAGTGTAGACGAAAACACAGTTGAGCCCATATCCAACAACCAGATGGAGCTCAAGTCCTTGGAAGACCTCTTCTTTCAGCCTGACTGACAGCTGTTTGAGAATTCAGTTTTGCTGATTATTAGGTGGAGTCATAAAATCTATGGCAAACAGAATTGTTATACTTAGTGCCAAACAAAGGACATAGAAGTGTAAGTGATGTTTTCACCTCCCTGATAATTCACCTGAAGAAATAATTCTGATAACCAGGGCTGGAAATGTTACACTCAGTAGGCACTCCCAGAGCTACATGCTACCTTGGAAATGTATGTAGAAAAGTGATTTATCCATCACAGGGGTCCACTCTCTGTTATAAAATAAAATAACACATAACAGACTATTTCTTTTAAATTGACATTATTTTGTTAGTTTGCAGAAATCATGGTCTCTTTCAAGCTTGTAAAATGTATCACCTCTGTAGTATTAGATATTGCTACTATAAGCAGACATGAATCATAAAGAACATAATATAAATAATGATCTCACTAAATACTAAAGTATTAGAACATAAAATAGTGTGTAATTAGAATGTGAATTCCAGCAATATGTTTTAGACTTGCATTTGCATTGTCTTCAGAATAAAGTTTACAAACTTCTCTTTAGCTCTAAATTACCCTAAAGCTGCCAGCATACATACATAGAGTTGCTATCTGTTATTTATTATCTAGGTGTTGTCTTAAAAAAATAGGCCCTGAAACAGGGCAACAGTCCCAGGAAACGACTTAGCATTCTCAAAGGGCACCAGTTAATACAAGTAAGAATATCTGTTTTTTATGTATGCACATATCCATACAAAATACATTATATATACATATGTAGATTTCATATATGTATACATATATATGCAAGTCTTATGAGGAGCGGCTGAGGGAACTGGGGTTGTTTAGACTGGAGAAAAGGAGGCTGAGGGGAGACCTTATTGCTCTCTACAACTACCTGTAAAGGAGGTTGTAGCGAGGGTGGAGGTTGGTCTCTTCTCCCAATTAATAGGTGGTAGTACAAGAGGAAATGGCCTCAAGTTGCGCCAGGGGAGGCTTAGATTGGGTATTAGGCCAAAAGACTTATATCAAGCACTGGAACAGGCTGCCCAGGGAAGTGGTTGAATCATCATCCATGGAGGTATTTAAAAGATGTGTAGATGTGGTGCTGAGGGACATGGTTTAGTGGTGGACTTGGCAGTGTACAGTTAACAGTTGTACTCGATGACCGTCAACCTAAATGATTCTACGAGTCTATACACACACATTTTAAATATATAAAAATATTTTTGAAAATATATACTATTTAAATATTCTCTTTAATAGAAAGCTTTGCTGCTTCCTGGGGAGGCAAAAACTTCTCTATCCTACTCACAGGGAAGGTAGACCAGCATAAGAGGTGACCTATATGAATAGACAGGAATAGAAGGATAACCTATATAGTAGGTATCCACATTTCACTGCGAACTGAGAATATCAGTCTTTACCACCTTGTTAACTCCCCCTTTCTTTTTGAGTCTTCCCATTGACCACGCTTTACTTGAGAGCACTCTATTGCTTCCCTTCGTTCTTCCTCCCCCTTCTTCCCCCACTTTGAACTCTTCTGCCTGCTTCTTCTCTTTGACTTCAGTTTTCCTTAAAGGATTCAGAACGGTAGCAGTGAACTTTTAACCACTGACATTCAAATAGAATCAGAATGATGTCAAAGGAGTTCACACCTCCCTACCAGTACGTGTTTATAGAAAATGACTTGACTTCTGGCTTCCCAAAATGTAAATGCTTGTTACAGAGGGAGAAATATGTCATAAAAGGGAGACACTAAAGAAAGGAAGAGGCTTTACCCTCCCCCCCTTGCTTCTCAGGCAGTTCACAGAAGGTGCCACATTTCATTTCACTCTAAAACCTGCTCAGGCTTTGGTTAAAAAGATCAGGAATATGAAATCTTGTGCATCCTGTCCTCTTCGGGTCATCCAGGGGTGATCTGGGATTTTCACAGATGTTATCTGTAGAATAACTAAGGAATACTGAGCACTGTATATTAAATTAGTATTAGTGTCAAAATAAGAAAAAAGAAGCACCAAAACAAAAACCTACCAGATTCTCCCCTTCCTCAATTGTTCTATCAAGTCAAAAGTAATGGTTGCCTGCTTGGTAATGTGTCTTATGTCATTCATTATCAGTTGTATATAGACTTTTCCAAACAAATTAAATAGGACCTTGAGAAGCAAACCATAAAAACTGTGTACACATATAATCTTTCTATTTATACAATTACATTAAGGGACAAAAGAGAAAAGATCACATTTCTGTGGATGTCTGGACGGACTGGCCATTGAGGCAAGTGACAGACACTCTCCCCAACTTCTCTTTTCAAGGACAGGAGGGAGAGAGAGAAGGAGACTTACGAGTTTAGAAGAAAACTAAACTACTTTAATGAAAATATTAATAATAAAATTAAAAGAAAATAATTAAATATATATTAAACTGTATCAAGCTCCCANATCTGGATCTGGATTCAGGATGCCGGCCGTTGAAGAAAAGACAGCGACCCTTTTATCCCTCAGCTTTTATACTGAGCATGAAGCAGATGGGATGGAATACCCTGTTGGTCAGTTTTNTAAAATTAAAAGAAAATAATTAAATATATATTAAACTGTATCAAGCTCCCAGGACGACAATCATGTCACTGACAGGCACTGGGAAAGTCCCAGACTGCACTCAGTCATGGACAGGAACTGGAATCTGGATCTGGATTCAGGATGCCGGCCGTTGAAGAAAAGACAGCGACCCTTTTATCCCTCAGCTTTTATACTGAGCATGAAGCAGATGGGATGGAATACCCTGTTGGTCAGTTTTGGGTCACCTGTCCTGTCCGCTCCTCCCCACAGGTGGGACCCCTCTATGCTTTTCCGCTTCTGACCCTCCAAAGGGGCAAATAACAAAGTCAGCTGGCCCTGGGTGTTATAGCAGTAAGTATAAGCAAGAGCCTCTCTGCATACCATGCCTGGGCATCAGCTATAAACATAGGTCTTACCACTCCGAGAGCAAACAGTTTCTGCACAATATGCTGTTAATTTCAGTAGTTAGAAGAGGCTTAGCTGCAAAGTAAAGTTACTAACCAGAAAATTGGTTCTGTTTTACCTCAAACCAGGACACTTGGCAAAATGACAATGAAGTTATCAACGTTAGAAAGTTCCTAAAGAGTCAAAGGACATACATAATGTGTTTTTTTCTGACAATTTAACAGGTGATATTTCAGTAATCAACAAACTCTGAGGCATCGGAGCTCCTCGACGCACCCTAAACTGTTGGTGTGTTGATTTAAGATAGCATTATTGTTACAGTCATATTCAGGTACCATTAACAACATTTTCAGGCAACTGTGAGATTTTTAAAGAAATGCCAACAAACAGATAAACAAAGTCTTTCCTCCTTGTCAGGATGTGAGAATGTTCAAATTCCACTTCATTTGCCCTCTCAGAGGTTTTGATTCCCTTTTCCACAGATTGACCTCACCTAGCTCTTTTCCTCACAAATTTTATCTTCTCACGTAGACACTATAAAACATAGCCATATTGGTAACGTTACCGCAAGGATCAATTTATATTTACCTAATTTGAATGTAACAGAGTATCTACAAATATTCAGTCAGACCACTTATTTCACTGAATAATGAATTACTTATCCATTCACAAACACGACATTGCATTAATCAACTCTTAATTTTTCAACTCTTACAAGTTTCTTAAATTAAAATATATTTAATTGATATCATTTAATTCAGGTAGTTACAACTTATAAACACAGAACTTCAGCTTTACTTTAATAATTACTGAATAGCATGGAGACCACTTCCAATCTTTTGATGGTATAAGTGTCACATACTCATCATTCAGCCAAAACTATTCAAATGACGGATATTCCTTTTCTGTTGTCGAACAGATTTAAAGCATTTTCTGTTAAGACCATAAACGATGAAAACAAAATAAAAAGGACTAAAACAAAAAGAAGGAGCCAAAGTGACAAATGTTCTTGCCTACTGACATGAAGTCCACGAACTGGAGATGATGACTAGTAAAGAATCAAAGAGAAATATGATGAATAACTAACACAGGAGACTGGTGAACAAAGATGTGAAGAACTTCCCAACCAAGCACTCTAAGTAACTTTCTTGTAAATCACAATTTAAAAGTTCCAAATCGTTGCCAGCACTTTCTGTAAGTAGCAGACGCTTGTGGAAATAACACTGTTCTAATTCAGCACAGAAAAAAAATCATCAATTTGTTCAGTTGACACCCCTGGCATAACACAGAGTAAGCTGATTACATATGCCATCTTTCCCCTAGGTTCTCAGTAGGAAGTAGGAAACTGCAAGAGAAGTAACAAGCTCTTTGCCATACACAGTTTTTGAGTGTGCTGTGTATGAATCATAGTGCAGGTCTGAGCAATACCAACAGCTGGTGCAAACGTATGGACCATGGCAGGTAGCACTAAGTTGTTCAGGATTAAGAGTTAGAAGAAAGATTGATGCTGCTGCTTTCATCTTCTCTCTACCCCCATTTTTCAGAGATTTCAGAGAACTATGTTCATGCCTTTACAAAACCAATTCTCAGAAGTTCAAGAACTTCATTAATGATTTATTTTAGCATCTTAAAATGAGTGCAAATGTTGACAAGATACCGAATATTAAAATTTCTCAAGCATTTCCTTATTTGTATTATTTCAATAGCTGTTGTACAGGTTCTACATCATATTCTGATCCTCCTATCTCTTGGAAGACAGTGTGTTTTCTTAAATAAGTTTATTCTGCATGTCAACTATTTTAGAATTGATTAGTTTCCTCCACTCTTCATTAATTCGTATAACTATTTTCTTCTTGTGTTGCTTTCCCCCACCCCCACCCCCGCAATCCATTTATAAGAGCTCTTATTCCCACACTGCCAACTGGGAAAATCTTTAATGAGTTGAAAGCTGTAGTAAGAGGTTTCCTGTTTTGTAGCAATGTCTGCTAGACTGTTCTTTGTTTGAGGAGTACAAGGACACACCCAAAGAACAGTGACCTGAATCTCTGGCACTAAACTTTCAAGTATCGCAACTGGATTTTACAAAATCCAGCACCACCTACTAGCCTTGAATGATGCTGCAGCTTTCGATCTGAGAAATACAAAGTTGATACACAGGATTTTAGATAATAAAGATCAGACGTATATCCTCCACAGAAGTAGGACACTGTAACTCAGTGACCTTCAAGAGTTACCACTGGATCTCCTGATGCTACTGGTCTCGAGTCTAGGCTGACATCAGTACTGCTGCACCACAAAATCAAATTGAAGGAAGAATTTATTCGAGAGGAACAACCTGTATATGGAAATTCAGCATTCATTCTTAGTAAGTCTAACAATTCATTCTAGCTGACCTTTGCCTTTTGTTGCTTAGTTTCTCTTTCACGTGCCTTCCCCCATCACCAAGTCTTCTGCCACCTGAAATAACAAACACCTTAAATTAATCTAGAGTTTAAAAAGTTATATGAACCAGAAATTACCTAAGGAGGACACTTCTCTTTGCTTTTTAAATTATTTCCCATAATTTTCTAGCAGCAGAAAATCCTTGATTTTCTAGTAGTCTCTGCTTCTCCGTGGAGGAATTTCATAGCTCAGAGTTGAACTCCAGCAGAGTCAAACCATCTCTGCTCTGATGGTTTGTTTTACACCTGAATTCTTATCAGTCATCCTAAGAGCCATTCTGCAATTATCTCATAAAGATTAAATTACTAATACTAATGAAATACTAATTAAAATCACTTGTGTTACGCTTGAAGACAGAGGAAAAACCCCTGTGGATGACAAAGAAAATGCCAGCTGGACAATGAAATCTTGTAAAACCTATTTTAAATATTATCCCACCAGAGGAAAATCAATCTAACACTGATTACATATTACAAATGAGGGATCGTTTTTTTAAAACATAATTTTTATATTTAGCATGAACAGTGATTATGATCACAAAGCTGCTATATACAGTTCATCTGCAGTGAAATCTTCATAGCATAATGGGCAAATAAAGACAGAGTTTTTGATTTCTTTTATAGACAAATAAGTTTGTTGAACATTTTTTGCAAGGTATGTGTAATAGTAAGAGAGAAATTATGGCTAGATACACCATACCACATCTTCAGGACTGCAAATGAAAATTAGAATTGTGATACGAAAGTAACATTTTGAAAAAATATCTTTTTCCTTCTCTTTTTGGGGCATTGGCTATTCAAAGACAGAAAACAGCCATTTTCAGTAATGAAACTAGAAAATATATTGTGCCTAATAGGACCTACTGTTTGGACTAAAAAAATCAATAATACTAAGAAGCAGCATAAATCTCGTTATTGATTTTTTTTATAATTTTATTAATCGGTCTATAAAAAAAGTAGTGAAACTTTTCTTTAAATCACATCCAGCATAGTTTAGTCACAGGACTCACTTTTAGTTTTATCTAAAACATGGGACCGGTATTTCATTTATACTACCATAGTTTTAAATAGGGGCAAACAGGGATGCTTAGAGATGTAACCTGAATGTTATTTAAATACATTATTATTAGTGAATGATAACAGTTATGTTCTCTATAGACGTATAAGCCTGAAACTTTCAGGCCTGACCTAATTTAGTCGTATTTCATGAAATGAATCTTAAAAAAAAAAGAAACCATTTTTGTAAATTTTCTGCTCATGTTAGAAATCTCAAGAGTTCTCATTAACAGAAAATTACATTCATGCGATCAAGAAAGCTTTTGTCATCCTGCAGATGAAATAAGTCTGTGTGGAGTCATGAACTAATTTGAAACTATTTGAGAAAGCAGCTAAAACAAAAACGGGCTTTCTTCTGATGAGTTCTTACTAAAAAAAGGAATATCACTAAGGAAACTGATTATTCATGTGACTAGATAGTTTCTATGAGAAAACTGCAGCTATCAAAAAGTTCCAGACTTGGCACTGAATGTAGTCCATAGGTGCCTGAAGCAGAAGTAGCCCCCTTGCTGCATGGTATTTGTTTGACACGCTTGCAGTCTCATAGCAGTCACTTGAATGCTCCCAGATGCAGTGAAGCCCTCTTAATTTGTACGTCAGTGGAAATCATTTTTTTCCATTACTAAAAGCAGGTTGGTGTATCATGAGGTGCTGTGGCGTCAATTTCCTGATCTGCTTAAAAGTTAACTACTATTAGTAATATACACAAATATATATAATTGTATGTATTTTTGTTTATGTATATAGCTTTGGAAATACATACTTTTTTATATATACACATTGTTCATATATCTATAAAAAAAATAGATGAGACAGATGTCTGTATAAAGGTAACTCATTCTCCATATATATATGGCTGGCATATACAGCCATAACTGTATCTACTCGTTGATCAAGGTCGCTGAGGAAGTGGTTAAGACTGCAAACTGCTGGTGAAGTCTCTTCCACGCCTGTTATTTCAAGTCAAAAGAAGGGCAGGGAGAGGGAGTGGAGATGTTTTTGTGGCTGGTTGGTTTTAATTTTGTGATGTTTCTAAATTAAAGTAAAACCTTCAAACTCTAACCCAAGCTATTACTTGTCAGCAAAAAGTAGTTTTAACTGGTGCATCAAACCCCAAACTGCTATCTTCTCAAACAAGTCATGCTTTTATGCAATGAGGAAATAGCAATCAATTCACTTCCCATCATCTTATTTGCACAAAGAATAGATTCGTTATTGTCTCCCTTATGAACACTTGCTGCAAAAGTATGTCCAGTACATCCTAAATCAGTGGTATTACTGCTACCTTCCCTGTGGGCTTTGCACAGATTTATTCTACCATAATCTGTTAAATGTTAAGCATTCCTTTAGCATGTGTATGTTACTGATACTGTTAAATCTGTGTTTCTTACTGAAAGCTGCATACTGGAACCAGCCATTTAATTCTTTTACTCTTTCAGATCATTCTGAGTGTGTGTGTGTCTATTCTTCTAAGATATTCAAGACGAATCTTATGATAACTTTTAAGGAAAAACATCCATAGTCTTTATTGAATAAGAACTGCAGAGTCAAAACTCGTGTTGGATTAACCTTAATGCTTCCAAAACTGGAAGCACTTTAGTATGCCCATTGTGCTGAACGTCCCTGTCTAAATTATATATTTGTAAATATTTCATTATTGCTTACCATTGTCTCTAATCTCCTTCCTACAGTTGATGCCAGTTGGTTGCAAGAACAACAGAATGCCCCAGGGTTGCAGGGAGTAATAGCAGTGGTTCAGGAGGTTCAGTGAGCTCTGCTCACTGGCTCCGTACTCAGCTAAGGTCTTTGCTCAACAGGGGACACTGGGTTCTCACAGGTGCATGCTCCTAAATACAAAATCAGCGTCCTATCTACTTCACACAAAATATGCAGCTGCTATAACAGATGGTGACCTAGTAAAAAGGTTAGAAGAAAAAATCCAAAATGATGTTGGTTGAAAAATACACTACTCCAGTCAGGAGAAGGTGGAACTGTCTTGCAAGGGCAGTTCTGAGTTTCTGAGTAACTACTCATAATTGAGGCAAATGACTATTTAATGATTCTAAGTACAGCAAAATTAACATCTATGCATTTAAGAAGTTTATTTTTAGAAAACACTGGTGCTAGTCTATCCTAATCTTGTGATGTAGCCAGTTTACATCCATCTAACAAGGATGTCATTAAGAAAACAGTTTTTCCTCCCCTTTCTTTTCTCTGATACATGGTTATCTGCTGATTCATTACAGGTAGATTAAGTCCCCATTGCTGCAGTGACTGGAGGCAGCAGATGTGTCCAACAAGAATGTGTGTGTAAACTAAGAATATGCTATCTCTGACGGAAAGCAAAGCAGTTCTGCAAAAACAAGCAGTTCTGCAACCTGCAAATCATATGAGCCCCACTATAGTCTGGATTTTCATTTGTAACCCTGTGTGGACTCCTTGGCAATATAGTGAAATTCATACTGCATCTTTTCACTTAGTGGTGATCCTAACTGCTGTCTTTCTCCTTTACCAAAATGCTTCTTTCCCTGAAATTTGAGGTCTGTTGTCATGTTTGCTACCATGCTTCTCATGGCTCTCCTCCTACCTTTAGGTTTAGCTGAAATTGAAGAGATCAAACGGCAGGGTCAACTGAAGACAAATTCTTCCTTTCCTACCACAATTTTTAATGACATAGCAATGAAAAATATTCTAATGTACAAAAAGACGGGCAATATTATCTATGTGTGCCTTGTGATGCCAGCAAATTATAAAGCTAACAAAAATAGAATTAGAGTTGACTTAACAAAATCTTTATGCTTAGTTTTTGTAGTGTTTTCTTTTTCACATGCCTCATTGAAAACAGCTGGAGAAAGTATTATGCCTTACTTCCTAGGCCTGTTCTCCTTGTCACTTGAGACTAACACATTGGCACAAAGGAGCTAAACTTTCTTTGAGACGAGATTCCAGCTACTCAGACATGTGATGGTTGTCCACTGGTTATTCTCAGGTATGCTTCCTGGCAACAGGACTTTTTTCTTTTTGCAAGTTCTGCGGCTTACTTTAATGGCGAATGAATAAGCTCCTCCATATTTCAGAGGTATTAAATACTTACTTTAGACAAGATCCCTGAGCTCACTTGCTAAAAATTTCTGTAAATAAGAAAATTGTGCATGCATTGTGTGCTGCCTGGTTTTGTATGTAAGTGCCTGGTTATGGATACCATGGGCAGAGAAAAAATATTGATATAGACCAGGCCAGCTCAGGTCCAGCAAGGTGATACCAGCTCTAGAGTGCTGCCAAAATGTGGCTCCTGGAGAAGGCTAACGGCAGGCAACTTGTGTGGTAATGTGCCAGTTTGAGCATGCCTGTCATGACCTGCTGGCACTTCCGGTTCCAAAATGTCTTACTGGGTCAGGCAGACCCAGATCCAGCACCTGAACTGGTTCCATGTGTTTGCGCTGTGTGCACACTGGACAGTTCTGGGAGAGCTGGTCACAAGTGGCAGACCAAGCTTCAGAAGCAGTGGAATTAAATTCTTGCTCAGGCTGGGAAAGAGAGCTTCTTCCAGTCTGTTTTCATGGCAGATAATGGAGTGTTGACTTGACTTTAAGGCTTCAGAAAACCTTTTTTCCCCTTACTGGTAACAATGTAAATAATATTATATTGTACATTGTTTAGCAAACCTGGCTGTGCAAACCCCACCAGTTCCAAAATGAGATAGCTAGCACACAATGAACATTAAGTTTAAGAACTTTCCCAGAAGTTTCCATAAAAGGCAATTTAATAATGTAGACACCTGTGATTTTCTTTGGGAAACAGGTTTAACTTTGCAAATGATACTGTACTACTTATTTTCTCTCTGTTCAACTGAGAAGCACTTTACACAAATGTTCTCTTCCATTCTTCTTTCTTTAGATCAACATGAGCTGTACAGGAACAACGTTTGTTTCATAAGACTGATGTGAAACTTTGAAAGGCCTTCTGATTTGCTTATACTACATTAAACTTCATAGTGAATACTCGTGTTTTTAGCCTTTCGCTCACCTGGATTAGAAATATGTGCTATTTGTATTAGGTATAAAAAATATTTGGCTACATCACTTTCACACGTCTTTCTTAAAGACAAAGACTCACAGTCTCTTTCTACATTTTGTTGTGTTTATTTTGAGAGACATGATTTACCTTTAAATGTGGCTCTGTATGGGCACTATGGAAAAAATGTCCAACATGTTTTAAAAAAAAACATATTCCATATGCATAGTTTACATTCATATTCAGCTGTTCCTCTTTTCACTGTCATTCATTCTTCCCATATTAAAAGATCTGATGATCTCATTCCTTATTCTTCCAACTTGTTTTTTAAAATAATCTTTTATAACTTTAGCATCAGTGACAGACATGTATTTCGTCTTGTGTGCTTATTTTAATTTATTCAGCTTTTTATCTACTTATTCATGTTTTCCTCTTTAGAAAACGCCCTCAATTATCCAAAAAATGAAATTATATGAATTACACGTTTTGTTTCTATAAATGTGTAGGTATCACAAAGTAATTAACATGTAGCTATTCTAGCCTAGATTCTATTCTTTCATACTATAAAAAGTCCAGGTGCTACAGAAATCAATGGGGAAACTTACATTAATGAGCTAGGATTTCACTGTTAACTTGTTGTAAAAGAGAAATGGCACTAGCAGTCCACTGATGGTGGGCTACTGTACAGTGCAGTGACCAAAGATCAATATGCCAAGATACTAGAAGAAAAAGTCATTGTAAATCTTCGTGCTGCATTGCTGAGACAATGGGTTTTATAGCACAAACAAGTTTTCCCACGCTTTCTCTCAAAAGTGAATTCTGTGTTTATGAAGAATGAATTGTACTGGCTCAAAATGTCTGCAGGCTGTCCTGATCAGCCTTGCGAAGTCCAGGATTACAGATTTAATCAGTCTCTAGGTCAGAGACATTATGTAAAGCTGAGGAGGAAAGGAAGCTAGACAAGATGCTTCTTACAAATTACCTTAAAACATCTACAGAAATCGCTAATAGGCTGCTAAGCCCCTGTCTCACCACAGATGCTTTGCCTTCTTCCTCAGCCATGGCTGAACATCTAGGTCTTGACCGGATCACTACAATAAATGGCAATGGTCCTGAGCACCCTCCTACTTGAAATATAATTGGACAGAATTAGCATGGAATTAAGAAAAATCTAGTTCTTCTAAGTTTCTTCAAAACACTTTCTCCCACAATGATCAGAACTGTGTAGAAATATAGATAGTATCTCAAAAAATTGTGAGAGCTATTTTATAGCCTTAAAACATAAAAATTAAAAATATGCTTTCATATTATTCTGATTTTACATAATTGAGCACAGCCTGTTCTGGTAGAAAAGAACAGCTGTCTGAAGTAACTTCATGTTACATCTCCACTGGCACATATTTTTCTATCTAGTTACAGATAATTGTATGCAATTACAACATTTTAGTAATCTCTGTAAAACAGTTAATTTAGTTGTCTTTTTTTTTCTTCCCTGTTTTTTTTCCCCTTCTAATTCTCACCCTCCACTTTCTGAAGAATAAACTGAAATCCAGAATGGATAAGATAGGCACTTCACAATTGTTTTTAACAGTCTTAAATATGGAGCACCTACACATCCCACCTTTATTGCTACAAATTTTGCCCAGACATTAAAACACTTTGTATTAAGTACAGCTCTCCTGTACCACATAAAGACATTTCAAACTTTTCTGTTGGAAAAAATGCAATCAAATGGAGTAGGTGCATTAGTCCAGCTAAACTGACCATTCATTTAAAACTCCCAAGAGTCAAATATTTCTCAAAATCTTATTAAAAGCATTTCCCTGAAAGTCGTTTTCCCCCTGTAGCTTTTATCTGCACCCAAAGCACAGTGAGTTACAGCTTTCTAGATACCCTCCAATTTAAGTCTTCTCGGGACTTGCCCTTCTGGGCTGCCAACAGAGCAAGTCCCTTTGCTCCTAAGCTGGTGCACGTGCTGTACTGCACCAAAACAAGGCCCGTACCAAAACTGCCAAGTGACTGCACATTTTCTGCATTTCATGCACTTCAGTCTATGCCCCAGTAGTAAAATCCTTCTATACTGCCACTGTGGGCGGTCTTTTAACAAGTAAGCATAACAGGGTATAACAAAGAATGTTTCACACAAAAGAAGATAGAGTCATTTATTTGTAAATTTCTATAAAACCTTAATTAGACTAGCTAATTAATGCTTCTAGAGCATGTCGGTTCTGCCTTTCCCAAGCAGGAGAAATCAGAGAGCCTCTAGGTCTTTTTGAAAATCTTGGCCATTACTCAAAGTACTTTAATTCCAATGAAATTTTGGCTTGAAATCACACAGATTTATTTTTTTCCCCCCAAATCTTGCAGTGAGTCCCATACGATAGGTACACAGAATAATATGAAAGCATTTAAACAAACTAGCTTTTAATTTTCAGTGTTCAGCACCCAGAAAGACAATCAAGCTTAAATGGAGACAGAAATATTGTACAGTTCTTAGTATCAAGATATTTCACTGTGGCACTGTAGGTGACCCGTTTTGAAATATTGTACAGCATTCTTGCCTTTGCAAGAGATGTGGGGGGGGTGTTGTCTTTGAGCATTTATTTTCTGTATAGGTTTGCCAAACTACAGAAAAACACATGCAGGTTAGTTTTCACTACAGCTAGTAAAACAAATAAAACTTGTGGACACAGGCTATGGAACATGCCAATACACAGTTCTGGGATTTCTGCGATTCTGTGTGTTCATTTATACAGTGAGTAAAAAGAAAGTAGTAAACAAAGAAGCTTGTTTCCAGTAGGGGCTGTATGACCAGTTTTATACAATTCTAGCATTTTAAAGACAACTGCAATAAAGAAAAATGACTAACTGAAGGCTTGTGGAAGGAGTCTGTCTGTTTCATCTGTTGAGTGTCCTTTCAAAATGCAGGTTTCTACTGTTCTTTCAGTAGGTTGGAGAGTGTTTTCTTGCCAACAGTAGACTTGCAAGTTTCAGTGCCAAAAAACTTTAGTGAAATGTCAGTCTCTGCTATAAACAATATGCAAGTAAAACATGCTTTCTGTTTCTAGATTAAAGTACCCATCAAATACAAAGGAAAACCAAACCAACCTAGTCTTGTAACAGGTGCCAAAGGCTTCTGGGTAGACTTCATAGAATTTTTGCAAGCATGAAGAATGAATGGCTATCTGTGCATGACCAAGCTTTTATAAGAAAACTTTCTGAAATACGTGCTTTACTAAAAAATAAAAATACTGTACAAATCAGCTGTGAAGAAATTCAGCAGGGGGTTCTGTGGATGAAAGCATAATGCTTTATTTTCAGACTACCATCTTCCATAAATTTAAGTGCTCAATATTGTACCAGCCAGGTGTCAGAAATGAACAGTGAACCTGCCAGGAGAGACGTTTTCCATTTCTTAATCACTATCCTGGTCCATGACAGAATTGATTGGCTTTTTCACATATACTACTACTACTGGCAGAGATAAAATATTATCTCTCTTTAAATAACTATCTTTACACTAAATTTGTTCGCTTCAAGTGAGTTCAGTATGATAAATATTTTTATTTTTTAAAAGATAAATGAAATAATCTAAATCCTCAGTACTATTAAGTTCTTCTTTTTAGAGAATACTAGAATATACTTTTGACAGAGGGCTTGCTTTAGAATTTAAACATAATATAAGCACAACGTGCAGTAGATTTTTCTCTTGTCTGGGTGGAACCTTACCTTTACTTCACTGAATGGGTTTCTTAATCTATTAGGGACTGTATGCTGTTTCCTATGATGAGAATTTGAGTTCTCAGTCTGACTCGACTGCCTTCCACTATGTTTTAAGGTGTTAGTAGACTCAACAAGACTTTTCTGCTGTCAAAACACTGATATTAAAAGAACTCATCAGTGACTGGCCACTCTTTAGTAGTCTGCTGTATGGTGGCACATTTCCTATGATCTGTGAATTATGAGATCAATTTGTATCACTAAAGCATAACAGAGTTACAGGAAAGTTTTGTTACCAAAACTGATTCTTTGCATCCCCTTAAAACTGTAAACATCAACTACTGCAAAGGAAGGCAAAAGCTTTGCTTCGAATCACATTCCGGTTACTTTTTCTGCTGTTGTGTTTCTCCCTGCTGGCCAGTCCATGCTGATCTCAGAATTGAGGTCAGCATTGCAAGGTGACGGATCTGCCATTAGGTAGATGAAGATTTAATTGAACAATCACCCAGGTCAAAGGGAGTCTTTTTTTCGTAATTTTAATAGACCTTAGGTAAGGTTCTTAACTGGGAATAGGCTGCCTCAAGAGTTACATTAAAATGTTCGGAAGACAAACTTCTCAAATCTCCTTTGCCACATGTTCAGTTTTTTCATTAATTCTTTTTGAATGTGTCTGTATAATTTGGTCATATGTTGGCACTGAGAGGCTGTTATTCTCCTATTGCTCTGCTTTATCACTAAAATAATAATGTACAAAAAGCATATCACTGATCCAAAGTCATGTGTCTCTGTGTCTTTAGAAGCCTTGCAATGAGTAGGCAATTTTGCAGCTTTCATTGCAAGAAGCCACATTTTGATCAGGAAGCCTTACGAAATGCTTCTGAACTCCCATGTTCTTAACACTGCACATTGCATTTGAACCAAAGATAGGTCAGTGAATAATAGAGGAAAACACTGCTACTAGTATACTCAAGTTTGCTATGGTTCTGTTTCCTTCTTTCGTGACCTCAGTGTTCTCCTAAGGCAATAATTGTATGTGAACATGAAAGAACTGTTAACCTGATCGTAGTAAAATTAAAATGACAAGTTACAAGAGAAGTTTTCTATATGTCTTGACAGATATTTTAGAACAATAGCAGAGGACTACCAATGACTTTTCTGGATAAAAAGACTTCCATCACCCTTAAACCATATTCTCATCTTCCATTATGATGCTTTCCACAGTGAGCTGGCAAGATGAAGGTATAATTATGCAAACCTGAGAAACTGTACAGTTCTCTAAACAGCAGGTTATCTTCTTCATAACAAAAAGGATTCAAAATCTGATTCCAAAAGCATATTACTCCTGGGGAAATTTATATTTCCACAATTACTCTCAACAGCTCCATCTCAGGATTTTCAGCACATAAAATAGTTTATGTTTGGAGAATACCTATGAAAAGCCAGCTGCAATTCTACAAATGTTGCATATTGTCAGATTATATAAATTTAACTCTACAAGTTCTCCTTATGCATACAGAAACGCTTCAGTTCTGTATGTCTTCAAAATCACAGATGAGGATTTAGTGATGCAGCCATTTGTATTAATACACTGCTGTGAGAATTTTACACCCTGTACACCTCAGTTACTTCTATGGGTTTCATACAGTCCTGATGCAAGTAACAGCCCAGCCCCGGAATGAGAAGTGAAAGGCACAGAAGTGGGTGGCACAGAGCCAGCCCAGGTTTGGCAGCAACACAGCAGTGGTAGCACAAGGCAGCAGGGCCAGGCGATGACTCAGAGCCCCACGCTGCACTCCCCGTCGCAGGTGATGCTTTGTAGCCCCCTCACTCTCTCTAGCACTGCACAGGCAGTGTCCTACCTCAGCCTGTGTGCTCAGCTTCTGGATTATTGAATTGCAGCTATTTAGTCTGCCCAATGAAATAATGAATTGTGTTTTTATGTTGTGCAAAGAAAGCCATCGAAAAGGTTGAGTGGCCATTTCAAATTATTTCTCTGGGAAACGTGCTACAAGCTTACTATTACTAAAAAACCAAAACCTAAAAAGTACAGAATATGTTGTCAGTGCTTGCATCAGTTCTAGCTAACAAAACTACTATCCAGAAGCATAGGTCGACTATGAATAACATTAAGACCATAAACAGTGATTAATAATAGTATGCAAGTATAAAACACTTGTATTGTGAAAGCCAACTGAATTGCTCATGTGTCTGTGAGATCCACTTGGCTTAGCTGAAATGTTGATTGTAAAATAAATGTTTAAAAGTTTCAGTTATTGCTTACATCAATACAACAGGAAAGTCAAAAAGCTTAATGTCAGGTTCCTGGGAGCTTTAAGGGTATATATTTAGGAAAGCGATAATGCTGACTCAGCTTGCAAATCTACTTTTGTCCTTTTCAAAAATAACCCACTTTGTGGGCTAACTGCCCACTTCTGCTTTGTCTCCTCCTTGATCTCACTCCCATCTTTGCATCACAGTCGCACAGTTCTCGTCTGCAGAGTAGCAGCAGTCTGCTTAGGAAACACATCCCAACAGCTCCAGTTTTCATTCTCAACCTCCTTGCTCAGTTATTCTTAATTCTATTTTCTAGACACTTGTTTTCCATCAATCTTGTAATGATCTCTTGCCACCCTCTCCTGTTTCATCTCTGTCCTCCCCTCAGAGTACGTGCATGTATATACACGCACATCGCATTTCCTGCAGTTGTCACCCTGCTGTCTACCTTCCTGCCCTCCACCCCTCTGGCTCCAGCCTCCTTTACCAGGGTCCTCGTTTAATCTCAAACTCATTTTTATTGCTTTTTGTTTATAATTATGAAGGAAAGATGCTCTGTTTCTCTAAGAATAAAACATTTATTAACGTTTAAAAATAGAAGAATTTAATTTTCCTTTTGTACTTTTATTTCCCTGTGTTTTGATTTACATTACACAAAATTCAATTGATAATAAGATATAACTCAGAATGAACTTAGAGGTTCCATTTTCAGCTATGTCAATTTATATTTAATAATTTTCCCATTCTTTCTAGTAATCTATTCCCTATTTTAAGAGATCGGAAGCCTGAACATATGCTGTCTTTTCCACCAAAATTCATCAAAGCCTCATGGAAGTCAGCTCAATAACAATAAATAAGTAGAAGTAGAGAGAGAGCCCAACAAACAACAAAAAGTGAAAATGAATTTATTTTAATTCACTATTATAGCAAGTATGACACTGAAGAGGGTTGAGTGCCAGGAGAGTGCACTGGAAAATCACTGAGCTTTCCTTTTGTTTCATTGTGTACTATGTTCTATAGTTATTATAATATGATATGCAATTTTTTTTTTTTTTTTTACACCTCGATTTCTTCCTTAGTGTCTCCTACTTTCTATTCAGGCATTTTATTCAAATTCTGTTTGACAAAGGTACAGCAGGTATGCTTTGACAAAAACTCAAAATCCTAAATTAGTGCAGAAACTGAGTATGTACTAAAAGTGTACGGTTAGATTAGTTCTCAAAAAATGAATAGATATGAAGTTATTTTTAAAAGAACATATTAACTACATTCTTTTCTTACTCCTATCCCTAAAAACTCTGCTTTCATTGTTATCATTTGAGGCATATGGTTAGAGTACCTGGAACCAATCAGTCCATTGAAGCTCATTCTTTCAAATATATTATCATTAATAAGAAAAGGATTCCTCTAGGAGATTAAAGGTAGAGTAAGAACTTGCACCATCTCCCTGCATTCTCTGCATGTTCAATGATGCTTTCAGGGAGAAAAAATGGTGATGCTGAATTAAACTTCTGCCACGCTTCACTCTTCAGAGTGGAATTGGAATTAAAAGGTGTAAAAATGTTTCTTTCATATGAATACCAGGGGATATACTTGGTAATAGTGGCGTAAAAAGAGTGCCACTTTTATGTAATTAATGTAGAATTGGGTTGTTACATAGCCAAAGAGTTTATGACATTTTGCTACACATCTGGAGTGGATCACCTCAAGTCATTTTGGAGAGGGTTCAAACAGCACCATGCTTCTTTAGCGAGCCAATTCAAGGCTGAAAAGGAGCATCAAAACTTCACATCTTTGTTCGAAATTAATGCCAAGAAATCCATGAGCCTCTTCCATGCCTCCTCTGAGAGGGATTATCCTTGGGGCACACGTAACAGAAGCAGCGTTCCTCCCTGCTCAATGAACACAGCCTGACTTTCCCCTGGGGATCAGTGACCTCTGGTACATCCGTGCACGTGTAGATGCAGACCACAGATGGGATGATTCGGGAACAGCACAAAGGTAAAACCAAGAACAAATATTAGATGGTCATATAGTTATACAAGTCCTTTAGATCTTAATGTAGAACCTTCCTTGACAAAACAGCTATAAATACAGTCAAGAATAAGGTATTTACTTACCAGAATACCTTATGGAACAAACCAAGGAACTGGCTGCTTTGTTTAGGTATTTAAATGTTTGTTTAGATTTAGTTTGTTTAGAAGCTCACGTTTCCTCCCTTTAGTTTCTTTGCCCGGGATACACATGTGTATAGTTAGCATACAGGCTTCAAGAATAAAAAGGTCAGGTTTGTATGGGGAAAAATGGTACAGGCAGGTGTGGATGACAAGGCCGATTGCCTAGGGGTGCAGTAGCAACAGTTTCTGTAGCTGATGATGACCTGGATAGGAAACATCCTCTGTCTGACCTTATCTGCTAACTGCAAGTCATTCCCACTGCAAACAAGGATTTGCCGTGTCAGACTGTCAATACCATCCCTGTCGTCATTACAAATTCCCCCTTTTTTCACTGTTTGTGCTGGCTTTGCACGGGACTCTCACACCTACCTCACTTAAGAATGTAGCTGAATGCTGGGCTCTGGGTTTCCAACCCTAAACCCCAGCGGGCCTGGGGTGGGGGGCGATGAGGAAGATGACATACTAGGTGTTGGCTGTCCCTGTTCCACCCATAAATAATGTTAGGAAGGTTGCTGTGGCGATGTTTTCAGTCACACATGCTTTCAAGCTCAGTAAGTTGAGCCTTCTATTCACATTGGTTTTAGGCAATGTAAAAACTACAAGCCTTATCACAGATTGACTCCTCAGCAGAGTGAGAGGGAATAAAAAAGATCTTGTTAGAAGACGCTGTAGGTTTTCTAATGGTCTTCTGCTAATTGTTATCATACAAGTAATTCCATTTACATGGGAATTACAATAGAATAAAGCAAATGTAGTATCACAGGAGAGCATGTGCAATACAGCTTTCCTTATTTCAGTGCACCAATATTACCATTTAGTGAAGAATGATTATTTATTAAAAATATATTAGAGTATTTTATCAACCAGGTAACAAAGCAAAACAAGTTAATTTCATTTTTTCCATAGGCTTTCAAAAGAGAAAGACGTACATGTTTTCCTGGTAGCTTTTCCTTTTTCCAATGTAGGTAAATCATCTTTTAGAAAGCTCAAGTACTAGGGAATCTTTATCCTCAGAAGCTAGCTAGAACCAGACAGAGCTTCAACTTAGTGCCCCAAATTTACCCAAAGGCACCACATTGTTATACGGTGGTGTTTCCAGAGGTGCTGGAACACTATTTGTTTCCCACAGCAAGTTCATTTGCTGTAAAAATTAGCTACTGTGAATAAAAGTCAAAGACTTTCAGTAACAAAAACGGCTTTGAAATGAAAAGAACTACTTACAGAAAAGATACATTCTGAACACAGACTGGTAATCTGCAGGCATGTATAAGGACAGGAGTGGCTTCTGCTGCTCTGTGAGGCAGGGACAGTCATTCAGTCACGGGGTGCAGGGACGCTTGCCGCATCGCTAGCAGGTCAGCAAGCCAAAACCCAGTAAGCTTCAGCCTGAGTGGAAAAAAGGGCCAGTGATGGACTCTCTCAGCACACTGAAACCAGTTTTCTGAGTGGTAACACAAAAAAATACTGTACTTTATTCCTAGTGCCTGTAAAACCTTACTCAGTACAGAATAATAAATCCTACTGGCAGACAAGCAAAAACAACTGGGAAAAAAGATCTCTTGATTTTCAGGTTCTTCCTTATATTTCTGAATTTCCCTTAGTGAAAACTATTTTTCATCTACAGCATAAAGAGAAAGCTGACACAAAGCAAACTCCCTAATAGCCTGTTCCACACACCGGGCAGAATTTTTAGCAGTTATAGCCTTGTTAATGCTACTTAGAAATGTAAGCTTTAATATATTTCTAGTTACTGAGTAAGATGTTACCAAATATATCAGAATATATTGTCCTTCTTGATGTTCAGCTGTAAGCTAAGAAAATGTAACTGTCAGAAATACATGAATGTTATTCCGAATTTTTTAATTAAGTGAATGGGCTCAATTCTAACACATAGATCTGAGATTACTTCTGGGTCTTATCTGATGAGGAGGTCTTTGAACTTTATCTTCTGTTGGTGATATTTTTATATCGCATTTTTGATCAAGTAAATTTATCCGTGTGAGTTATCTTCAAGACAGGGGGATGATAATTCTTTCCCACTGAAAACATGCTCCATAACCCTTTAAAGTATTAGGAGTACTAGTATTACTCTTATCCAGAAACCTATGAGCACTCAAGCAGCCCAGTTTAAAAAAACAAAACAAAANAATCATCAACAAAATACACCCTTTTCTTCCTATATCACATAACTTTTTTTTCTGAGCAAAAACATGTATTAGTGAACATGAGCTCTCAAACATATTAATTTGTTAGAATTCCATAAGGGTATTTTTCTATTTTTTGTAATACTTTGATTACATTCGAGATTAATCTTAAAAGTGCGGTCGTTCATCTCTCAGAGGAGAGTTGATGCAATAGGGTCTGAATAGATACTTCCTCAGAGATCTGCACAGGCTTCTCTGAAGAGGAGGATGGCATTAGAAAGTAATAGAATTCACTCTGTACACAGAATACCGAGCAAATGGACAATTAATCATAGAGTGTCAATCAATGAAGGTCCCAGAATCTTTGTAAGGATGTTTATACAATAAAGTTATCAGACTCCCTTGATTCCATGAAGGGCTGCATGCTTCAGTTTGCACCACCAGCAAGCTGTAGGAACCTCTTTGAGGTAGAAAGCTCTACAGGCCACTGGCATAGATCAGAAAGAAGGGGAATGCATCCAATGATTAATATCCTAAAAGTTAACAGAAAGCAGCCTGACTAATTCAGTAATTTTAAGAGAAAAACTGCAACATTGTGGACTACAGATCTCACTGGCCAGAAATCATGGGTGACACAAAGAATTCCAGGAGGTTTAATTTTATACAACCACAGCACCAGGAAAGTTTATATAATCTGTTAAAGCATTTTCAGCTTTGATACACTGATTCTTGTTAGATTTCTTAGATGGAAAAGCAAGTGCTTTTCATCAGAAGACTTAGCTAGAATGTAACCATTTAAACCAGAGCCCGAAGACATAGAAGTCTTCAAAAGTTTAGGTTGTTCAGAGACCAATTAAATTTTTCTCTGCTATAACACAGCAGAATTGGGTTTCAGTTTGTTCCAGGTAAGTATTTGGATAACTAAACTCAGCCTATTAAGAAAATATTTCAGAACAAGAGAAGGTGCTGGAAGGAGGTGGAAAAGGTGTTTGTACGGTCTGGCAGCTAATGTGGATTCTTTGCACACAGACCCCTTTGCCTCCCTGACTGGACTGCTCATACTCCCCCTCTGTCACCGCCTGAACGAGACTGCATCAAAATATTTAAAGGGAAAGATATAAATACTAATGAAGATTAACTTGCGTTTTATTAGGTCTTTATAGTTTGATATTCCAAACTAAACCACAGCTTGGTACTAACTGGCAAAGACAACATTATCAGGTGTGTTATAATACACCTTAATGCAGCAGAAAAATACTATACAACAGAGTAATTGGTCTTGTGATGTTTTACGTGGCAACAGGAGCTTCAGAAAGTGAAAATAAGGTTTTACTGTAACAATGCAAAACTCATAACATGGTTTTAGTTTTTAAGGACTCATGTAATAAATTTTTGCATCCTTACTAATTTTAGGTGAGTTCATTTGTTAACCCCAATGAAAAAAGAGTTTAATGTCTATGAAAATTAAAAACAGATTTGTAGTTTTCCATAGATTTTAATTTTAATTTGGTTTTAGTTTTTACCTGTGTTTTTAAGAAAGTTGGGGAAAACGCAGTAGTTAAAAACTTAATGTTTGTAAAAAATGCTTTAGCTGGAGGAGAAGCTTTATTGATTTTTAGGGCTGGGCTTTGGGAATTGAATTTTTCTGGAGCATAACATTTTATTTACTGGTGGTTGATAAACTGCAGTGTCACCTGCCAGCTGGCTTCGGTTAAAGAACGCTGATTGATAGACTAGGACATACATATGAAGAACAAAATTACAAAAACAGTAGAAACTTTTTTTCCCCTCTAGAATTAGTCAAGCTAGGTATTCCTTTGCCTTGAATGGGATCATTCTTATTATTTGCTGCCTGCATTATTCTACCTCCTATAGATACCAATCATCATTACAGTTTCTGTCTACTAGGCTCTTAACATTCTGTATGAAAAAATGTTTGGGACATACTATACAGTCTCCGAATGCTTATCATCAAACAGCATAATTTAGACATTTATCCATGTGTCAACTACAATTTCATCTCCTCTGTATGAAGATGTCTGTGCTAAACAAAGTACTGCGGTGTTCAGAAATAAATAAATAAAAATTACATTAAAATAATTCACATATTAAATGCAGAGGTAGAAAGCAATAGCTTTTTCAAAGTTTTTATTGGAGGTTTCCAAACTAATCTAATGACTGATTCCTTTGGCTTTCCATACAGGACAATTAGTTTTAGGTGCGGTTACTAGTAAGTAAATAGCTGCTGCATCACTCTTTCTTCATGTCTTACTTTCTCTGCCTTCCTGCTTGTCTGAATCCTGCCTTAACCTTTTTCTTGCTGGCTATCGTCTGCAGGCAACTGTTGTTCACACCCGTTAACCCTGTTTCTTGACTTGTGGTTAGAAACAGCTTGGTCTGTCACAGGGAGATGCCCTTCTCAAAGGGTCCAAGGCCTAACCGCCCCTCCCAAAGTTTTGCACTTCAGTTGACAAAGGATTGGCAACAAGGCCTGTCTCATACTGATATTTCATAACCATCTTTTCTATCATCAGATGTGTAACAAAGGCTGCAAATGCAGAGCAGTAATCCTAATTTTAATTGGTATTAACAGTGATTTAGAATTTAAATTAGAAGTAATTATCTGGAGGACCATGGATTTTGGTGAAAAACAATGTGAAATTAAACAGCTACGATGAGAGAGGAGTATCTTTATTAGATATACTTTTTTTTTAATTCCAGGGGGCTCTGAATTCAAACAGATTCATGAAGACTATAGAATATGTATTTAGTACAGCCCTTTTGTTATGTTTTGAATGTCTACAACATACCAGATTAGACCACAGAAACTCCTTGCAATGTTTGGGACAAATCACCTTCTAAGAAGGCTACTCTATGCCTGTCAGGTGTCGCCAAAAAAACATTAGGGCATTAATTTCACGCATGTAGGTGGTCTGCAGGCTACCCACCAGCCAGACACATGGACACAAAGCATACAGTATGAATAAACACATATAACAAATTTGTGGCTTTAGAGACCTCTCTTTTGAGTACAAGCTGTCACCATTTTAATCAACATACTGTGCCAATCTTCCATCCTAGGAAAGGGAAGCAGGAATTCTCTGTCATTGACCTTTCTGGTTCTCTAATGTATGCACAGAAGGGATCCCCTGCACAGCACTATTGAAAGATCCTTGTACTGCATCACATTCTGTTTGGAAAACAGGCAAACAAAAACTCCTTTCCTATTAATCAAGGTCTTGGAATGATTAATTTTGGTATTCCATCCATATGATACCAAAAACAGCAGCAGAGGAGTAGGAAAGTGCAAATGACTGTGCTGTTTTGTGAATGCTATCAATCTGACTGGTCCCATACTTCAAAAGAGCAGACAAAGAGCTCTGTTTTAGATTTTTACCTGCTTCATTTATCAAGGAAATGCTGATCACAAGTTTCCTTAAAATTAGTTGGCAGCTAAAAAAAAAAAACAAAACAACAACAAAACCAAGTCTGCACTAAACAAGCATAACCCACATGGAGGACGCAACGACTGTTCAGCAGCTCCAGAATCTGCAAGAATGACAAACGATGCAGTTGCTGAGTGGGCCTTCTTACTTTCCTCTTAGAAGCAACTGTTAAATTAAGACGACGGTAATTGTTACTGATTTAGGTACCTTCATCAGTTAAAAAAAAACACAGAGTTTTCAACTTAATTCCCAGAGGAATGTAGAACATCTACCAAAGGGCTCTATCATAACAAAACTGGCTTGCAGTGCAACTCCTGCAACTTTACTTACATTTAAAGAGTTGCATTAAGGAGAAATTGGCAACATCACTTAATTCATGCCTGACTGTCTGTCCTTATAGCTAGTAACTGGAGTCAACCATGGTTCAAAACTTGATGCCACAATACAGCAAGATGAAGGAAGCTGCTCCTTGGTCAGTCTCTGCTCAGACTTGCTCTAATTGTCATTGAAAGACTTTCTTTCTGTGGCTCTAAATAAAGAGTAGCTAATATGTGATGTCGGTAGGGAGGAACAGGTGGTAACTCCCTGGGTAGACTGATACTAGTCAGCTTTAACACAATTCAGCTTAAATTCTTCTTCATCGACTGGAATGCAGCTACCTGCTTTGGCCTCCCTCACCTCCATCCTCACACAGCTGGAGACAATCTGTAGCTCCTACAGCCACACTCACCAGCTGGGTCTAGTCAGAAGAGACTGATGACAAAGACCTTTTGCCAGTCATGTGCAAAGTTGCTGTGGTGTGTAACAAGTTCACAGGTGATTCCCTGAGAACCCTTGATGGAAAGCAGTTTTCAGTGTACATCTCAAGATCCAGTATGTTAACCATTGAATTGCTAGTATTTAGAAGTTAGAATGATACCACATTAAATACATCACATTTTAGACATACTATGATAGAAGCATTTTTTATGTTACGATCAACTATGCCAAAAATTTAAATCCGTTATATTGTTGATTTTGGCTAAGCTGAATAATCCAGAAAAATATCTCCACTAATGTAATATGAAGTCACCCACAAACATGACAAAGATGTCTAGCAACAGTAGCACTTGGTCTTTCTTGCACAATCCAACCATTTTGGTTTTATATAGTATTTATCTTTCAAAGAGACTGAAGCTAGCTATCCACTATGGTTACAAAAATCCCTTCAAGGACTAATATTTGATTTCTTTTTATAGTTCTCTTATGTCTTTAAATTGCTAGAATTTTGGTACTACAGGTTCCTTCCCTAGATACTCTAGGATTTGTACAGCTTCATATGACTAAAGACTTGAAATACAGAAGTCGGTTATCTTTGCAATATGACAGGAAGATAAAAGTAGGCATTTTATGATCGTATTTCAGGGAAAGGCAATTCAACAGAGGTTATGAGAGACTTAGCACAGATTTTTCATTTCATGCTAAATGAGCCTTTATTTCTGTTTCTTTAAATCCCAGAAATCCATTTCTTGTTCTTTTACTTTCCTTAGAAGTGACTCTGAAAAAAAAACCACCCAAACCCCAACCCCAAACTGTTATTCTGAAAAACTTTTTCTTAATACCTGGCATTATCAGAATTCTTCATATCCTGCTTCAGTTGCAATACTTAAGTTTTGACACTTCACATACTCAAATCATACAGAAACTATGAGGACTTTATCATCTAGTAAAAACAATTTAAATGTACTGGGATAAGAAAGATGTATTTTAGTTAAATACTGACAAAGTAAATAATTTCGTATGTGTGGCTAGCCCATGAGAAAAGAGATTACACCCTAATTATGAGCATATTAGAAAAATAAAATAAGCACTTGAAGATCTATTTTGTTTTCATCTTGATCCCCATGATGAACGATGAAGGTACTGTCAGCTTGAATGCCAGTGCTTCTAAAAAGTTACATAACCGTATCCCACCAGCACACTCAGACAAAAACAATCTTGGTCATTTTTTAAAATACTTTTAATATTTTGAATACTGTCCACCAGCACACTCATACAAACTCATGTGATTTTGTTTGCAGTTTAGCTGCTGTCTGTGCTAAGAATATACTTTGACTGCAAACTTTGTAGGTTCATCAGGAACAGTGTAGCGTTAAGACTACAGAACATACGGCATTAAAGACAAGAAGTCAGAATTGAACCTTGAAATTATGGCTTTGAATTACGCTGCTAGTCACAAAATTGCTCAGTCTGGACATTTAAGAATTGTATGTATGTGGTGTAAAACAAGCAAACTAACTGAACGACAGCTCTTGCTCAGACACAGGAGTTATACCAGTGGCATAATCATACTATGGTGCTTCTAGACTGCTGTTCCCTACAGGACTATTACTGTCAATCCAAGTTTTATCAGCCCGACATTGTTCAATTTACCCTTGCAACCAAACAAGCTAAATATTTGTATTTGTAGATATTTATAACGATTAAAGGAGCAGAAGCAGCATTCCAGTATTTTCCCTATGCCACATCTCAAATTCCTGAACGTTTCCCTGAGAGGGCTCAGGATTTGCATGAGTGCCTACACTCTGGGTGACTGCTGCTCTGGAAATAGAGATTTCACAGATGTTCATTTTGCCTCCTGTAAATATCTGAGTTTTAACAGCTCAGTGCCAAAGCCTACTTGATTTTGTTTCCAACAAAATCAACAAGAAGCACAGTGAATGATAAAATTAGAATGCACTACTATTACTATGTGCTTTTCCTCTGTAGTGCCTGAAAATCCTAATCTTGTGCAAAGTGTAATTCCTTTAAAAAAACCTTCCCTCCCTCCGCCCCAGACTCACACAAGCAAGCTTGACAAAGAGATGAGCCTTTTCACTCTCCACAAAATATAAATACACTTTACTAGCACACACAAATATCAATTTAATATGTAGCTACTGTATAGACCAGGTTACTGCTAACGTACTTATTTGTCCATTTTCCATGAGTAATGCTTTAGAGTATTTCTTCTTCATCAACTTGAAGTGGTATTTAAAAAATGAAAAAATACTGGGAGTGCAAAGACAATTTGCAGACAGTCTGCAAGACATCACTAGTCATGTTGACTTTATAAATTTTGTATCTGTGATGAAATCCTGAATTCTCAGTTGACCTAAGAGATCTTGGAAGGTAGAGAGAAAAAAGTGGATTGTCGACAAGCCTATCATATATGAATCTAAGGTCTGTAAAAATGCAGCTTACTAGAAGATATTTCCCTTCCTTTAAACATCTTTTTTCTTGACAGCAAAAACTTCAAATTCAGAGATACCCTATAATTCATGTATCTAATGTGGATTGAATCACTAATGGCAAACTTCAAGTGCTTTGGAGAAGGGGCTGTCGTCCTTTTTTACATTTACACTGCCTCACACAGTCATCGAAGTTACATACGTGTAAGGAAAAATAATATAATAACACAATATGTAATACTATTATATATACTACTACTAATAATAATAGAGTGGCTCTAAAATGAAATGTGACTCCCTGAAAGATGTTCCATTTTGCAATGTTATATGGCTATCTCAGAAATTAAACTATGTTGTTGTAACAGACTTCTGTAAATATAACTACCAGGACTAACGCCAGCAGAGTATCAATTGACTGCAATCTGCTATAAATGCCTCTCGTGAAGGGATCTTTACCTAAAAATCACATTTTCCTTCATGGGCATAAAAGAGAAATAGTATTTCATTATAAAAGACTGAGTATGATCTCTGGGAACATCTGACAACTCACCTGGCATTTGCAGATTGAAAGGGATTTTTTTTTAAAACCTCTTTATATAACAAAATTTTGTCTAGTTTCACAAAAAGATGCTAAGGAATTGGAGCTGGACTTCAGCAAAAAAAATAGCCAGATTTTGATTTAAATAACTAAAAGATCCAGATAGGATAGGTTTTGTTTATTCTAAATATGAGTGCCATTTAAACATTCGTAATCCAGTTCTAGAATTATTTTCCAAGTTTCACCCCTTCTTCCCATAAGACGTTGGATATTTGGCTCCAGTACTCTGCATCAAATCTTCTGCTTCAGGTTCATAAAAACAAATTGTAACCCCTTCCACAGACTTAAGGTACCTGGAGAGCACACTACAAATCTAATACAAAAAGGCTGAAGCAGAGACAAAACTTCTCTTCAGATCTGCTATTTTAAATAAAATATGCATTATCCAGGTCAGGAAAGAAGATTTCAAAAATGCCAAACTACAAAATCAACTACAATTAATGGTTTTCTTACTGCTCCAGCTGCTCTAACACTTCAGAAAGAATGCATAATAAGACTCTCTTAGTCCTCGTTAGCTTTTATACAGATTTTTCAAAGATTTTAAGAAACAGTTTATATAAGTATTAGGATCATTACTGGTAATAAAACAACAATCTTGTTATAAGTATCAACCATTTCAACTGAAATTATCTTAGAAGATTTGCAACAGTGGGTATTTTAAAAAACACATACAGATTTTCACAGTACCATGGAAAGCAAAAGTATTTGACTCTGCCTTGGTGGTTCCCATGTTCATTGTCCAGGTCAAAACAGTTAAATTGACTGGGAGGAAAGGAAGAACAGAAATAATGTACTTTTATAGATACATATTTTAAGAGACAAACCAAAAAAGTTTCCAGATGTTAGACTGTTTCTTTATAACACAGTCTTCTTTGTATTAATACTGGAAATGTTATTATGCTATTTCAGAAGTAAAGTAGAATGAAGGTGGGGCAGTAGAGAACCATCTACAACAGCAACTACAATGTCTAGTCCTTTTTTCTTTTGAATGATTAGTTTTACATGCTTCATTCATAAAAGCTAAACAAAAAACATGTAAATGTATATAACACAAAACTTACAACAATATAGGTGACATCTAAATCAATTAAGGAAAACGATAATAAGAGAAAAATAAAGTTACAGGAGAAGGCTTCTGCATTTTATTTAATAAGGAGCATCTCTGAAATTAAGTAACTGTTTCTCAATACAATGTGCATGGAGCAAATCTATTCAAAAGAAGGCATTGCACAAAGTCTGAACAGTGAAGCACAGCCTTTGGAATCAATTTGAGATGCTGCTTCAATACCAAAGGATCTCCTTGAGAAAAAAAGATGTTGGACCTTTATGAAAAAATTACAGAAATTAAACTGTTGGAAGGAGGCTAAAAGGAAGAGTCAAATACCTAAAGGTTGAGTAGAGAAGAAAAAAAACCAACACAACCACCAAACTCTAACATTTAGAAAAAGCTGGAAAAGTTAGTAATCTGCAAAAGCAGATTATGAAGTTTTTTGGGGGAAAATCTTTGGCTAGTATACACAGTCATAACTTCATTAACTTCAGCTGCATTTTGATAGTAGGTAGTAATCAATCTGCTCACAAAGTTTTGTGAAGGCCAAGTCCAATGGGTTTCAAATTGCTGTTATGTATTACTTCGTGTTTTCAGACAGCTTACAGTAAGATTGCTTATTGAAAGCATCCTTCAAGGTGAGGCAGCTGAGCCTGGAAAGATAAAATTGCTTGAGAACTATAAATACATGCCATACAACATTTCAAGAGTCTGCAAACCCTTTTGTGGCAGTTCAACTGTACAGCACAGCTAGTGTCCTATCTGAATTCTAGCATGGCCTAAAAATGCTAAGAAATACCTTTCGTTTTCATCTGAACATCACACTGCTTGCTGGGTTCTTTAATCATCTAATTAAAGAGAGTTCCTAACATTTTTGATTTTCTAATTCACTTTGAACAAATGCAGTAATTGCTGAGGAAAACACACTTGATCTCTGTGTACAGTATGTGAGAAAAATTTGCACCAGTGCTCAAAGGAGTGAAGCAATTAATTTAAGCTTCAAGACAGTGTCACTGTATTGATTCAATAAGAAAAAAAAATTTGTGAAATTTTAAATATATTAAAATGGAAACCTTTAGCAATATTTGGATCATTTTTGGAAATGCTTAATGCTACAAAAATAAGAAATCAGTGTTATGGTTGTATAACTGACGTATTACATGTACAGTTTTAATAATACCAAACTGTTATGGTTGTGTTTTCAACAAAAATAATTCCAATCTGACAGATTCTGAAAGAAAATAATTTTCTATAACCAAGTAATTATAAAGGTTTCTGTTAAAGATGTTGACATTTCATAGCCTAGCAGCTGTTTTTCCAAATGCAGTGGCAACTTTACTTTGGAGCAGGGTCAGTCAGATCTCCCTACGATTTACCCATCCTCATTTCATTACACAACATACTACTGGCAACACAGACTCCCAGTCAACGAGCTTGTCTTACAAGAATGCACGACCAGAGATTCTCAGGACCTTGATCATTCCCAGATCTGTCAAACAGATCAAAATACAGGTTTTCCTTCTTCTCATCTGGTCTGTTCATTCCTCCCGTCTAGCCAATGTATTAATTTTGTGCTCACCTAATCATAGCACACCTATGAATCATGTAGGAATGACATGCTCTTGATAGCCTACTGACACGTGTACTGTACCCTGTATACCACAGTGGCTCTGTCACCTAACATTACTAACAGCATCCATCTCGTCGTCTTATTTTGTACAATGAGATGTGCTCTGTGAACGTAATATTCAGCTCTAACCACTTTGAGATAAATTATCAGCGTACTGCATTTCACACATGACTCCCATTATATCCCACAGATATAGTATAAGCCGCTCCCTAGCAACTGCAGCAAAATATGTACCCCTTCAGGTATTTTTCTCAGCTAAAGAAACCAACTTGCTATTTTATGAACTTCATATATAAAACAATCTCAGCTACTGTCAGCTCAAGTTATTCTGACTAATGGTCCTTAAGATGCATTTTTAGCCCTTTGCCTAGTTTGGGTTCTGATACTGAAGCTTCTCTCTTGCAAACCTCCCGCCTCAATAATTTTAGCACCAAGGAAAAAAATATTTATCCAAACTGAGAAATACCTTACCAATAACAACTAACCATTTATAAAAGAATTATAATCACGTCATGAGCTAGAAATCCATTTTATATGGGAAATGAAACTCCTAGCATGCTGGCAAGAGTGGAGACACTGGATTTACTTTGTGGAACACCAGAGTGAGTCTTTTGGTTGGACTTCATTCACATACTGAATGGGACTGCAAATATTTTCAAAGTACTATAAGCTTTTACGTAGACTATTGCTTCCTATGTTACCCCAAATCTATTTAAATGAACTTATTTACATCTGGGGAAAGCCAGAAATTACTACTCCTTGTTTAAAAACACTAGCTTCATGCTTACATCACACCTAGTGAATAAGAAGACATGGCTGTTGTGACATTGGTATTCATTTAACACACCATAAAATATTTTAAAGGAAGTAACTGAATAATAACAGCTAATTAATACTTCACACATGAACAGAACCTTCCACCAAACAGCATGAAAATTTAGAAATTTCCCCCCTCGGCCAGGGAAAAGGGTGTGATAGCAGGCAGTAACTTCCCCATATAAATAAAGTCAAGCCTTCAAGTCTGATGTTGTCCAGGCTGGTCAGGTTAGCACATTCAGGCAACGGCTACTTTGGTATTATTGTTGTATTACTGTGTAGGGCCCTATTGGTAAACCAAAACCGTTACCAAAAAAACGATGAGGGAATTGTTGAAAAGGGGAAGACTGGAGCAGACGATGTATCTTTTATACCTCTTGGTACCAGTTTGTTTGAATCTGGACCATTCATTTGGCTTCAAAACATAAAACGCCAAGCTGACTTTAGACATCTTTGTACTATGGGTCTAGCACAATGGTTGATTAGATTAGGTTCCATGATTAAATTATCTTTATTAGACTGTTGCACTTAATGTGGCAGACACTGCAGACAAGGATCGACGGAGTATAACACAGTGCTGAATTTACATTAAACAAAGCATATTTCCTAATCATCGAATCCCTCAGTATCTCAAAACCCAAGGACCTGTGATGATGAGACAGGCTGTCTGCAACTGTTTTGTAAAGTCACCCTCTTTTCTCTGGCCATCGTGGCTAAATGGTGAAACTGTATGAGCTCTCTTACTGATAACTCACCAGTGATAACTACACCACCACAGTTTAGCGTCTGCAATGATCAGATTTTGGCATCTGTCTTGAGTCATGTCTAAAGTTTAACTTTTTTAACAGTGTAGTAATAATAATAATATTGTAAGAAATAAACATATATGTAAAATATACAACATATATCTTACAGTTTGAGACAACTTCTCGAGCTTTAAAAGGAAGTTCTGTCACTGCCAAACAAAACTATACTAAGTTCATGCTACAGTGGTACATACAGAATCTATTAAGTTCTAGATGTTCAAGGACTAACTTTTACAGAACCGTTTTACATTTGTATATAACTGCACTGGCTTCCAACTTTTAGTTAAAAGATGCTTGTAGAATGAAAAAAGAAAATAAGATGGTCTACACCTGTAAAATGCTGTATACCATCAACTGCCAAGAGGTGATGGGGTTTTTGAAACAGAGTACAGGATTCATAACATGAGAAAAGTGAGTAAATACACCATAGATTTTTTTGTGCAGCTGAAAACAAACAAGGAGAGGCTGAGGGATTTGGGTCTCTTTAGTCTAGAGAAAATAAGATTGAGGGGGGATCTTGTTAATGCTTTCAAATACTTGAAGGGAGGATGCCAGGGGGATGGGAGCAGTCTTTTTTCAGTGGTGCCCATTGATAGGACGAGGGGTAATGGGCACAAACTTGAACATAGGAAGTTCCATCTTAACATGAGGAGGAACTTCTTTACTTTGAGGGTGGTGGAGCACTGGAACAGGCTGCCCAGAGAGGTTGTGGAGTCTCCCACTCTGGAGACATTCAAAACCCGCCTGGACGCTGTCCTGTGCAACCTGTTGTAGGTGACCCTGCTCTGGCAGGGGGGTTGGACTAGATGATCTCCAGAGGTCCCTTCCAACCCTGACTATTCTGTGATTCTGTGATTCTGTGAAATTACATTTGAACAAATAACTTAATCTGAGTGGTAAAAAAACCCTCAAAGCTAAACAAACAAACAAACAAACAAACAAAACAACAAACCCCCCCAAACCCTACCAAATCACAATATCCTTTTAGTGATGTGTGAGGTGAATTTCTGACTTTTCCAAAACAATACAGAATGTTCCACAACTGTCTTTTTTTACAGCTCCATTCTCTCTTTTTTTCTGAACAGCAAATATTTTAAGCAATATTACAGAAACTTTTATTCCAAATAACATTCATTAATGCATTTTGTCTCTTGCTGTCTTTATATAATAATGGTATACAATAAAGCAATGGAAACTGAAGAAATCTTAATTAAGATTTTACAGGCAGTCCTGCTGCCAGAACTGTTGTTTTCTACTTCAACATAAAAATTACAAGATCCTTAAAAGTCACATGATTGGCTCTCGGTTCAGTGAAGAGGCAGACAAGTCAATTTAGGTGCTATACTATTCTTTCACAGTTGTATTTTCTCAGCTGAGTCAATTAAGATATAAGGAGCTTCATGCTATTGTGATTATATTGCTTCTAGTACAGGAGTCTAGTACAGGAGTTTGGGTATCTTTTCTCTGCACACAGAGAGAGTTTCAGTGTAGTTGTGTTCATTTAGAGTACTTTGCTGCATATTTTGTCCACATCAAAAATAAAAGCACTGCTACTGTGACACTTGTTGGCAATTTAAAAATCAACCCTGAAAAACCTTTAAATGAAGGCAGTAACTAAGCAAAAAATAAAGCATGTGTATAAATTTGCTCACTGGGCATTGATAGTAAATTATAAAAGACAAATAAAAAGCATTGGCACAGAGGAGATTAGTTTAAGTTGCTACTGCTTGTGCTGTGTTTGTTTTGTGGATAAACAGATGAGCTTATGTTTTACAGATGTCAACACTTGTCACCACTACCAAATTCAATGAAAAAAACCCTACTGCACACTTTCAAAAACACCTCTTACGCAACATTATTTTCTAAAAGGCACATAGCCCTCATGCTTCCAAAATTGCTGCCTAACCAGTTCTCCTGTACCCTTTCTATCATGCTGTGAAACATATGTACTTCAGTTACAAATGGTCTAAAAATAAGTATACGCATGCAATTTTAACAATTCAAAAGAGAAATCCTATGAAGGCTTAAGAATTTAGGATCTACATCATCTTCCACTGGCATGCAGCCTTGTGGATGGTCAAAGAGATGGCAATTGCAGGACAGAAGAGAAAACAGCACCTGTTAGCTAGGCACAGACAACAGCAATTCAACAAGCAGACAGCAAAAGCAGAGCAGACTTATCCTTTCCCTTTAGGAAATTCTATCTCTGCAACTGCTGCAGAGCTCTAGAGGGAAAGAAATCGGTCCTTTCAGTAGAACAGGGAAAGACAGTAAACACCACCTCTGTTGACTGATACCTCTCTGATAAAACGCGTAGCGTGTGTTGCATGTGGCTACACTTCAAGCATCTTCCCTGATACCCTTTAGTGAAAAAAAAAAAAAAAGGGCAAATGAAATTCACATACAAGCTTACACCAAGTTTTGACATGACCCTCAAACAGGGTCCTGGATGCCATCTGACTTTGTGAAGCAGATGCATTTTCTAAGAAGTCATATGTCACTGTCAACAGAAGTCAAACACTATACAGAAATTGGCAAATTTAATAAAATCCCATTGAAATGCATACTAGCTGGAACACTGCTAAATGACATGCCAAATTCCTGAATTCCTGGACCAAAGTAATCATCTTCAGTGTCACTGGGTAACTAACTGGCACCAAAAAATGGCATTTCCATTAGAGCAATGTATTCATCGCTTCTATATTGGGTAAACAGTGGAGTTCAAACTGCATTTCCATGAAAGAGTTCAGTATGGTGTAGCTGGTATGGTATTATGACTTTAAGCCTGATGCAAAGTTTTATTAGTAGTAGTACAGTCTTTAGTTTGGTGAGACTCTCATTTCATGAACAAACATCCTATTCACTTTTCTGTGAGCTTTATGAATTTTTTACAGACTTTATGTAGGTCTGCAAGGTACGTACCTTCTGTATGTATCTTAATGACCTAATCAAAATAACCATTTTCAGACCAATATGCAAGGTATAATACAGCAAGAAGAGAGGGAAAGCTGTTTCCCTTTTAAGCTAATAACAGGCACAAAATTTCTAGGTAACATCTCTTTGTACAGTTCAGTATTTCCTCGTAACAAGAAACAACTGGGTTATACTTACTCCCCGAATGACAAGAGAGTGGTATATTTGAAAGGAACAAAGCAACATATGCATATGGCCTGTCTTCCTATGTATGAAAATCCAGTTGGATCAGAAGAGGAAAAACTGAAAAACAGTTTTCCATAGTTTACACCCAGAGAAAACCAAAAAATAATACACAAGCTTCCTGAGAATGCTCGTCCCTCTAACCATCCTTGTAAAACAGAGCATACCAATTTTTTATTCGACTTTCTTTTTCTTTTTTAAAATGCAAATTTGTTTACCTTTTGTTAAATAAAAGAAAGAAAAGCAGCATGGAAAAGAAAAGAATTTTTAAGAAAACAACGTGACTGAATGAGCTAAGTAACAAAATTCCCTTTCCTCTGAGAATTCAAAACTCCTTTAAAGCCTTAAAATGCATGTCAACTTTAATATTAACTATGCTGCCAACTTAAATTTCTAGCCCAAACTCACACAGTTTTCACTGTTTTCTCTCTCTCATTATTTCCAGAGCAAATACAGTACAACAACTGAGCAAGGTATTCCTGACAGTAAACAAATACTCCAAAAGCAAAGTCCTCCTAAGCCCTGATAAAACAAACATTATGACATAGTGCAGATAGTACCCTGATGAACCCACAGGCTGCATTTTTCAGGAAAAAAAAAACTATAAATCTTCACAACACTGTGTTCAAGAGAAAGCTGTTACATGTGCTGAAGGTGTATTAACTACCTAAATCCTGAAAACTGGATTCACTGAAATTCAGGGAAGTCCTGGCTTTTCACCCTCATGGAAGAGAGGAAAGGACTCAAGATTGACTGAAATTAACCGAATTCTTAGAGATCACTTTTAGTGAGTCCACTGAGCTTTGGATAAGGACTTTAATGGGAAACCCACTTGGCAATCAACCATTTTTACTTTTTTTTTTCTCTGTCTACATACTTGTACATTAGCCTGCCTTTTATGCACTTGTTTAACATTGAATATGGTCATTTCATTCTTATGGTTCTGTTTATTGTAACTGTTCTTTGCATAAGAATTATTTATGCAGAATAATAATACTGTTTGAAGAATAACTCCAGAGAGCTATAGTTGAGGTTCTTCTCTAGAGGTGTGCAAGGTTATTACAATAATTCATTACCACAAAATAATACATCTTCAGATACAGGTGGTATTAGCTTGTAATATTCTTTGCTATCGTGGTACCAACTTTTCCTTATAAAGCAATTTAATCACTTCTGTATTGGTTATACATGAAATATTTATGCTATGCTTCAGAGGGAACACCTCCTGAATTTTCATTACAATATATTGTTATATTACTTATACAGTTAGAAAATCTATTTGTCTTTAAGCATGTCACTGCATCTCAGTGAAAAATGTCTAGCCTAACAAAGTCTTACTAGTAAAAAAAAATGCGTTTTTCCAGTTGTAAGTCCTCAATTCAACCAGTCTGGGGTTCATTACAGATTTTCTAAACCCCACGTCATCTCCATGGTTCTTCTAATTATCTTTCATAATACCACCTATCAGAACTCTTCAAAGAGTATAAATCTTTGTCTTTCGAGACAGAGAAGAACAATCACATAAATTTTCATATCCCATGAGATAACCTGGTGCCATAACTATACTCTTATCCATCTAATATTAACCATATTCTTATCTAGCTTCTATATAGCAAAAGAAACTAAGACTACAACAATCTGTATTGCTTTACATATGAAAGATGTGGTCATTGACTTCAAAAACTTAACATGATTTTATTTTTCAACACTGAAAATATACGGAAGTCTAACAAATTATTTTATTTTTCTTCAGGGAAATAGTCCATCAGATAACAAAGTAGAGGTACCTTTATTAATAGTATGCCCTTCTCTGCAAATCGGGCAAAAACGTCAGCCAGTGAGTTATAAAATCCTGGCACATAAGAATAACCTGTACAAAACCAAAGCAATTACAAGATTCACAGGTAGTACACAAGACACTGTAATGGATTAACAATTTAGGCATGCATTAATAAATATGTAGATACTGCATATTTAGAAGGTTTTTAATTGAGAAAAGATGAAACTAAAGCTCTGATCAGCTTTTTTATCATCCCTATGGAAATGCCAGGCCAGGTCCTCAGGTGCATGAAGTTTCCACTCTGCAAAAGAAGCAGTTAACGAAGCAAAACGAAGCCAGTTAACAGCTACCTAATTCTGTATTGCCCTCAGCACCGACACAGGTTTGGCTCATGACACCTGCCTAAGCCTCCAAGGGGACCAAACTGTCCTACCCTTGAGCTTCACTCATCCAAGCAAGTACAAGTGCCACCGAACACATGTATGTCCCTGTGTCTGAGAGCACTTTCAGACACAGCAGATCTCATCTGGCTCTCCCAGCTGCTCTCTAGCGGGCTGGGATCAATTAGTTACAGCATGCAGTGGCCACAATGGGACTTGGGAAGAGATCCACCACGTCCAGCCAGGGCTGCTGCTCTTGATCATCTCTGGCCTAAGCAAATCTGTGCTGATGATCAGAGCAACAGGGAATCTGAGAGCCAAAACTCACAGCACGTCTCTGCTGCACTGTGTAGAAACTTCTTAACTTTTCTACAGATAACTCCTTTTCAAAGACTGTAAGGAAATCAGTACTAGTAAAAGCATTTGTAATGTAACTAATACTAAAACTCATTTCTGGTATTAATCACTGTACTTTTTATTCAGAGGATGTTGCAACCTACAGGATAGAAGATGCTTCTTTCTATCTGCGCACACATGCTATGTCTTAAAGAGAATAACAAAACACCTTTTAAAAATTCAGAACGTAGTATTTTTAATAAAGCTGCTTGAAGCCATGTGATTAAAACTGTGATTAAAAATAATTTTCAAACAACTGCATGTTGTATAAGTGTAACCTTGCTTATAGGTCATATCCGCCCAATAATAGAAAAATTTATTGAGTCTGAAGGATGGGCAAAACACATTTTAAAACAGTTTGGGGAGATCTACAGAAGTTGTAAAAAAACATGCAGAACCCTTATTGATATCTTGCTAGAAAGAACTGCATTAACAAATAATTCTGGATAGTACAGGCTCGAAGTTACTTCTAAAATAGCAAGCAACATGCAGTCAAAGTCAAAACCACCTGAGTCCAAAAGGTCTTATACAGAATTTACAACAGGTCTGAGTCTTCATTTCACTGACAACTGTACAAAGCGCATAGGACTCGCTCAGACATAATTGACCTGTTTGCTCATGTCAGAAGTCTCACTACAGGGCAGTCACCTCAAACAAGGATCTAATAGCGAAACGAAAGCATGCAGTAACTTGGCTGAGTGACCACACAGAAAATAGAGACATACTTTACAAAAGACAAGTTCCATTAGCACTTTATGTTGCTTACGTTTACTGGGTTATAAAGAGATTTTCCTTTCTCAGAGTTTTCAAATTATGAAGGAGATGATTTCCAGGTGACCTCAGCTGTGACACATTAACCAACACATGGATTCCCCAGACTTTGTGGTTATTATAATAAAATATAGCTTGAAATTACATAAAATGGGTATGGTTTGGCCCAGGCTTAAACTCCTATGCCTCGGTGCCTACCTCTAATTGGACCTGTGATCCCATGACAGCCAGCCAGAATGATCTACAGTAACCCAGCCAGCAACAGTCAGGTGCCTCAGTCAAAAGCCAGTGATGAAATGCAGCAATAGACAGAGGCTCAGGGAAGTTTTCTACCTCCAGGTGGGGTGTCTTTGTTCCAAGAAGTCCTTACAGGGCAAAGAAAACCTAGCAGAAGCCCACTGTGATGGTCTCTGTTATATGATCTACAGCTTCTGCTGCATCATCCACATTCATTCACACATTTTACTATGACTTGATGCATAGTCTGATACCTAGTACAAGTGTAGCATCTTCAGAGGAAAATCTATTACTTATGACTCTGTTACTTTTTGTGCAATTTTTATTGAGCCATTTTGCAGTGTGACATTTTATGTTTTACTTTCTAAAAAGAATTAATGAATTTTGTTTCAGAAGACTGAAATGACAAAATGTCTGAAAGTGGATAGCTGATGCCACGGCATGACCTTCCTCTCCAAAAACCTGCTGGTGAGCTTTTTGCCTTTACTAACAAATTCTCTCGCTACCTACTCTTGTCATGACCATTCCTGAGATTATAGCACTGTCCAATTTTGTCAGATGATAAAGAGCAATTTTACAGTGTGAGGTGCAGTACCAAATTCACTTTGCAAAAGACTTGTTTATGTTCAGAATCTATACCAGTAACAAGCAATAGTATTTCATTTCCCTTTTAAGAGAGGATACTACTAAATAAACAGTATAGAACTCCTAAAAGTTAGATCTCAGTTTAACTTTTTTTGTTTGATGCTTCTACGCACAACTCTGGTTCGTAGCCACACCTAACAAGATTTTGTATTTTCTCCAGAGAAATATTTAGAGTAAGATACCCATAATACGGTATTTCAATATCTCCTCCTCACTTGTAACTAGGACATAATGTGTTGAATTCTGCTCTCATTGAGTTCTAATTTCATAAACCAGACAGAATACACGTATAAAACAATCTTATCGCGGTAGCAGTACATTTTTGGTATGAAATGTTAATATGATCCAACTTGCAACATCAGTAGCAGCCTGGATGCTCAAATTCTATTTCAGACTTCTATAGTTTATTTCACACACCCCCTTCATCAATGGGAACATTTGACTTGGCAAAGTAACCTCAAATCTGCACATGAAAATTTCCAGCAAGTCAGCCAGTCTCTTCAGAGATTGCAAAACATTTCTTCACCTGAGCTGCAACACAGCAAAATATTTATATACTAGGTATTACAAAGCAGAAGGAGTAAAGTGCTTTTTGATAAACTGATAGGATAGAGGTGAATCCCAAGCAAGTATACGCAGACTTGAGACACCAGACTCAAACTGACATAGTTGCCATAACTTGGTGAGAAACTTTCATTTGAAGCTTAATTCATGTGATGAAAACTTGTAGTATGATCAGCTGTGCTCATACACTTGAATCTTTCAGCCAGCATTTAGCAGTGCTATGTTACTTCCTACCTTATTTTAAGCAAATACAGTAGTGAACTACATATAGAGAATTTGTTTTATGATTACATTTGAGATAAGACACATTTTCCAAGTCTTTTTAACAAACACCTAGCACACTCAAAAGCCTGGCAAAAAGAAAAACTACTGGGTTTGCTACAGTCTGAAATCCAAGCAAAACGTGTTATTTTTCTACATGGGAAAATCCTGCCGATTTTGAAAGCTTTAAATAAGCTTTCATAAAAAAATATTTTAGAGTACAATGTCATGAATGTACTAATGCCACTCTTACTAGCTGTCTAACAGACCAAATGATTTGAGATTTAAAGTGCCTTCTTAGAAAATGTATGTAGAAGGAATTAACTGTTTTAGAATATTTTGTGGATGCCCACAGCTGTGTGGCTTCCCTTATGTGTACCATCCTATCTACATGAAAGTATTTTTTCTAGGGAGGAATGTATTAAAATTTGGCTGATGATTCTGAAGTATCTTATAAAAATGTTAGATGAATGATTGCATACATCTCAACACAAGAAGATATTGTCATAATTAAACAATAGAAGACAAGTTCCACTTTTTATGATGATAGTCTGTTTAAGGCAGATAAGCAGTGCGAGTGGCACTGCTCTATCAGTATGCTGCTAAATGCATTCAGCACAGATTCATCAATTACCACTACCGTGGCCTGTAAGTGCTGGGAGGGGGGGGAAAGACTGTGCAGACTATACACTAACAGCATTCATAGTCTGCAAGGATGTCATGGATGGACATCACAAACTCACTATTCCACATTAAACTAATCTCAAGCTGCATTAGCCAACAGAAAGCTGATCGTGACTTTGCAGCTACTGTACACAAGGACATGTTTGTCATGAAGTAGCGCTAGGTGAGTTTCAAGCATACCCTGCAAAAGGGATGCACCAAAACCTTTTTCCTTTGCAAATAACTGCCTTGTCTAGTTTGCTACAGATTCTGGTGAACAGCACCCATTAAATAGATCAGGAATCTGACTTTAAACCACCCATTACTAAATTTGAATAGTAGAAATACTGTATTTGTTACATACTTGAACACATTCTAATTTGAAAAAGCTGTTTTGGTGAACTGTGTTATAGTGGAAAACAAAATCAAAGAAGAATCCTATTGCTGCCAGTGGGTACGACAGTCTTTTAGACAGCCAGATTTACACAGCAGATGACCTCATCAATAGATAGCAGAACAGCTGGGGCCTTCCTGCAAAGGTTCTAAAATAGAATTCTTTAAGCTAAATATTTGAATTAAGATAGCAATAGGTTGGCTACTAAAATAGTCCTGTACTTCTGCCAAGTGCTTTAACAACAATAAATCAAGAAACAGAACAGTGCTTCAGGCTGTTTGACAGGCACATAAGGCAATTTGACTGCTGCCTGTCAACCATCTTGCTCCCCTCTTGCATTTACCTTCATAGTCCTACATCCTCCCTTGCATCAGCCTTCGTAAGGTCCTCTGTGAAGCAGATTCAAGCTGGCAGAAAGTGGTTTTCTGTTTTGTTTTGGGTTTTTTTAAACCAGTGGCCAGTGGGGAGGAGTTGTCTCCTGCCAGACTAATATGCTGAAGCGGTTCTGCAAAGCATTAGGAAGGATGGAGTCATTGTGACTGGGAGAAGACAGAATCATCACAGGCAGCAGTTGGAGTCACTTACACTGCTGTGAAACCACATTTATTACTAATAAACACCAAGTAATAATGCAGCACACTAATAATCCATTTCTAATGTTTCTTTAAACCTCACACTCAACGCTGTTTGCAATGCAGCAACTCTTTTAAGTGAGATGCTCTGAATATCAAATGACCAGCTTGTTTTTGAACAAGGAACATGAAGAGGTCCTTTCTCTATGGTGGGCTTCCAGCCTAACCTCTAATAAAACTGGGAGGGAGGAGGAGAAAAGCTTTGCTTATTATTGTAATGTTACTGTGAAATGTAGTTTCACAAATGGAAGGTGATTAATTAGATGGTATTGGAGTTAAGACTGTTGTGTAGTGAATCTGTAGAGAGGCCAGGAAAGCATTAAAGTTATTTGAGTAAACATTACTTCACACTCTGATATTTTTAAAAGCTTCTTTGGTTTTAATTAAGCATAATTTTAACAGCAATCAATGTAGATCAAATACGATGTACCACCATTCTCATTTCTCCATTCAGTGCAGTAGGATTAAGTGCTATGAATGCCATCTGTCAGAGTTTTTTTTCTTTTTTATTGGGTCTGGGTTTCTGGACCCAGCCTTAACCTGTTACTCACATGTTTGCTGAGGTTTAAAGAAAAAAAAACAACATCAACAACAAAAAACGAGCAAACAAATAAAAAAAAACTACAAAAAAGCAAAGTCTGTGTTGCGTACAAACCATTTTTAAGATCTACAAATGTCTTGAGTGATTTGCCACAACACTTTTATCCCTCTTGGACATCAGATGTACATGCAAAAACACACCTAAGGAATGATACTGTTGGCAAAACTGGGACAAAGACAAGAAGTTGCCTTCGAGCACAGAACTAATGCCACGCTGATGGCAAAGCACTCCAGGAAGCACCTAGCAAAACTCCGAGTGGACAAAAAGATGACAGATGACCTTCCGTGTAGATACATGTAAGCTAATACATCTAATGGAAAATAATCTAAATCACGTACACACCATGCTGACAAATGACTGAGAAGAAATCTAGGAATCATTATTGACAGATGCCTGGAATTAATAGTTTTATGTTCAACAGCAACCAAAAAACCTAGCAAAACATTGGGCATCACAAGGAAAGGACATTGAGAACAAGACAGAGCACATTTATACAACCTTGATCCACCCACATGTCAGGTAGTTTGTGAAGTTCTGGACTCTGCATCTCAAGGACAGACTCTAGTCAGAGAAGGGCAAACAAAATATTAAAGGACAGAGTGCCTGCCTTAGAAAAAGAGACTAAAGAGGCTCTTCAGTTGGAGAGAAGGCTGAAGCAAGATATGATCAATCAAACCATGAAGGTGGTAAACAAACTAACGTAAAACTTCTGCTTGCTAAAGCCTCCAGTAATGGAACTAAGGGACATTAACGAAGCTAGTAAGTCATTAGTTTATAAAAGATTAAAATGCTTCTTTACAAAGCTAGTAGTAAGCTTCTGGAACTTACCACCACAGGCGGTTATGAAGGTAGTGAGCATCAGCAAGTTTGAAAAAGACAAGTTCTTGCCTGGCAGGTCCACAAATGGGCTCTCAAAGCACTGAGCAGATATATACCTACTTTCCCTCATATGAAAACTAAGTATGCAGGGAGAGTACAAGGGAACAGATACATCAAGTGGCTAGGTTCGTGTACAGCCCCTAAATAGCATCCCTTAACATCACTGTTGGATACCAAACTCTCAGTATGAAGGTCCCCTACTCTGACCCAACAGAGCTTTTCTGGTATTCTTAACTTCAATTTTCTCTAATGTCTTCTGTTAAGCTCTGAAAAAAAAAACGAACAAAAAAAGGTTACACCCCTGCTTCTTATCCGCTGTGAAAGATACAAGTCAGATTTGACTAACAGCAGACCTTCAGTATAAATTCTAACATATATCCTATGTTAAGCAATAAATTAGTACTATATCTTTAAACAAAAATAAGGGTCAGACCCAGGAGGGAATATTTGAATTACTCCAGCCAGTGTGACCCCCACAAAGACACAGATGATGTTCCACAGCAGGATCAGCTATTTCAGTGAAAATGTAGCCACCTGCTGTGGGACAAAAGAAACAAACATCAGCCCCTCAAACCGCAGAGCTGCAGAACAGCTCAGAGGGAGGCGAGGTTAGGCATGCAAGTCATTCACATTCTTACTACAGCAAGTCTCAAAAAATAGTAAGAGTTAAAGCTTGCTGTTACTCAGATGGCAGTCTTAAAAAGCTGAGTGCAAAAGCCAGTACCTGTAAGGTACTTTCTGCCCTCTTCTCTTCTACAGAAAGTATTTATATATGAGATAGACATATTATAACAAATATTTTGAGGCTACTGATAATAAAGAACACCTTCTGCAACGTGAGAAGGTATGCTGGCAACACTCCATAGAAATGAATAAATATAGCTCAACAGAATTCTCACATGGTTTCAGTTGTATAGCGTATTCTTCACTCACCCCACTGTTACCATTAGCTCCCTCTCCAGTATTTGGTAACTTCTTGTTACTCAGAAGTAAAGAATGTATACATATGTATTTCATAAATATACATAGGGATACATTATGTTACACATTAAATTGTACATTTATATATGCATTAAATTATACATTTTTATTCTTAAGGGAATAATAAAGTACAGTTTTAATGAGTAACTATTGTAGATATTTAGATTACTCCCAGTAGTTTGGGAGGTTAAATTGAGAGCTAGAAAAATCAGAACGCAGGAGGGTTAAAAAAGAGTGCCTGCCCCCCACTACACCTGCAAAATAGCTAGCAATTTTACATTTTAGGTAGTGATACAAGAAGTGGGGTGTGCTCGTAAAAGAAATTTGTAATTCGTTATCACAGCTTGACTCACCTCTGTATTATTACTACCCACAAGCAGGCCTAAGGCTTGGAGAGACCCGGGCATCTTTTCTTTCTCCTGGGTGAACTCTAGAAAGCTGATCTCAGCCACCAACACATTGGCAGTCTACACAGCTCTGCCAAAGTTTACACCTGCCTGCCTATCAGTCAAAGAACAACTTGCCCATCTTTACCTCTCTCTCTCTTTTACTCTGTTGAAGAGCTGTGTCTTCTGCATCAGGAACTGAATTCCTGTGTCCTGTTTAAGAGTATCTTTTGTTAACCTCCTTGGAAAGCATTCAGAGGAGACACAGGACCTGAAGAAGAGCAACCTTGGTCATTCACATATGCCTATGGCAGTGTTAGGCAGCAGCAGCAACTATCACCATTTGGAAACATCTGATGCCTGTGAGTAAGTGGCAAAGGGAACACTTGGATGCGAAGGCATTTTATACTCCTGTTTATCTGGAATTCTGCAGAGCTTCCATACATCAGCATTTACAGTTGCTGAATTTACTGGAGACAATGCTAACAGCTACGAGTCAGTATTTTAACTGCAGTTCAAAACCAGCATTAGCTTTTCCAAAAAGATCAGTGTACCATTTGCATGATCTAATACAGCTAGAAAGAGATACATTGTTCATTCATCTTTTCTATGATCTTCTGCAACTCTTCAGTAGTTCAACTAAATGTCCATACATACTTATTTCTAAAAAAGCATGCCACTTGTTTTCCCTAGCTGTATCAAAAGAAATAATTTTCCTACTACTTCTGGCAAATTGCATCAATATTATTTTAGTATCCATGTTTACCTAAGCAACTATAAAGGCAGCAGGTTGGAGAATGTGACAGCATTGATTGCTTCAGTTCCAGATTTCTTATTATATTGCATATAGCAATACTTTCCTGTAAAAATTGTTACTACAAAAGTGGCTTAGGAAAATCCAAGATTTTTTTTTGTTATTTTAGTGAGTGTCCTTTTAGCTGGGAGGCATACAGAGCAGTCAATTTTCTTTTATATCAAGAAAGCTACAAAAAGCAAGCTAAAAATCTCCAAAACTTCTGCATTCTCTTCTAGCTTTAACTAGGTATGAGTATTATATAATGATAATAATTATGAATATTAGTATCAGTCTATAACTGATGCATATTTTTTAACGAGTAAATAGTTAATACATTTATATTCACCTTAGTGGTGGGACAATCCCTGCTCCAAAAATGTTCATTACTTATTAACAAAGAAGAGAAATCAACACTGAATTGAGCACCCTTCTGAAATATATAAATGAAATATTTTGATCTTTTACATCTTTTAGAACTCGGAGGGAAAAAGTAAAGTCAAAGACGGGCTATGTAGCAAATACAGTGGCATACGTTCTCCTGCATGCACATCCTCCTGAGAACAACCTCAGTGAAGCAATTGTCATGAATAAAGACTACCCACATGCTGAAGGTTCTACAGTTTACCCATTCATTAACTAGAAATTTAGATTAAAATTTGGTGTCACTCAAAAGGCGGGAAAAGAATTTAAAAAAAAAGCTTGGTGTTTTCAGCCTGTAATCTTTGCAAAAATTCTCCTGGTCTCTGCAACAAAACCATCGCAAAAATTTGGGGGCAGTAAAAAAAAACACTGGGGCACATAAAAAAAAACACAAGTGAGGTATGAGGCTGACTAGCACAACTGAGTGCACCTCAGACATTGCATCACGACTATGTGAAATGTACTTGGCTCAGGATTGCTCCCTAAATTAACCTGAAATACTCTGAAGACATTGATTTCAAGTTAACTAAATGAGGTTTCTGAAAAACTGGTTTGCCAATGTGACATTTTGCTGGATCTATCCGGATCTATCCATAATCGGCGATGTATAAGAAACTGAAATTTCATTAGCAATTTATGTTCTGCCAAAAACAATATTTAGTGGATAAGTATGCCGGGAGAGAACAGTATTAACCTATATCAGTTATAAATTCCACACCTCGGATCTTTTCCACTGACTAGTGCCTCCCCCTCAGCTGTAAAACTGGGCTTCAGCTCTCCAAAGCAGCAAGTACATGTATTTGTAACAACAGGGCTTACAGTGGTTATTCATCCTTGACATCCATCATGTGATTCTGAAAAATTCTGAAAGCATATTATGCATCACGTGATTGAATGTGTACTTATAAATGAATTAATGTATCAGAATTCTCTGTATCAAGAAAGAAAGAACCAAATTAATACAATTCTAGAACGTAGGGAAGGAAGCTTACAGCTACCAAAGAATGAAAAACTGAATCAAATTAAATGCTCTTTGTGTTTTCTGCAGACAATGTTTCTTAATGTTTAAAATGCCCAATCTACCACATGCAAAATAATCAAGAGATAACAGAAACTATCTTCTCTTCAACTGTCAGTCATGGATGCTACCTTGCCTCCTACTGAATCAATGTAAAAACTCTTTATTTCCATGATCATCGCCAAGTCCGGCAGCATCCTAACGATTCCTTAAAATGTTATATAATCAAGATTCTGAATGTTTACATTAATGTCTATAAAGAGCATCTAAAGGCTATTTTTTTCTAAATTAACAAGATTCGGCAACATTTCAAAGACTTCCAAGATCATCTTCTACCACTAAAAGTACAGCAGGTTGAAGAACAATGAGAAAGAGCACACAGGGATGGATAAACGGGATTTCAGCTTTGGGATTCCTCCCTCTCAACAGCCAGTGGTCACACATCAACCGTCACCGTTACTTTAAAATAACTTTTCTTTGAATTAACTGTTTTAACAACTTTAAGATGCAGTCCGCGGCCACAGCAATCCCACCACCTTCGTTAGCGTAACCCGCCTGTCCCCCGCCAGGCTCCGCGTCNCCAGGCTCCGCGTCCGGGACCGCGTTCGAGTAAAATCCTTCCTCGAAGGGGAGTCCAAATGCCGGATGGGTGCGGGGACACGGCGCGATCCGCCTTTTCCCAGCGACCACCCCCACCTCACCGGCGGCACCGTTCGGGGCTCCCACCCCCCG
>VZSZ01008824.1:250452-329412 GCA_013398815.1 Ibidorhyncha struthersii
ACTGACAACCGCCAGTGGCCAAGCGCCGCCCCGCGCTGCACCGAGGAGGCGGGAAGGTGTGACGGAAAGGGACCAATGGGAGCTCTCCCCTGCGGCAGCGCTGTTTCCGGGAGTGGGGGTCGCCGCGGCAGGCAGCGGGGGTCGCCGCGGGTGTGAGGTGTTAGGCGCGCCCGCGGGGCTGTGCGGATCGCTGTGCCGGGCCCCGGCGGGGCGGGGACTGGGCCTCGGCGGGACTCGCTCCAGCCCCGGTGGGGGTAACGCGCGCGGCGGGGCCGGTCTCGCCTTTCCCTAGCCGCTCTGGAAAACGGGAGCGGGGCTGAGGGCCGGCCTCTCAGGTGGGAAACGCGCGTCGCCCTTCCCCTGCCTGCTCAGGAACACAAAACTTTACGCTGAGGCGCTTTGTTTAAAAAAAAAAAAAGAAAAGAAAAAACCCGGGAGAGGATGATATTTTTTTCCAGCGGAATCCCGCAGGGCTGAAACCGCGCCCGCCGGCAGCATCCCCGCGGCGGCTGCGGGCTGCCGCCGACCTTGGCGTCCCCGCGGCAGGCAGGGGACCGCGTCCGTAACGGCCGCCGCGCTGCGGGGGGGCGGGCCCGCCCCGCCCGGCGCGAGAGCCTCCAACAGCCTCTGTGGCCGTGGTTGACAACGCTCCGTGCGGTGTGTGCCCGGTCTGCGGGGCTTCGGGACGCGGGTTTGTCCCGCCTGCCGCGCCCGGCCTGCCCGCACCTGCGTGTGCTGCTGTGTTCAGCCGCAGCAGCGATTTCCCCCGTGGACCAGGTGTCTCTGGCTAACTTTTGTTTATGGGGCACCACCATAGGTTTGCGTTGCTGTTGTGCTATGTAGAATGAGGTCTTCTGCACCCTAACCAGAGCGATGTAGTGTAGAGGTACGTGAGCCTGGTAGGGTAGCAGAGGGCCTGGAGAACTGAAGATGTAGGGTGCACCATAGAGGAGTATTGGCTTAGCGTGATAAGGGAAGCGGCACAGGCTTGGTGCTGGAGACCTTGCTGCTTACCCACGGTCAGTTAAAGAAATGCAGGCCTGGAGCTAGAAAAAGCTGGTTGGGGGTTAACAGAGAAATCGTATCTAACATGCATAGTAAATTCAGGTGTAGAATTGGAGCTGCAGACCAGTGAAGAAAGAGAAAGATAGAAAAGTGTGTTAGGAATGATAAAAATCACCCCAAGTCGATCCTAGGGAGGGAATAAGAAATAGCAGACATGAAGATCATACTTCTCTTGGTCAAGGACTCCAGCTGTTCACAAGTCACTGTTGTCACCACCTCACACTCCTACCTAGAATGAAACTGCGACCAGGTGATCCAGAGGAGCAGTGGAAGGGTGGATGTAACAGCAGGAGAGGGGCACAACAACAACTTTAACTGCATTATTATCACTCTTTTTCTGTAATTAATAATTATTACACTCTTAAGATTTCAGTTATACTAACAATAAATGTCTCTTCCCTCTTTTCTGGTCTTTTTCTTTAAAAAGCCAGGTGAATAATACTTGGAAACATTTCAGAAAGATGTTTCACTGCTGGGTTCTTGTCAGTGGTGTTGGTCTTTATCCACTGTGTTGGTATTTGCTTGTCAAAAGAAACCCCTTACTCAGTTTTGTACTTTATCCACTGATTCAGAAGGGTGTGGAGGTTTATTAATGCCTAATGGTTTATCATCATATTTCATGCCTTTTTATAACTGTTTCTAAAATGAAATAACCTCTCGAGTTAATCTGGTCATAAGCAAATGTTTGTTACATCTTAATGAAGGAATTAATTGTTAATACTAATATTTGATACTATTTATGAGCTGAATTCCTTGTTCAGTTGTACCAGGTGCAGGTATCTTCATCTGTGCTGAGTCTAGAACTGCTACTGCTGTTAAACAACTTGCAAGTCATGCCCTTTCCTTCATAGCAACCTTTTAATGCAAATTTTATTCTGGTGAGACTAATCCACTACAGCGGTAGATTTCTTTTCCTCCTGCTCTTCAACTGTTTACCTCTTTTTATTTCTTTTGGGGGTATTGATACATTTGATTTTACTGTGTCCAGTGTGAACACTGAATACACCCACTTTTGTTTGGAAGGAAATGACAAGAAATGGTTTAAATGGTGTGCAATAGCTCAGTCAGAGATGTCTTTCTTCTGGCAAATTGGTTTTATTAGTTCAGGAGCCACCTCAAGCCTTCAGAAAGTACAGTGTTTATAATAGTATTCTATAATTATCAAAAAGTATGATTTTTTTACTCTTTGTTAAATCAGGAGGTGCTTTTGTCACATTTTATATCAGCTGTATCTTTATCTTGGATGTTTGGTTTTTTGTTTGTTTATTGTTCACAGTTTTAAAAACATTGCAGAACTAACTGAAGCATTGCACAGTTATAACTGCTGCAAAGAAGGAGGGAATATGAAAAATAATCCTTGTAAGTTAAGCTCTTTCATAGTAACTAGAACATAAATGCCGTTATTTTTAGTATTTTAAACTTTATCTAAAAATGTAAACAAATTTGGATATCCTGTCTGAACAGTATTTTCATGTTAAAATAAGGTTCAACACAATTTTTTCAGAAGTGCTGAAGATCTCTAAACAGAATTTGTTCCAAATAGAAAGACAATATACCACATAATTATGTGGTATGAGACAAAATTTCTTAGAGGGAGACTTCTTGTTATAGTCATAGAAGCACCAAAAAAAGGAGAAAATGTAAGAAAGAGAAAGCAGCACACCTGAAATATGGGCCTGTTCATTAAAGTGCTTTAAAGTATACATAACATTTTCTAAAATTTAGCAGAGATCATAGTACCTTGATAAACTGTACTTTTTTATATCCCAGTAAAATTGCATAGGTTGGTTTAGCCCACAAAACTGTGATTTAGCCTTCAGTCCCATAAGGCAGAAGAGTTTGACAGTTCTTTCTGAAAAAACAATACAGTATTCTTGAAAAGTACTAACAGCACATGCAGGAGCTGAACTACTCTTATTCACTGCAGAAACAGTGTAAGAAATATGATCCCCATACAGCTCTGTCAGCAGGAGTATATTCTGGATCAACAAGCTTCTAGGGGTGCCAGAAGTACTCAAGAATCGCACCTATTAAATCATCTTTTGGCTGTTAAGTCTGCCAACGAGGTGCGAACTGTGGTCGAAGTACTGGTATTTGGGGCCTTGGCAGGCAGTAGGAACTGAGATGAAATTCAGCTTCAAAAAAAGAAACACAGGTGCTGTATATCCTTTGGTCTTTAACCTCAGGTTTTAGGGGAGGTTCTGCTTTTTACTAATAATATGTATGCTTTGAAATAATTACTCCATCCAGAAAGTCTTTGTGGCCCCAGGTGTCTCTCCAATTAAAGAAAGTGGTTTGGGCTCCCAGTTGTTTCCACCTGTTCTGTTCATGACTTCTTGCAGGCATTTTACTTTTTCATCTCTGCTATCTTTTTATACATAAGGAATTTATTGGTTTTGGAGAGAATCACCTCACAGGGAGTTGATACTTTGCTAATGTAGGTAGCAGTAAGTGGAGTCTTAGTATTATGTTTTGATATTAACTGTGCATCCAGCAGGAGACAGATTATACTAAACATCAAATCTTCAGATTCTCCATGCTTCATCCAGTCTTTTCTCCCCTGATTCATCTGTCATCTTTGTCACTTAATGCCCTGCCCCCCCTTTTTTGGATGAAAGCTCTATCTATAGACATACATAAATTGCATCATTACCTGCTACTGTTTTCTGATGTGAGTCATATTTTTGCTTACTAGGAAATAACTGTATGGGCGCTAAATAGGTGGGTTTATCCCAGACCAACTTTCAAAGAGGAATAACTGCAGTATGGGTTTGATGACCAAGAGGAGTACCAGAAAACATAAAACCATTTCCAGGATGGTGATAGGCTGACAAAATCTCTGAATCATAAAATACTCCCTGCTGTGGTGGGTTTACCTTGCCTGGCTGCCAGATGCCCACCCAGTTGCTTTCCGCACCCTCAAACCACGACACCCTCTCAACAGGACAGGGGGAGAAAATAAGATGGATAAGCTTGAGGGTTGAGATAAGGAATTTAATAAGAAAAGCAAAGTCCACGTGTGTAAGCAAAATAAAAGAGGGAATTGATTCACTACTTCCCTTCAGCAGGCAATGTCCAGCCGCTTCCTGGGAAGCAGGACCTCAGTACATGCAGTGACTGCTTCAGAAGACAAATTTTGTAACCACGAATGTCCCTCCCGCGCCTCCTTTTCCCCAGCTTTTATTGCTGAGCATGATGTTATACGGCATGGAATATCTCTTTGGTCAGTTGGGGTCAGCTGTCCCGACTGAGTATTGGCAGTTGGTGTTGTAAGGCAAACTATGTATTAATTGAGCTCTTCTGTGAAGCATTGTGTATCAGCAGATCTTTTACATCGCACTGTAAAATAACCTTTTAGAGATAAACGTTATTTCACTCCTCCCTTTTGGCTGGGTTTGAATATTTATTTAACTGATGCGTAGATGCAGCACTGCCTTTACATATCTGTGGGAGGAATACTTGATTATTTTTAAATGCATTACAATTTGCCAGTGTTACTCAGCCTCATCTGGTAATCCATTTGTTAATATTATGTAGATGTATGTTGTGAGATGCAAATCAGTTATGTGCTAGGTGCTATATAGACAATTAAGGAAACAAGGTTCTTGTACCAAAGGGTTTTCTAGCATGATCTCTTCTGGAAGTGCATTGTGATCTGATTTCAGCTGCCTGAAGAAGTATTTCCTTTTGTTATTTTATCTACCATGTACTACATCAGCTGGATAGAGCTAATCTTCCCATAAAAAAAGCAAGGCAACTTCCTTTGTGTGCAGGGTGAGTCCTTCAAGATGTTTGTTTATCTGAAGTGGTCATTTGCAAGCACAGCTTCCATTTATATAGTGTCCTTCGTGGCAATGTCACTATGAACATAATGAATATACTTAGAAGTATTTAAAATTCCATAAATACATATTTCTTTGCAACTGCCTTGAACAGTGATGTAAGATAGGCCTTTTGTGTTGAGGAAGGGATGGGCGGTGGAGCTTTTTTTTCAGATCCAAGCAATTCTGCTTTGTATGAGTGACCAGCACATAGAAAGAACTTGTTTTTTTTTCTTTTTATCTCTCCATAGATCCAGTCAATTTAGGTATTTTTATCTTTGTTTTTAACATATTAGAGATTTTATTGTTCCCTCAGCCCATATTTAGTTTTGTGGTGGATCATCTGTTTTGACAAATATTTGCACATTACCTAAGAAATTAATTATAAAAGAATTAATCCAGCTCTCAACTGGGTTAACCAGGAGAGAAGAGCCTTCACATCACAGTCAGTGGCTGAATCCAGCTGGCAAAAATCAATGCGGTTCTGTTTAATTATGATTAATGTTTTCAATTATTTTATAATTTCGCATGCAATTTTCTTTTTAAGGCTCTTGCAGGATGATTTGGCAATTGCTATTCATAAACCAAAGCGCTTGGTTCTGTGTCATCTGATAAAGATGTCATCTGATTTGCTTACCCGCAAGGGGATGTGACCAGTAGAGGGATGTGACTTGACATTAAATTCCATTTCCTCAAAGGACACATCTACCAGAATTCAGGATTCACGTCCCCTGGTCCCTGGTACTAGCACTGCAAAGTCTGGAATTGTCATCACTGGTATTATTTTATGATTGACACAGCGGCCTGGTTCTGTCACCCTTATTTACATTGAAGAACATCTTAAGAAAAATTACTCACACGTTTCTGTTCCTGTAGTGGCATCCATGTAGATACGATGTCTGCCTGGGAAGGGGCTGAGGACATTGCTGCCAAAATTTATTCAAAGACAGAAGAACTGTAGGAATATTTGGCCATGTGCTTTTCCTTTTAATCTGGAAGAAAAAGTTGTCTGTAGTCTCCGCTCGAAAGAGCTTATAATGCAAGTAGAGGAACAACAAAAGAAAAAATGGAGTATATGGATAGAAAGGGGGNTTATGAAGCAATTCAGCGGTACCGAGCTTGCTTGTTCTATATATACACAGCTGGTGTTACATTCATTTGCTGATTGCTTGTGGTTCTACTTATGTGTACATGAGTATTTATCTATTTATATACATACAGACACATGATATTCATATATTACATTAAAAGAACATTAAGTTTGAGTGAGAATGCGTGAACTCAAAAGTGTCTGATATAGTCTTTAGTTTTGTGATTGCATGGTGTTTTCCTTAGGACTCTTACCTTATTCAGAGCATAGAAGGGATGAATCCTGCTCCTTGTGCAATTATTTAATATTTTGACTTAACGAAAGTTAACGAAACATACGTGACTGTGTGGGATGGAATAAAACATAGATTTTAGCATCACAACGTAGCAGGATAATATTACTCGGCTAGGAGTGGGTCGTTTACAAAAGTCACCCCAGACAGGTATTGGTGTATTTTTCCTGCTCCAACAAAGCATTTAATGTGTGTTAAAGAAGAATGATTCTGTAAAATTTTTGAACGTTCTAGAATTTTTCATTATTCTAAGACTTGAATCAGGGAGGACTATACCCTAATATTATAAAACTTAAAAGTCCAGCAGTCCATAAAGCATGATATTTTGGTGCCGGTCTTAAACAGTTTTCAGAACTTTCAAGTGGAGCCAGATTATGAATTTCCAGAACTTAACCATTGTAATTGTATTTAGCACATATGTGTGTATGTCTTCAATAAATATATTAAAGGAACATCAAGAACTCAGATGTTAGCAAATGGTAAAATTAAGGTTGTCCATTTGACCTTATTTCATGTCCCTGTGAATTATGATCAATTTTTAAAAATTGTGGTCACATAATAATGAATATAATACAGTAGATATTAGTAAATATAGTAATGCATGTACATTCAAGTGGAACAAACTCAGTAAAGGTACAGGAGGTGCAGAGTTTCATCCCTTAGCTACTTTTTCTGTGTAATGAAGTCTTCATTTGGAAAAAAAAAAGGCATTCCTAGCAAGTTCTCAATGAATGTTAATTTGAAACTACTAAATTGAAAGAGGATCATGCTAATTCCCCTCTGGCACTACTGAGTGAAGGTTTCTTCCATTCACGTGCAGGTTGTTTTATCTGTTCAGACGGCCTCTTGTAGATAGGACACCGTACAAGCACAATACTCTTAGTGTCAACAAAGAAGTTCCCTCTGGTTAATTCTATTTTTTGCCTTTCTGCTTTTGAGTTTCTAGATCGAGCAAGTTCCAGACTGACACCAGTTATTGTCTTAACAGAGGCAATGTGAGCACTCTGAATTTCAGCTGCAAACAAATGTCTACAAGGATCCATGTTACTGAATGTCCCTTTGTCAAGATAGAGTAACAGTTCGATGACATTGAACTTTCCCAGTGAAACAGCAGTTCCGTAGTATGATACAAGAAGTCTACTGGACAGACATAAAGTTATCACAGGAAGTTTTCCCTAAGAAGACAAAAACTAACTTGAGGTTAGTCTTTACAGTGGCTACTGTAGTAATTAAAAAATATGTTTTGATCCGGGTGCCCGTATGCACTTAAGGAATTTGTTTTGATTCATTATCTTTCTTAGGTATTTGGGAGATGGTGTTGATAAGTCCTTCACTTTGTATCAATTTGGTGCAAAACTCAAGAGTGACTGTATAGGCAAATATCTCCTCTGTTCTGGCTGGCAGAGGACTGGCAAATAGAGATAGCCAGAGCACAGAAACATACTGCTCTTTGTTGCTACGTCATCTTTGTCTGTTGGAGGTGATGATTAAATTTGTAGCTGGTTAAAGAAAATGGCTTGTTTTCTGGAGTGCTGCAGTAGTGTTGAAATGCAATCACAGGGCATAAATGTCTGGAGACCTAATCCCAGCCTCACCGATTTTGTTGGAAGCTATTTGGAAGAATTTTATAAAACTGAGTTTTCTTACACAGGCTTTTACAAATAAGGTAAATTATCACTATTCATTTTTTTCCTCATTTTCCAGTCTTGCTGTCTATAGTCCACATATACTTTCTTTAACAACAACAAAAAAAATAAGATCCTGGAGCACTCTGTAGTATATTAGTTTATGACATTAGTATTTTCCAATATAGTTTGCCATATATTATTAGCTAAATGTTCATATCATGGTGCCACCAGGAACATATAAAGGTATTCTTGGTGGTCATCATAATACTCTGTTTTGAAGAAAACGATTTAGGCTTCACATCCTGGCCCAAGAAGCTGAGCCCATGCTGTTTCTGTTTTATGGCATGCTGTTGGCATGGTTAGCTGCCAGAGCCTGTTAAAGCTACTTTTCGTTGCCTTCTCTCCAGGAACATAAAAATCACTGCCCACTTTGGCAAAATCATTTCCTCAGTGAAAGCTACCAAGACTCAGTCTGTAGCTTTCAATACTAGAGTACTGTCCCAACAAATTAGACCAGCAGCTTATAGAGTACAATAAAGAAAAAGAGATTCTAAACAGTATATGATACTGTGTACGTGCTATTTCCACTCTAATACTGCTTTATGAAAAGCTGTACAAAACCTCTTAAGATTGGAACTGCAAAATTACTTTTTGTGTCCAGCTATACATGCTGAATTCATAGTTTCTGCTTCCTTTTTATCTAATATCCTGTAGAGCTCTTAACCGTGATCACAGAGAGAAACTGGAATCATATTCTCAGTGGTAAGAGACTATTTCTTATTGATTAGTTATTCTTTTTGTTATAATATGTGCACCAGTATTACAATTAAGATGACACAATCTAATTGACCAGAGAGTATATTGAAGTACTCTTTCTATCGTTCCATCCCGTCATGGTACAGCTATGCCTCCATTCATCCATAATTTTTTTAACTATTTCACCTTTTGTACTGAAAAGTCATCTTCCTTTTTTGTTGAGGTGACTTTCTTGATCATGAAATGAAGTACTTGGTGAATATTTTTCTACAATAAGGGTGACTGGAAAAACAGCCTTTACAGTTTGGAATATGCAATTTCTGTGGGGAAGGAATGGCTTTTTCACAGGTACATGTTGTGATAGAATGTTGTTCCTTGTCAGCATCTGTCACACATATCATTACATCAGTCTAAAAGTAATTTTAAATGTATACTGATAGTGATGGTTACAGTGTCGTGAGCCAAAAGGTAAAGTGGGTTTGAAATTAGCTGTCATCACATAGATGTCCCTTTGAGGTGCTTCTAGGAGTTTTTTTTTTTATTTAACCAGATTATGAGATTTTTAAAATCACCTGCTGCAAATGCATAGTAGATTTTTCATGTCTGTTTTTAATAAAATTGTAATGTACTCAGTTAATGAAAAACACATTCATAATACCTGTGAAAACTTTATTCTGTCTTGTTCTCTTCCACACCCTACCCTAAGAGGCGGGAGGTGAGGAAGGTATAGGAAAAAGGTCCATGGAGTGGTAAGACTTTGAATTTTTCACCTCTTTTCCTGAAGCAGTAAACAGCTGCCTTATTTTTTGTTTAAGGACTATACTGGAAATTCAGCTCTTTCATGGTTAAATTGTCATTTAATGTTTTAGAAAGCCCAAAAGTAAGGTCAGTCTGATTATGTTCCTCAGCCCGTTTTAACACAGTTCCTCTCTTTAAAAGATTGCAGAATGCTTTTCATGTCAAAATTGTCAAATGTAACCCACATACAAGGTGAAACATTGCTTGTGAAAGTCAGTAAAGTTCACCCAAATGATTTAACTTAGGTGCCTCTTAATGGATGAAAGTATGAAAAGAGACAAAGGTTTTAATCTCTTTTTGACTTCATGTTTTCCCATTTTTGTGAGTGTACCGAGGGTAGTTAATGTTTTTGCAATTATACCTAACAGTTGGAGGTGTACTTGACTGAAGTGACCCAAATCTTACATAAGTAATTCTGATAATTATCCTGAACTTTGAAAATAGGGCCTGAACTATAATTATTTATGGGAGGAATACTGCAAGAAATGCACAGTGTTAGAATAAGGCAGATCCTTAACATGGTTTTAAAAGACAGTGCTGAACATGGACATTAAGATACTAATATAGGTATGCGTATGTACGAAATGCTTAACGGAAGACAGACAAAGTAAGTACCCTTTTTGCAGTAATCAAGCATTTGCTTTCAGCAAGTCCTTCACCTAGGAGGAGTCCACTTCAGCAGTAAAAGTGTTATTTAGGACCCTTTATAGTTTTGAGGATGCCCCTGACTATAAAGACTCCAAAGGGATCGGTTGATATGCTGCATCTATAAAAACAATTTAAGTAGCTCTAAGTAAGTCTTCGTGCCAATTATATTAATGAAGCTGCAAAGGGACTGCAAATTTAGAAGTCCTCTAAAGTCCAGTGCTGGCCCAGCAATTCATAAGCTCCTTAACAAGATATTAAATCAGGCTCTTTAATCTCTCTAATTGGTGCTTTTGAGTATAGAAAAATACATGAACCCTGCTGTGTTCTAAAAGCAGTAGAATATCTTCACTAGCCAATAACGCCGAGTGAAAACAGACTTCTCAGACTGCAAGTCTTGTCTGTGTCATTATTCAGTATAGAAGTTTGATTTCACTGCTACTGGTCGGTGCAGCTTTGCTGTTAAACAGTGCTTGGCTGCAGCTGTGCTGGGAATGGATAAGCTCTGCCCTCCATGACTGTAAGGTGCCGCTCCTACACATTGCCAAGTATTCTGCCCGTGAGTTCAGGGGTGACGCCTAGGAGCAGCCAGAGGACGTTGTCCTGCTGGGAGAATGGGGGTTTCAGTGCCATGCTTCCTCTCAGGAGCCATCAAGCCTCTCCTCACAGAACGTGACTTTTACAAACTGATGACAGGTTATTGAAACTCGGGTACTAAAACTTAGAAAGCCTAGAGGTTAACATAAAGATATTTACACTTAGAATAACAATTTCTCTCACAAAAATACAGCTCTAATGGATGCTAGTTCTTTTAAAACCATAAAGACCAGCTCCTTGGCTGCAGTAAATCTGTATGGTTTCGCCAAAATGCATGAGGCTTTTTGGCAGCCAAGGAGTTACTATTCATTTAGCATTTCATTTAAAGAAAATCTGTAAGGTTGCTACTTGCTAGCTACAGCTTTTATCCCAATCTCACTTTCAACATTCTCTCCAGGGTGTAACTTCTATAGCAGTAATGTATGTATACATTAGGGTGGCTCAGGCATGCACCATCTCCCATCTCTTTTGCCTTCTATGGAGAAGGGAGGAAGACAAACACACATCTCAGTGAGTTCCAGCCTTATCTTGTCTCTGATTACTCCTGCTCTAAGCTTTTGGCTGAAGTTCTGAAGAACTCTTCTACTTCATTTTTTTTCAGATAATTTACATTCCTTTGCAATTTTTTATTCCACATACCTGTTAGTTTTCTAGAGCAGGTTTTACAGAGTGTCATCCTTTTGATTTGTATAAAAACTCCAAGACAGTATGATGGGACACCTGGCTTGTATTTCAAAGAAATAATTATGTGGTATCATTTAATTTTTCCTTAACATTCATCCTCACTACTGGAGGAAGAAAAAAGGCCACCCACTGAGAGAAGAGAGTGCAAAGCTAATGAATCCGCTAGAGGAAGGCTCTACACTTCTCTCTGTCCCATGCTCAGCAGAATCCCAATCATGGAAAATCCAAGGAGATTTGCCCTGTATGGTATGTCATTTATGTATGTTGATTTTACATATTATTCCCTCTGGGACTAAAAATTTCCTCATAGTCCTGCTTTTTTCTACTATTGCATCAAAGCCTGAAATAATTCAGTCATCTCTAGCTGGCCAAAGGGAACAAGCATTTTCTGTGGCTCATTTTTGGTGGTGTTTTTATTTTGCTTAGGTGAAGCAAAAAGGTCTGTATTTTTTAAGGATATTTTCAGATGCATTAATTTCTTGGTGTAAATGAGTCTTTATTATCATAACTGATAGCTGTCAGTCCTCTAAATTGTAGGATACAAGTTTAAATTCATCAGAATGTGCAGGAGAATAAAAATTGGCATAGGACTATACTTTAGGTACAAATGTTGCAACCATATTAGCTTTTTACTTGAATTAACAACTTTCACATGATCATACCTATGTAAGTGCACATAAACAAACAGCCACCATCTCACCCTCAAGATCATTCCTCATTCCGAACTAATACAGTCTGGGGAATGGGAGAGATTTAAAAGTTTAGTTCATATAGATCTCTAAATATTTTAGACAAATTTCATTTATTTTCTTCAGGCTTGCATTTTCTCAGCATTTTTTTTTTTGTTGTTGTCTTAGCAGGAATTTTGTTGATGTTATTTTTAGTTGTGTTATCTACTCAAAAAAAAGCAAAGTTATTTAGATCTATTTACTAATCTCGTGGGTTTTTAAAAATAACTTACCATGGTTACAGTTAAATGGGGGAAGAGGGACAAATAAGAGAGAAAGATCTTGCCAAAATAATTTTAGAATGTTCACAATGGCCTATAGGCTAATGCTTTTTAATAAAGTTATCAAATACAGTGGTACCTGAGTGCCTTGCGCAAAGGCTAATTATTCTTCCGGGAACATTCATTTTAAGGGAACTTTTCTATATTCCTGCATTTCATGAAAATACTTTGGAGGAGTGAAGCATGATGCATAAAGAGGAGGCTTCACTCTCTTGAAATATTCTTGTGGAAGAAATAGTATGTATAGCTTTTCTTGCATGTATATACTTAATTGTTTCAGTGTCGGTGTAGAAGAATCACATGTGGCTATTCACTTGCCCACAGTCCCATTCCTTTGGGCAATGAGTTATAGTGGAGGAGATACGTTGTTCTAGAACACTGCACAATAGTTTTAACATCAAGCTACCTTTCCTGTAAATTATTCCAAACACCTGTCTCTGTCAGATACTTCAGAAATTATTTTGAAAACTGCATTTTGATTATCCTTCTCTGTCACTCCCACAAACCCTTTAAAGTAATTATTGCATGAAGAATTTCACAAACTGTTTAAGGAATATCATATGTATAAATTCATATTAAAAAAACTTGACAAAGTACTTTTTGTAAAGTGCTTTTTTTATTATGCATTGTCAACAGTTAAATGATATGTTGCTGTTTCGTGCAAGCTGGAATAGTGTTAAGAGAGTAAATGTTAATCCATAAACATGTTAAGGAAAAAAAGTGCTCAGTTTGCATAAGTTTGTACATGTTTAAATACAAAACTGGAGAGCTGCTTCAGTTAACATGACTTTGAATTAGTTACTGAAACAACCACTAGTCTAGTTGTTCCCAAGCCTTGTTCCAGTTCTGTCTAGGATGTTTGTTTTTATCCTGTGTTAAAATTTACACGATTTTTTTTCTGTCAGGCAATGTAATGCCGTAGTAGCAGTGCTAGCAATATAGCAAAACAGTTCACCAACCAGTTGTGGTTAATATGCAATAACTAGTCCATTTCAAACAAAGTACTGCATGATATTGCAAAAAAAAACCAACCCAAACCCAACAAAAAAAAAAACCCAAACCCCCAAAAAGACAAAAAAAACCAAACCCCCAAATCTTCTACTATGAGCTAACACAACAAATGTACATAATATGTCACGGAGCAACAGCTCAGTTACAATAATATCAATACATAAGACAAAAGCTATGGAAATATATTTTCTTGTTTTGTGCACACCAGGTGCTTCACATCTTAATTCGTTACAAATGATAAACAGTAAAATTGAATTATTATGTTACTGTGGGACAGTCATGTAGTAAAATATTTCTTGCAGTGTTCAGGAACATAGAGAGACAAGTTGTTTTAATTACAGACTGAAAAAAAAATCTATTTTATGCATCTTCATTGCCTTAAATATAAACTAAGTAAATAAAGTCTGAGTAATTGACAGTATATAATACAAATTTTCATATGTAATCTCTGGATATGAAATTCTTCAAGAAGGACTATAAAATAACTGGACTGAAGAAATACCTATTTATGACATACTTTATAATTAGAGTGACAGACATAGCTGATCATTTAGCTGTTTTATTCATTTTCATCATAGAATCTATTTCTTTTAATTTGTTCTTGTACTGTAAGCTGTTTGAACTTGACTTTCTCGCCTTGGAATGATGGAACAGCTGTATATCTTGAGCTCACTAAATGTAAGCTTGTGTTTATGTCATTCTTTGTCACTTCAATTATTTCACTTTCTTGACAGGCATTAATACCATTCAGTTCTCTATCATAATTCCCATGTTCTTCTGAATATGGGCTGCAGGACTTTTTAGTTATGTCTACTGAGTCTGTTAGACCACAGTCTAAAGCCAGGTTGTCCTTTTGAAGAAAAATAGTTTTCAGAATGTCAGATTCTTTTCCAATGCGTACCAACTCAGTATCAACAGGGAATGTTTTATCAGTTGCCTTCTTTAAAACTAATGTGCTATTTGTATAAGACTTCTGACAAGTGGCATCTTTATTAAATTGAGTAAGACTATTAGAGGTAACAGCATCTTCATCTTTTGAGTTCTTTTCATCCCATGAAACGGTTACAGTATCACTAGAATAGTGCTCATGAAATTCATACATCTCAAATATTCCTGCATTTCCAGACCGATTTTCCAGCTGTGATACAGTGCAAATTGCATGGCTTAATGCTGTCATTGACTTAGACATAGCTGAGAGAGTTGCTTCCTGCCTACAAATGTTTAGATGTGAAAAAGTGGCATAATTGTTATTGTTATTGTTATTCAAGCTGAATTCTTTGCGATTCTTTTGTACTGTTACATCATCAATGTTAGTAACCTGTACAACTTCTGAGTTATCAGTTTCATTATTTTTTTTCTCTCGCTCCTTCCCAGCACTTCGCACAATCACATTATCAGCTTCATTAATATCCTTTCCACTTTCCTCCCTATTCTGTGATCGTCCTGTTCTATTCAGCTTATCTTGCACGTTCCCAGCTTCCTCATCTTTTCCCTTATTGCCTGCTTCATTTTTCTTTGCTTTACAGATATTTGTAGCTTCTTTTTCAGACAGAGAGCTAAGGGATGAGTGTTGGTTTTGTTGTGCATTTGCAGTGTCATTTTTACTTTGCTCTCTCACAGCATTTTTTTCCTGAGGATCCTTTTTATTGCCCAGAGGTTCATTTGTATGTAAACTAGAATCTTCTTGAGCAAAACCTTCTGGGGGCCACTTTGGCTTATTTACTTTAGCCACTTCTTCAATAGAAAATGTTTTCTTACATGTTTCATCATCTGTTGAAGGTGGCCATTTCATCTTTAATTTACCTCTTTCTGTGGATTTTTTCAAGTTATCCAAAATACCAGGATGAATACCTTCAGTACCTGAGTACAAGTCTTGATCAATTTCAGTAATTGGTTTAGGATCAACATGTATACTGTTGACAAGATTTGTTTCTTCAGCATGAGTATTCCCAACTGAGCTACACTGATCTTTAGAATTCCATAATTCTTTATGCTGCTTGTGTCCAAAACCTTCATCATAATTTCCTTTTGATTTGAAAAGTTGCTTAAAATGGGGTTTACAATATATTTTTCCATGGAGAGCGGCGTAATTTCCCAAGCTGCCGAATGAAAGAAAATTTGTTTTATGCTTTTACATATCATAAACCTACCGTGAATTTTACACTTGGTATTTCAAGTACCCCTACATGACAGTATATATAAAGAAAGGAAGAGCAAAAAGAGAGCAAATTCAATGTATTGGCCAATTCTGACCACACACACACACACACAAAAGTATCTAAAACCTTTAATTGCAAATTCTCATACAATTTCAAAGTCAAAATGAAGAAGAGTCATGCTTTGTGATCTAAGAAAGAACATAAACTTATTTGGTTGTTACGCAGCATAAGCTTCAAACAGGAATGTTCCTCAGCACTCTGGGGTAGTTGGGACCTTTTTCTACATCATATTAAAGACTGAATCCTCTTTTTTTTTTCTATAAAATAGGGGGGGGAATATAGTGCCAGTTTTCTGCACTATATCTGCACAAAGGTGCAAATTATAGAAATTTGTGTTTGAATATATTTGGATTCTGCTTTTAAATGAAGTAAAGGAAATGTGTGTAACTAACCTCAAAGGTGTTAAAACCAGAACTGTTAGCCTTTGCAGTCTGATAGAACAATGAATACTGCATTTCATATAATAGTTATAGGGGTGGTTTGCTAATGCAGAGAACCATCATCATTCATTTTATGGATGAGGAAATGTGAGAGAAAATTTGGTGTGTGTTCAGATGTCTTAAATTCCACCCCAGTTTCTGTGTGTACTGCTTCCTGTTCATGAGCTGTCCTGAAGGTCTGGAACAGTCAGTACAAAGTAATATGCAGAAACATTTGGAAGGTACTGGGATGAAGCAGTTCTTTAGAGAATTTAAAGGACTTGTTCCACGTCACAGTGCAGATGGCAGTAGCAGAGAAGGGGAACCCAGGTTACTTCCCTGTCAACATCCTACGGGCTGCATAGCGTAGTTGAAAATAATTTCACCAGATGTATTTGTATTCAAATGCAGAGTTCTGTGAGTGAGCATGCAGTTGCTTCTTACCTTAATTGACTGCTACAGTGGTGACATCGGAAACATGATTTATGAAAATTCTGCTTGTCGGCAACTAGGCATTCCATTGGGTAAACTCTCTGTTGACAGAGTCTGCACGTTTCATTTTCCTGAATCTGCAGTTTCTAGAACCACATATTAAAAAGTTACGAGTTAGTTTAAACCACATATTATAAATATGTTTTTTCCTGTATCAGTCCATATGTTTTGTTAAAACTGTAGTTTTCTTTATCCATTAACTGGTATCTCAGCTGTCAATTTTAGGGCTTCATTTTTGTTCAACTAGCAGTAATATTGCAAAAGTGAAAAGCTACTCATCTTTCCCTTTTCAGAAATCCATACATTTGATAGGACTATTCACTTCACTGCACCAGCTACAATATTTCCCATTTATTCATAATGACTATGTATTTTGTAAACCGAGATGGAATAATAAAAGGTTTATTAGTATAAGTGGAGTTGAGTATAATGTATGTATAATCTTTGAATCTACAATGTGATTTGGAAATCAATAATCGAGGGGCAGATGTTTGAAATTCTGATGAGGAAGTTTTACTTAGTCATGCCAAAAGCACATCAAGGTGCTCCACTTCTCTGGTAACCTGCAGACTGTACACTTATATGGTCCAGATATGCTGTGGACATAATTATTTATGATTTTTACAATTTTCATGTTCAGACCTGATACTTTCTTCAGTTAATTTTTAAGACTGAGTTGGTGACAATTATATTAGCTAAATATATCAAATCCTTTATTTTTTGAAGTATAATTAATTATAAAGGAAACTAGTTCTCTGTAAAGTACAAAGCATGAATAGAAGGTTTATTTCATGCCAGTAACGGGCAGAAGGAAGTAATGGAGAATCTGTTGGGCTTGGAAAAATGCATGCTGCTCTTCTGTCTTGATTTCTGAATTGCTAAGAAAATCATACTAGCAGACAAATACAAATAGGGTGCACCAAATAATTGCTTGGATAAATATATCCCCATTGACAATAGTAATGCCCCTTGACATTAGCAGAAAATTTGGCCCTTTTCAGTGTTCTGTGTGGTTTGGTTTGCATGCTGGTATTGATCTTATAGCAATTCGCAAATCAAGACAGAAAAAAAGAAAAAAACAGCAGTAGAAACAAAACCAAAAAAATCCCCCAAAGAACTGTTGGTCATGAAACAGAAAGCCTCAAATGGAGGCTTAACTTAGTCTCCAAACGGGCTGAGGAAGTGAGGCCGGGCAGGTGTGCAGCGTGGTGTTCTGCACGTGCCTCCATCAAGAGAAGAGAAAAGCAAAGAGAAAGAGGGAATTTAAGGGAAGTTTATCCTAAAGGAACTTCCGGGACTGAATAGTGGAGCGAATATTCATCATCTTCATGAAAATTAATCATGTATTGGGTGTCAGTGGCAAGGTTATGGTAGCTGGGGGGCTGCAGGGGTGGCCTCTGTGAGGAGAGGCCGGGGCTGCCAGTGCTGGATGCAGCTGGCTCCAGTGGACCCACCCCAGGGCACGGCTGAGCCCTGCAGCCAAAATGGTGGTGCCTGTGGGAAAAGCGTATTCAAGAAGGGGCAAAATTCTGCACATGCAGTGAGGACTGAGGGAAAAAAGTGTGAGAAACAACCCTGTGAACACCAAGATGAGAGAAGACGGAGGCACGGCAGAAGAGCTGCCCCTGCAGCCTGTCAAGGAGACCAGGGGAGTAGGTATTTCCCTGCAGCCTGTGGAGAGAGGACCACGCCGGACCAGATATCCACACTGCAGCCTGCGGAGGAGACCACAACGGAGCAGGTGGATATTCCCAGAAGGAACTACGGCCTGTGGAGAGCCCACACTGGAGCAGGGGAAAAGTGTGAGGAGGAAAGAAAAGCAGAGAGGAACTGGTATGGACTGACCCCGGCCCCCCATTCCCATCCCCTCTGTGCTGCTGGGGTGGGGGAGGAGGTAGAAGGGTTAGGAGTGAAGGAGTAAAGTTGAGCCTGGTGAAAAGAGGGCAAGAGGACAGGTGTTTTACTGTTTGTCTTTGTTTCTCACCATCTAAATTTATTTTAATTGGCAATAAATTAATTTTCCCCAAGGCAAGTCTGTTTTGCCTGTGAAAATAATTGGTAAGTGATCTCCCTGCCTTTATTTTGTTCCATAAACTTTTTCATCCTGTTTTCTCTCCCTGTCTTGTTGAGGAGGGGGCATGGGAGAGTGGCTGGGTGGGTGTCTGTCAGGTCAACCCACCACACATGAACGGTCCTACAAAATCAGTGGGGGAAAGGCTGGTCTACTATTTGAGATCATCAATGTTTACCAGGCAGAAGAGATCCAAAACGAAATCCATATAGATTGACCATATAGAGAATTCAGTATTCTACTGGTACTGGGTATTTCTACTCACTTTTAACATATTTAAGTATACTGAGTCTGTCTGGGATGCCGTTAATTTTCTTCATAGCACCTCATATGGTGCTATGTTTTGGATTTGGGGATAAAGTGTTGATAACACATCAATGTCTTAGCTACTGCTGAACAGCGCTTGCACTTTTCTTCTTCCCACTCTGACCCCCCTCCTTGCCTCGAGCAAGCAGGCTGGGGATGCACAAGAAGCTGAGAGAGGTCACAATTAAGATGTCATGCTCAGCAATAAAAGCTGAGGGAACGGAGGAGGAAGAGGGGACGTTCAGAGCTATGGTGTTTGTCTTCTCAAGTAACTGTTGTGCATGTTGAGGCCTTGCTTTCCAGGAAGCGGCTAAACATCTGCCTGCTGATGAGAAGTAGCAAATCCTTATTTTGCTTTCCTTGCACCGTGGCTTTGCTTCACCTATTAAACTGTCTCTACCTCCACCCACAGGTTTTCTTGGTTTTTGCTCTTCTGATTCTTTCTCTCGTCCCACGGTGGGGGAGTGAGCGAGCCAGCGAGTGAACTGGGTATGGATTTAGCTGCCAGCCAGGGCCGACACACCACAATAAGTATTTTGTTGAACCAGCACCAGACTGTGCCTCATTTTACAGGATCACAAGCTACTCATGTTTAATTCTACTCCTACCATGAACAGAGGTAGCACCCTTCTCTTCTTAGTGCACAGAGTTGGGAAACCCAAAGCAGAGCTTTCTGTTTACGAGTTATGCAGGTACGGGAGTGTTTAGCGTTGTACTGACATTTTCACTGCTGTTCAAGTACCAGCATTCTGTTCATGTATTTCAAATGGCTAAAGCTATGGGAACATCTGGTTTTCCTACAGGATCCCATCCATATTCAGTGCTGATAATTGATGCACAAAAGGAGAAAGTTAAGTTTCAAATGCATAACTTTGCAATCTAAATACTATTTTAATGTAATTTTTAAGTAACACATGCACCATGAGAAAGAAGGCGTGTTTTATTTTCAATGTTTACTTCATATTCATGTATATATTCACATACTTCATATATTTAAAAAGTTTACTTCAATAGGAAACAAATAACAGGCTGAGTTTTTTGAGGGACACTGAGTGGCTCCACTCCTTAGCTATGTGAAACCTGAACTCTGACATCAGGTAAATGGGTTTGCTGCCCTAAGTCAGACTAGGGCTGTATCAGCTGGTGAAATCACCCAGCAGGAAATAGCAGAAAAAAATTAAAAATTGCATGTTAATTTGTAAACAGTTTCAGTAATTTTACTGAAACAGGAAACCCACTGACACATAGTTCCCTTTGTCTTAAGTCACATCTTGTGCTTTAATAAACTAAAAGCAGATGTGCACAAAACATGACCACTATTTTATCTCCAGAGTTAATCTCCAGAGCCTGTATAAAAATACAGGCAACATTTTACCTCATTTAAGAGGATGTTGCATTAAGTGTGAGAAGTCAGGTGCATTCTGTGCACGTTTTCTAGCATGTTAATATTTCTCAAATACAAAAGTAAAGCTATTTTAATTTTAATATTTATTTTTATTCTCGTATCAATTTTTATTTTTATTTTGCTCTATATAATTCTTCAGGATAGCTCTCGTAGCATTAATCCTCATAATGGTGGAAGAGATAGTAGCTAGATGCTTTCATAACGGTTCCTGCATCTTCAGCTTCTCAGCCTTCTGGTCTTCATGAAGATCTATTTGAATTCCTAAGTTGTATTTTTGTACTACTTGCTTATGATTGCCATCAAATTCAGAATCAGAAAGTGTGCTTTGCTGTGGTGTTACAGGCGCTGCTGCATCTTGTATGGGACCTTGATCTTGCTTGTTTGATTTTTGTGACGATGTTTCAGCTGGACTTAATTCCTCTGAACCCTCTATGTGCCAAGGCTATGTTTCAACTAACTGTTTTGCCTTGCGCACAGCATCGCTCATGTTTTCCTCCACTGAGATTCCACATACCACCATAATTTCCATCAGGTCTTTGTTGTCCACAGGTAAAGGCTGCGTTTCAACCATCCAGTGTGATATTCTGACATGCCTCTTTCCAGGCATGGAAACTTCTATGGGCAACTTCATTCTCCAGTCTTTGACCAAATTTGTCTCTGGCAGCAGAAAATGGATGAGGTTCAAAATGCTTTCTGCTTCTCTTCACACTTCTTTTAAGCTCTTTCATCTCAGACCTCTGCTGCAAAAAGTTGAGGACATCCACTGGGTAGCCCAAGTTTATCCAAGTTATATGCTTCCAGCATGTGCCTCAGAGTCTTTACAGCACCACTGGGAACTTCTCAGATGTGAATTTCATGTGATATTTGTTCCTTAGCTTGGTAAATTTTATTCCTAGAGTCCAGTGGCTGCATTTCAAACATCCACATGACTGCGCAAACACCTGCTCTAGCTAGTGCAAGAGCCTTGTTCATAGTTCCTGCAGAGCCTGGAGCGTGCACACGCAGTGCATCAAGAGACTGGGTCTGAAACATCCAGGCTATGTATTTAACATTTCCACCTGCAATGGTTTCCTGGTCTGCAATGCTTCTAGCTTTGTCTGGGTCTGGAGGGTCATCTTTAATTGGAATGAAGGGCTGGTTCTCCAAGACCCATCTTATTGGAGAGGGCCTCTCCTGTCTGGATTTCACACCACTCTAAGCATTGTTTTTTTGGTCTTGTGAACATCCGAATGATAAAGGCAAAGCCATATCTAGCCTGCTGCACATCTAACATCATATCCTGTGTTTCAAATACATCCTGATAAAATATTAGGTAATGTTTCTCAAAGTGTTTTCTTAATTGTGGATGGAAACGTTTGTATAAATGTCTTAGTTCACATAAATTGCTTTGCTTTGGGTACAGATCTGTGGAGATGGTGGGCTTTGTTGGAGAGCTGGATGATTCAGTGGACTGGTAAGTTGCTGTCATTCCCAATGGAGCTGTTGCATAAGTAGTGGAAAACTTTTCTGTGCTTCCATATTCATGGGATCTGGAGCAAATCAATGCAGAATTAGCAGTTCTGTCCTGTTTTTTCCTTGGTGTAGAAGTTTCCTGTAGTCCGCTTGCTGAATTAGTACCAGTAGAAGATGAACTAACTGTTGAAGGCAAAGTAATTTCCTGGTATGTATTTTCCATCTTTAGGGAACAACAGTGGTTGTTTTTTTTTAAAAGTATAGTAACATAAAAAACAATTTTTCTGTTCTTCACAAAAGCTAGTTCTGCAAGGATCCAAGCAATAGGATTATAAAAAGATCTGGAAAGACACACTCCATCAGCTATTGCTCAGAATGCATAAAAGCAATCTTTAGAACTAAGAGCTGTGCTATTTGCATCGTAGAATATATGTGAAAAGAAATGTGTAATTCATACAAAATGCAAAATGATAATTGAGCGGTCTTGGAGTTTTTGCTGCAACAAATGCAGACTTTGCATTATAAGCATAATGTAAAGTTATGCTGTGGCTTATGCTCATTTTAATTTCTTCTGAAAGTGACATTTTCTATGCTTCTGAGAATCTGTGGTGACAGAAATTATACATATTTACAGATTCAAAACAAGGAAAGAAGACTATTTGGCAGAGGAGGACAGGAATGCAAAAGTTTTTATAAAGGTTTACTTTTAATTGTGTTTGTCACTTACTGTAAGTACTTGTTGAGCCTTCTAATGTACTTCATATTATGTTATGTGCGCTTAATTTCTAAAGTCCATATATTCTCACCACTTCTGTAGGTTATGTGTTTAATCACAATTAGTGAAAATAGAAATTCAGACTACATGACAGACCAATGTCTTAACCTCACCACTTCTAATTTGCATAAATAAAGATCCCTGTTATTAAAAGCACAGACCTTTATTTCTTTTGCAGGTGTTGCAGTCTCTCTGTCAGAGTGAACAGCCTTTTCCTGGGCTGTCCTTTCAATCTGCTCTTTTAAAATCTGTGTTACAGTCTTTGGGAGCTCTTCGTTCTGAGCTGCGTTGATTACTGCAATGGGAAGAAGAATAAAAAAGATTGTTTGTCCTCCATCCTGCATTTTCTGAAATTGTCTTTATCAGTGAATTACAAAACATTATTACATTAGAAAAATTGTACTTAGCCTTGCGGAAGTCTAGAGAGTCACTTGATCATGAACAGAAATTCGTAGAGAGAACGACAGAATAGTTGTTGAGAGAGAAGTTACCAGCTACTGTTTTGCCATACCTTAGTGGTGTGGCAGGTCTAAAGGTTGACTGGGGTCAGTGGGCAAATACAATGCGTGAATTCTAATACCAGGACTAAACTGCAGCAGCATCAGCATCTTAATACTCTATTCTGCAGGGCTATTCAGTTCAGCTATAAATTGAGCCATTCTCATCCACAGTTTTGTATATACATGGGCTTGTGTTTGCCTGTGTTTTCGGACAATTCTTCAAGTCCCCTGTTCTTTCAAGCAACTGAGCACATATTTAAAACCAACTCCTTATGCAAAAGCCATCTCTCTATACCGAATTCTAAACTTGTTTCTTAAGTCCCACTGAAGTCAATGAATGTGCTTTGCTGAGAATTCAGAGCAATGTGCATTTCCGTGTTTGTATGCTGAGTGGTACATTTGTGTGACCAAAGACTTTTGCCGTTGCTTGTTTGTGAGCCTTTATACTCGTGACACTTCTTACCTGTTTCATCGGTGTGCTGAGTGAATGTAGAAGCCATTTTTATCTCATGAGTAACTTGGTCGCGATGAGAAACCTGTGCATAAAACCTTCACTTTACCACAGGATTTAGTGCAATATGTAAGAATTTTCCATAATTCTGCAACTGTATTTAAAATGTTACATCAAAGAAAAATATGAATGTGAAACCTAATTAATTACCGTGTTAAAACAATAATAAATTAAAAACACTTGATAAAACACCTTAAAAAATTATTATGCACTGCCTAATGAGGGAGGCTATCAGCAGAACATCCGGATCTTGCTGTACCAAGTGGTAAAGGACGAAGAAGCAAAGCAGATCTGTATCAGCATCTCAGTATAACTGTCCAATGACATAATTATTAATTGATATCGTTACCTCTTGTGTTTGAGAGGCTTCCATTTGACTTTCTTTGGAGGTAATTTCATTGCACTCAGCTTCCCTGGTGCTGCTTGATACTGTGTACTGACTGCTACTTGACTTTTCCTAAAGACAAATAAAATAATTGCACATTAACAGCTAATAGTAAATTCAATTTTTCTTTTTTTTTTTCCTATGAATGGCTTTCACAAATAAATTCTAATCTAAGTGGTGTAACTAGAACAGTCATTTTACAGGAGAGTACCGTTGTTATTATGATTGATATTTGTTGCCATAAAAATTAGATCAGGCTTTTTTATAACAGAGAAGATGTCAAGTCATTTCTGTTACCGCAGCCAGATTTTGACCTGCAGATACGGAAAGCTGCATGAACACAGACAATGTATAATTAGACTGGAAAGGGACGAAGGTGACTAGGAAGACTGGTTTTGGCTTTATGTGCTGTGCCATCAACTTGTTACCTATCAGTGGGCATGAGGCTAATGCAACTTTGTAAAAGGAAGTATAATAATATGTCTATATAAGAGATGCTGACTTCCTGCATATGCTTTATACAGCTCTTCTGATGCAAAAATCATGCGGAATTGCAGTTGTGAAAAATATGACCCATAGGCTAACCAGAAGATCCTATAAAATATACAGGCTAGCATTGTATCTACAAGTCTGACAACTGCAGTGTAATGAACAGAGCATATCATTGAGAGTTTAAAGCAATGTCTGAGATGTCTGTGTAAACTCATTTCTGAGGTTGTGTTTAGTTCAACTCCAGATTCTGATTTGTTTTCTTATTTAAAGCATGTCACAGAACCTGTTACATCACGTTACCTTTGTCCATCAACTACTTTGAGATCTAATGATTAATATTAAGATATCAGTTCTGTGCTTCCTCTCTCTTGCACACTAGCATGCACGCAGAGACCTCTAACAAATAATTTCACTCATGTCAAATTAAATTTTCTCCTTCCTTTGTGAGAAGGAAGCTTGCCTATTAGTTTCTAGCTTTCAAATGATAGGAGCTTCTGGTCCCTCCAGCAAGAGCTTCCTAAGTGTTCAGTGTAATGTGAATGTGAATGGAGGCAGCCCCGTGTTTCTGAGATTGCTGCCATACATCTAGTGCTGTAAGCTTCCTGCATCTCAAATCCTGGCACCTCCCTGAAATCAAGGTAATTGTGGGGCAAGAAAGTAGTGCTCTCCCATAGCCATCCCATGACAAAGCATGTATTTATCCCATGACAAAGCATATATTCAAACTAAGCTTAGAAAGCAAGTAAGCTTACACTGCTTGCACATCCATTAACATTTCTGCTGAATCAATATAGGGGAGCAACCACAGCCTGGCCCATAATTTCTGCCGTACAGTAGGCAGCAAGGGCTCTTAAGTTCTATGGGAGAGAAAGATGATGCATCTCCTTCATGGGCTTTAGGAATTCTCTTCCACCTCTGTGCTGCCAAATCATCTGTTTCAATTATAAGATGAATTAAAATCGTATGAACAAAAGCTAAAATAAATTTTCTGATTACTGGCCCAGTAAACACTTTAGTGCGTTACCAGTATCAAAATTCATCCTCTCTACTGCAAAGTTTGAACTGTCAAAGTGAGGTGAGGCTTGAGGAGAGCAAGTCAGATCACGCTTTACACTCATGAGTTCTGTATGTGTAGCAGCTGTGATGGACTGTACCTGTAGTAAGTTAAAAAGAGGCAGTTCAATGAAAATGAAGTGCAAATTTTTCCATCTATTCTCTGTTCAACGACTATGTGTAGGTGTATGTATAATATGTCTTTTCATTTTATATGGATATGCTTTTCAAGATATTTATGCAAATATATGCTTTTTTCATTTAAGATATACTTCTCTGTTCTAGTGTGCATGTTTTAGATATGTAAGTCAAGCTCTCATTACTGGAAAAGCTCATTCATGAGACACGAAATATGTTCATGATAGTCATTATGTGTCCTTTGAATGGTGTGGGGTATTAAAAAGGAATATAATTAGCCTTAATGTAGTCAGGAAGCAAATCTAATCTGAATGTCACTACTGCTTTATTGCTGTAACTTTGGTACTGCTTATGAAGTAGTTGCCATATTGCAAAAGATTATAATCGTTTAATGCGACAGCTATGGCTGTCTAAAATGCAGCCTAAACATTATGCGCCAGATTTTGACAGTATAATTACACGGCCTTGCTCTGGGCGTGCAGGGAGGAAGAGGGACTTGGAGGTTCTCTTGTTTTGTGTGTCTGTCAAGATGGCTAATTGAAATTCTAGTAACAGAGGGTAAAATGCTGCTTGTTTATTATTCATAGAATCATAGAATCGTTAAGGTTGGAAGGGACCTTTAAGATCATCGAGTCCAACCATTAACCTAACCTGACAAAACCACTTCCAAGCAAGTGGAGAGCAGGAAGACATGTGGTTTCATCCCTCCTCTGTAATGGCCAACTGTTGGATATGGGATAGGATATCCTGTTGGTAGGATTAATTTTGTCTACCCCATTAGAGTTTGTGGCATGTTTTGTAGACCCCATAGATTTTGGAGAATATTGTGTAGAATTATTTGATGGTCTGCATGGGATAAGGTTGCTGTTATCTTATTAAGGAGGAGAAATTGTGCTGCCAATGCAGGATGGTGGCTGAAGATCATGATCTAGATTTAATAGTAGTTAAGGGTTATGCTTGTGGGAACTTGATCCCTTTGTTTCTATGGAATACACAATACCTGCTGCACTGTGTGTTATTAAATCAATCAAGGTTATTTAATCAACCAGATCCCGCATTGCAGTGTCAGGAGGGAACAGCTCCCCTGCAGCTGTGCAGAGGAGGGGGACAGAGAGAGAACTCAAAGTCATTTTTGGTGGCAGAAGTGAAAAGACAACTATTATGGTTGCTTTTCCTGTGGCCCAAGAATTACCTTTCAATTCCTTTATGCTTATTGTATGGATATAACGAGTGAGCTTCAAAAAACACTGTCAGGTGGATGATTGTTGGCATGCTGCTAGTTCACAAACTGTTTCTTACAGTCATTTTATTTTTATTTCAGACTTCCATCGCCCTCCATTCTCTTCTGTTTGTTTCAAGTCACCCTTTATGGGGGGCTGCTGGCCTTCCCATGCATATCTGTACAGTACTTAATACAGAGGGCTATAGTGTCTTTGCATAGTAAGTCATTCTAACCTAAAACAATACTATTTAAAAAATAAAGATGTAAATCTGAGAATAAGTCTGTATATGTTTTGTTAGAGGAGTGCATTTTTATGTAGACATTCAGATTCTGTTACTGAAGAGAACTGTAATTGCTACATGCGTTTTATATGTTAGTGGCCCATACATCAATTTTAGTGCCTCTGCGTTGCAATAATTTAGATTGAATTCTTATTTCAAAAAGTACCACGATTTGAATTTTCAGTAACTGTTCTGTGTATTTTAGACCAAGGTTTGCTTTTCTGCAGTGACATTTTTGCAGTTTCCTTCTGTTCTGATAACAAACAAAACATACTTTCCCTTTCAAAAATAAAATTGCTTTGAGGGTCAGAATATGTATGCTATGTTATATGCATATGTACATAAAACGTGTATACAATTCTATATATGTATGTATGCATGTTTTGTTCAAGGGAATCAAATGGCCCAAAAGCTTGTTCAAGCACAAGAAAGCTTTTTGCTCGCTCACATTTGAAGCATGTTGCTTTTAGTTGAACTGTACATTATGGTGATCATATAAGCTCTGTGGGAAGTTGGCTAATGTAGTATGGTTTATGTATTGGCATATTTAGAAGTTACTGTTCTAAATGATCGGTATGTACAAACTTGCAGTTCCCTTTAGGCAGCAGTGGAAGTAAATTGTGAGCCTAAAGCTTCACTTACAAAATTCGTAAAAACAGAGTGACTGACTGATCATTTACTTGGTGTGGATCTTCATTTCTTCCTCAAAGCTATGCTTTTTTACCTATTTATGTTCTTATCACAGTATAGTCTGCACATCAATACTGTAAGAGTCTTGCAGAAATTTCTTATAAGAACTTCACTTATCTGCACTTCATTGTTATGATTTGTCAGTGTTGCTTAGTGGTATGTATATACTTCGGGTGTTTTGGGCACTATATGGAAGATTATATACCTGTGTCATTCCTGACACATGATACTATATGGTTGAGTGAATATCAGATACTTTCAATATATTCCACTTATCCTTCTTATGTAGGAAGTTCAGCTCACTTGCCAGAAATGGCTTGTTTCTGATACTGGATAGCGAGACTTTGAGCAGCTAGCTAGCTGAGCTGGTGTAGCAAACCACTCCAGGCTGGCATTTGCAGAACAAGAACATTGAAGCTCATGACCTCTTCTCAGCTTGCTGGCTGATGATAAAAAGGTGCTCATGAGGCCAGTGGTCAAATTAAAGACCAGGTTTCTAAACAAACTCTGGTTGAGTTTGTGAGTGCATGTCAGTTCTTTGATCAGTTTTCATCGCTGCTCAGCATTCTGGACAAGGGTTTAGTGCATCCTACTGGTAATATGGCACCTTTCACAAGGAACCGATCTCCCTTACAGTGAAGAGAGCTTTGAGTGATAGCTTCTGCCTGAGAAAAACAGAAAGATAAATAGTTATTATTTACATATTTGATGTCAGTATTTTGAATGAAAAGCCATGCACTCATGCAGTAATTGAATATGTAGTAAAATGTTCAGCTATTTAGATTAGTGTTTAAAAAATGAATTGCTTCCTTATTTTAGCTTGAATTAATAGTTTGAATTTATCTAGATATGGAGATCTGTCTTCAAACTACATTTCTCTGTTTTGCCCTGGGATTGATTCAGTGACCTTGAATAATCTTTCAACTACCTAAGTGTATAATCCCATTTTCCATGAGAGTGCAGTTACGTTAGATGGAAATGGGATTTTATGGTCTTGCAGTAAGTTATTTAACCTAAATTTAAAGATTGTTCCATATAGTCTGGAGTAATTTTATTTCCTGTGAACATGACTATTTCTGCTGATGATTTGAGAGAGCCTCCTCAACTAGCCACAGAGGACAAATACGTGGATAAGTATGCTTAGAGGTCACATCTTTGTTGAAGAAGTGGAACCATCATAGTGGCTTTGTGGAGAAATAGATATCACTATTAGGCCAGGGAAAATGCATCTTCGCATCACAGAAATGAAGTTACTTGGTTCTGAGTAAGAGAAAAAGACACGTAATTTCTGTACATTGTCCTGCATTTCTTCATCCAGATAAATGGCAGCTAGGTTGGACCATGTCATCAGAAAAATATGTGCTTAACACTTCCTTTTAATAAGGATTACACTCCAGTATGATTATGTCCAACTATGGGATTTTTCTGCTTAGTTAAAAATGCTTTAATACATCCGCAACAAACTGTGTCTTCTCCCCTACAAACTGGAGTTTTGGTTGTTGTCTGTGCAAGTTGTTGATTTTGGTATTAATCTGTAACAAATGAGAGATAACTGGTAGATACGATGATACTTAACATTAAAATGAACCTATGGCAGAATGTTGATGTGTCCTGTTCTCAAAGTTGGAGGGCAATATTGCTTAAAAATCTCTCCAAGAAGTGCAGGATGGTAAAGCAATTTACTGTGCCATTACTGTTTTTCATAGCGCACAGGACAGATTGTGCAATGTGTTTTATTATAGGGGATTTCACATAGTCCAAAATCATTATCTCCTACAACAATTTTTCATGGTATATGGTAATGAAGTAATAAAATGTACAGACCTTTTATCTAAACTAACATTTAGCTGCTGCTTTGTTCTACTTTTATGTAGCATCTGGGTTCCTCTGTGCAATTTTTAGGGGAGTTGATTAGATTTAATTCAATGGAAACAGGAAAGTCCTTTTGAAAGAGAATGGCTTAACATCACATCAAGTGCAATATATGCAAAATATCACCATGATACTTGATAATGAATTACAGTCTTATAGACAAGGTTCAGTATAAAATACTGCTATGGTAGTAAGCTGCTTTGCTCATCTATTTGCTGTGAGTCTAGTATTGCCTATGTTGAGTGTTCATCTGCATAAAAAATATGAGATTCCTGTAGTATATATCAAAGAGAAAATTCTATGAGTATGAACATTAAGGAAACATCTTAGTCATAAGGAAAACTCTTCAGTTAAGCAAACAATCATAGTTTTTCCTCAAGCTGTCTAACAGGGCATACCTCATTTGTTAGTATTAAAAATGCTATTGTTACCTGTACAGATTTGTGCTGGTACTGGTAGTGAGCAAAGGTCTTTTGTGAAGACGTCATCCGCACTTTCTCAAATTGTTTCCTTACTGCTGCCAGGCCACCGGGCACAGTACAGGAGTTGGTTTTCTCTGCTGTCTAGAGTGAGAAAATAAGGCCAGTTGTTTTCCATTTGCACTAAGAACGTACTTCTATGAGCTGATTGTTTTTAAAAGTAGTTAATAAAAGTATGCTATAATGCTTCTAAATTTCAAAGGGAAAATTTGGAAACACTTGGTTATGTCTGTAGCCTTACAGGTAATTTCCACTGATATAATCTGTAAAGCCTACTTATTTTAACAGTACACATGAATTAACAGCATTCAGAATAGATACAGTCATAAAACATTTATTTTTCAGGTGTTGTCATCAAAATACAGAACATATACATACTGTTAATATTAACTGTTGAATCTCATTGGCTCGTTTTAGGACTTTTACTTGTCTAACAAAAATGAGGACCTGCAAATTATGAAGTTCTTTTGGAATTTTATAATCTAGAATTTATTTAGCACTAGTTGCTAAATGCTCCAGTGTGAAATAGATCCTGCTGGGGTATCTGCACATTCATCTCTGCCTAAACTAGTGTCTGAGGACACAGTGATTTCCTCTGTAGTTGTAGGGATCAGCCATGTATTTTCAGCCGTGTAACACTCTGTCTTTGAAAGAATGACTCAAACAATTATAAATACTGTTTCTGGCAAGTTCATAGAACACTACACAGGAGCCATACACTGTGATTTGGAGAACTAAAGGTCAATGCACATTTGAAAAATGTGCATGTTTGGCCTGAATCTTAAGCACCAAAAGGAGTAGGTCCCATCTACTTGACTGTCAGTAGCAATCACTTTCCAGAACAATCCTTCTCTGCTGTTCCCTCTTCTACTTGTTCTGTTGCATTCAGAGTTGCCACCTGGCCCTCTCTGTATTTTTTCAATAGCTATTGTTGAAAAACACGCAGAGAGCTTCAAGCAGGCCTTTGTGAGATGATCTTTCTTCCCCAGCAGTGCCGAAGGTCACAAGAGTGCCTTTACCCTCAGGGTCCCTGTTCTAGTTCTGTCCCTTATGTGTTACCTTTCATATGGTACTAGAGCAAAGCTTTCAGCATTTAAGCTTATTAATCAGTATGCAGAAAATAAACCACCCAGTAATTAGAAATAGCCTTGTAATGAAGGCTACTAAGTAAACTTAGGTTTAGTGCTGACACCTGACGAGTATGTAAGCAGATGATAAAAAACAGGTGGGTTTTTTTTCCCCTGTTATGAAGGCAGTATGATTCTATATGTACATGGATGTGTGAACGTGAAAAGCAATTATTTTAGTGAATGAACATTTCAGGCACACCTTGTCAGTGATTTGGAGACGTTTAGAGGGGTAAATACGGTTATGGGTCCTTCAAGAAAACATACTGATTCCCTTTAGCGGAACCAGATATGCAGTTCCTTTTTCAGGCCACCATCCACTTCAGCAAGATATTGTGAGGAGTGCCAGTGTAAACGAAGTAGTTCCTATGTGCTTAACACAGTTAGACTGCATCAGGCTTCACGCAGTTCTTTCCTTTTTGAGACAGAGTACTAACTTCAGCAATGTTTCCAATGTCAGGAGTAGGGAATCAGAACCTTCTCAGCCAGGTGAACTGCAGGAATCTGCTCCAAATACACACAGGCAATTAGGAAATAAGGAAGTGAGCAGGCAGGAATTTGGTGACTGGAAAACACCCAGACTCTGGTGAGTGTGGCTGGTGGCTGTTTTCTCTAGGTGGCTTTTGGGCTAGCCAGGCACCCAGAATGTCCCTTCAGCTGCTGCAGACCACTTCTCCCAAGATCAAAGTGCAGGTAAGACGGGGAATCCTTCTACAGCTCTTCTTGCATATGGACAAAGGTGCTGGCTGGCGAGAGCTGCACTGTAGTCCTTCTTTTGCCAGAGGTGCTCTCTGATTTACAGGAATTACTCTGGCCTAGTTTACAGTAGGAAAAAGATGTTCTTCCCATGTGCTGAAAGTTTAGTGTAAACAAAGACCATTGTCATTGTAGCATTGAAGCAAGCCAGCATAATGCCTCCATTTCCAGATACGAGGGTGTTGAGCTACAACTTCTAGGTAGGACTTTAAGATATGATAAAAATACATTTTTTACCCCTTAGTATTTCTGCAAAACTGAGGCAGATTTTCCTGATTTTCCTGGCTGAGATCTGAATACCAGATTTTCAGGTATTCCTGACTGATAAATAAATGTGTGGTGGTCTTGCTTTATTTTAATAGAGCAATTTTAATAATTATTTTAGCCAAATACTTTATGTGCTACTTGGTGTTAATATTAAACTTTGTTATAAAATACCTAATCCCTATTGATAGACAGAGATGAATAAAACAAAATTAAAAAGGTTTTTTTCTAAATATTTTTTCATATAATGCACATTTTAAAATAATTTTATTATAAAACAATACTTTTTCGTACACCTTGTCTCATCGAACTTCTATTTTAAAATAGAGCAATTTCAAATTCTTTAGTTTGAACAGCAAGAGGTCTAAACTTAATGTGCTTTTGAATATGATTTTATTATTTGGTAATATTTTTTGTAATGCAGAAACCGCTGGGTTTTGTCATTATGAGCTGAAAGAATAGCTGTGTTGCAAATCTGTTTCAAGCCTATGGTTGTAATAATGCACTTCATGCAACAGTCAAATAAAAAGAACAGCCCTTCCAATGAATTAAAGGGGATTGTCCAAATGACCAAAGGTATATAGCATGAAAAATCTCATTCAGTACAGACAGTATGTTTGCCAACTAAATTTGGTAATTTAGGTTTCAAGTTTTGATTACCATAGTGGTCCATCAGTCAGCTTGTATAAATGAAGAATGTAGGATTGCAAAGCAAACACAGACCTAAGAAGATAAAGGACCATTGATATCTTACATGAGCAAAGGAGTTGCTACTTTCTATCTCGGACACAGCAGCCTTGTACATAGCCAGTCTTTCTTTCAAGGAGACAGTCTCCTGGAAATCCACTGGTGTGTTATCAGCCCTGGGAGTGCTATCTTTAGGTAGTCTTCTTACGGGTTTGCGATAACCCACTGTAAGTACAAACAGACATCATATTTTCTAAGGAAACAGATACCTTTTTTACAAATCTTGAAAGAAAAGCAGTAGTAGAAAGGAGCAGTATTATCAACCTTTTAGCAACTGTATCTTATTTTAAACTTAGAACAGAAAAAAAGAATACAATGAAGTTTTTGAAACTGGACAAAATTCCTTGGGGAAATAACAAAAAGTTTTTTTAAAAAATACCCAATGCAATTTTAACAGCAAGCATTGTATATTGTTCTTGATAGTGTTATATTTGCATTATTTTATACTGTAAAAAGTACATACTACAAATAACCAATTATAATTTGTTTTATTATGCTCTAATTATCTTTATACATTGTAGTATTCATTTGCTTAACAGTCTGTTCCTAGTTGATTGTAGATTTCAGTTGTTTACTGATATTGCATCAGAATATGTTTTAGTTGGTTTAGTGCTATAAAACCTTGTTGAAAATAATCTAAATTACTAACTACATTTTAACCTTATTTCAAGATGTGAAGGTTATAGATTTATCTATAAGCATCTGCAATTCAGCCACAGTGAATACGGAGACAACAGTTCGGAGTAGTCTGGAAAAAGCAGCACTGAGTTACTAACACTAGGAAGTTTTTTATTGCTGCGCGTTCATATACATTCATATGACTGTATTAGAAGAATTCCATATACCCAGAAAGACACCTTAAATTTAGCGTAAAGTTATTTTGCCTTCTTGTTTCAGACAAAGGGAGAAAAAAGTATGTTGTGAGAATTTCTCTTGTCTCCAGTCAGAGGCAGAAGAGATTTCATGTAATACCACAAGCTGGAAGTTCCTCTTGTCCTACTAGGGTTTCTCTACAGTGAATGGAAAATTGGGTTGAATGACACTGGATTTCTATAACCAGGACACCCCCTTCCTTTTTGGGAGAGGAGGGAATTTTAAGACTTCAAGAGGATATATTTTTAGTAAAGCCACTAGAATCTAATTTTTTAATCCTTGTGATTTGTTTAACCCCACATGTATGGGGTGGCACTTGGTGGGTGTTTTTAGGGCCTGAGGCCTGTACAACATTTGCCAGAGTCGACTCCTTGTTCTGGAAGCCTAACTGTAATACATATTGCTATACACATGTGCCTTACAAAAACACGCACTTGATCAGTCACATTTCTTCTTAGCTAAGTTGGTTCATTTTTGATTATTGTATTGTTTTACGAAGGCAGTGGCTGAGAACAGAAAACATACAGTTAAGAAATTGCCCATTTTCTTTTGAAGTACCTACTCTTTTCCTTTAATATCATGAAATGCAGCATCAAAAGCGACTTTCCAAAAAGCTATCTGTTCACCTCGTACATAACAGAATGCCAGGGAAGGGGTATCCCACCAAGCAGGCAAGAATTCCAAGCCACATGCAGCCTTTCTGCCTGTTCACTGTAAAACAGGCATAGGTGGTCATGGTCCAGATAGGGCAAGAAAATATAACATGCAACTCTCTTCAGTAAAAGTCAGACACAGATGCAGACATGCATGGAATAGTGGTCTCAGTGTAAACACACCCAGTTTCTTGGTAATTTTACCTGACCCTACTCATAACTTACATGAGGATAATTTTCTTTATTATGCTTATCCCATGTGGTACATTTGAATATTGCATGTAATCATGATAGAAGAGTTGCTACAGTTCAAGAAAGAACAAGAGCAGCAATAAGAATCAGCTAGAAGGAAAAAAAGGTTTTCAGAGAAAGTAGAAATCAGAAGAGAGAGAAAATTTCTGTTCTTCAAGTAAGAAGTCTGCACGTTAACCCAAATCTAACCAAAACAATGGAAAGGTGGAAAGTATGCTTCGGCAACACAGAAGGATAGTCCACCATAACCAAACAGTGTCAGTTCATTTTTAAAGGCAGAATGAATTAGGTAACAGACTACTAACAGCATGATATTTATAAGCCATTGCTTTAATTCTCAAGAATGTTCAGAAGTTTAAAAACTTTCTTAGTATTGTTCTGATTCAGTAAGGGATTCTTGGATTCTTCCAAATCATAAGCATGTGAATAGTTTCATTAAACGCAATGGGAATACTCATGTGCTTAAAGTTAGACGTGATTAAACTCCTTGCTGATTTGGGGCCATGAATTTAATGGACTGTTTTAAAAAACATTTTAATAGATACAAATTATTAGCCACCTGGGGAGTGAAGGTAATAGAAACTATTCTCTTGTTAGCTTTAAAACAGGAAATGCCCTCTCTTTAGAAGCTAGGTTTTTACAACATAATGTGAAACTCTTTGTGGTGGTATGAGAGATTATATGATCTAAGATTTTGCTCATATTGCTCTAAGCTTTTGCTCATTCAAAACAACTTAAAGGTGTAATATCTTCTGATTCTTTCAGGGATAAATGTGTGCTTGTGATGAAATAGTTTGTAAGAAAAGCTTTATGTTTACCAAGGTGAGGTATGCCAACAAACAGCTGTTTGCCTTTGTCATATGGGACTCATACAATAGTATGTTTCAGAGAATTTAGATTTTTTTTAACAATAAGTTACATCGATTCTATAAAGTAAACAGAGTTTGACAAATCTTCTGTGCATAATAGGAGTTGAGGCTTCTGACTTTCTGCCTTTATTTTTCCAGTGATATGACTACATTAGCTATCTCTTATGGGCTTCTCCAGGTTTTCAGGATAGGTTGAACAGCAAGTACGAGCATTGCCTTTCTTGTTTTTCAGTGGAGAAAAAAGAACTTGTTGGTACTCAGTCATACAGCTTGATGTAACTGTTGCTTGATACCTCTACTAGGAAAACAAGATTTTGGCATAATTGAAACATTTAACAAAAAGTTCCGTAGCATTTTAATGATTTGAGGTCATTGCTCTTGCTGAAAAATGGAAGCAAGTTGACATATATTGTCATTGGTTATAGAAAACTCAAAACTCATGGTGATGGGAGAAATAACCTATGGATCAGCATTATGTTATATTTTCCAGGACCTGAATCTTTATTCAAGTGCAGAGTTGCAGATTTCAGTTCCTAACTTCAGCTATTAGAAGTTCAAGAGCTTTCACCAGTGCTTTCAAACACTAAAATGAGCCTATAGGGAATTTACTTCTCGTAAGACTGTCTGAATGCAGAATGGGGTATTATGGCTCTCACAGGAGCATGGAAAAACATTATCCCCTATGGGTCTGTCACATTTTTAGAAAAAGCTTAATTTGTAAGAGGCATGAATTGTTGACTCTGCATTTTTACATAGTTCATATTCTTTGTTATTCCTGGTAGACCAAAAAGTGCTTCTGAAACACACTGTGCCCAATATAGACTCAGAGGCAAAGCGGGTATGGAAAGGAGGATTCCGTTCTCTTGTTAGAGAGGAAAAAGAAAGGCTTTGAACTAGGAGAGTCTAAAAGGAGAAGGGGAAAAAAAAGACCATATTATAAAAGATACCTGAAAAACTTGAGAAGATGTAGAGAAGAGCCACAAAAAATACTCCCACATGGAGAACTGCAGCTGTATCTAGTTGGTGGAAGAGAAGGTTATGGGGTGATATGGTCATAATGTATAATTATCCTTCCAAGAAGAAATAAGCAGGTGCTAAAGATCTCTTTAATTTGGTAGGGAAAAAAGGAAAACAAAGATAACCAATGGCTGAAAGTTAAACCTGATAAAAAATCAGGTATTTAGTTTGAACAATGAACATTATAAACCTAAGAGCATTGGCTAGAAAAGGTCTTGTGCACTGAAATTTCCTTTTCCTTTTTATCTGCTAGAGTGTGGAAATGCTAAACATGCAGGCTAAACATTTTCTGATCAAAACCGGAATGGACTCAGTAATTGGTTGATACTATGTAGATAGCTTATTAATTTTATTGGCAGAATGGACAATTCTTTTTATGCTATTTGTTTGGGTAATCTGTTGTTTTACAAAAAGTCAAGTCCTAGATACTCAGATGTCAATAAGCGATTTTCTGTCAGAAAATTGTATCATCCATGTTGTTTCTGTGTTAAACCAAACCAAAACACAGATATGTACAGTCTTCGATACCATCAAGCAGTGGTCTCCAAAGTGAGATGTGTGCACCCCAGGGGCTGTGCAAGACAGTCCATTGGGGTGCAGGAAGAAAATATTTTTTGTAAATAAACACTTTTGAAAGATTGGTTTTTTTTTATTTCATCCATCATCCTTCTTTGTTAATTATTTGCGTGTATGTTGCCTAATGTACATAATGTATTGGTAGAGTAGTACATGTATACAATTTGTAGATAAATATATATACAAACATTGGGAGCGCATGTTCAAAAATGTTTTACTGATAGCGGTGCACCATCAAAAAGGTTTGGAGACCACTGCCTTACAGCAAAGTGAGACATCAGATCAACGTGGTAATGCTAACCTCCAGAGCTGTTGCTGTGGCCATTTTCTGATGACATCTTTTCAAAGATTGCTCTCCCTTTTTTCACGCTAGACTCCTTCAGAGAAATGACAGAATGGCTCCCAGGCTGACTCTTCCATGCTGATGAAAGTAAACTTCTCTCACTTTCCGCTTCCTGTTGGAAGACATCAAGAGGATGTGTGTTAAAAGCTATTGGTAGGAAATAGATGTGGGTTTTGGGGGAAGGAGAGAGTATGAAGAGGCAGCAGAACAGAAGGGGGTGCTATTCTGGGGGAGATGTTCACCAGCATGCCATAAGGTAAATTTCTGTAGCACTGCAGGTTGCGGATTCATGTGTGCTGCCCAGTTTATAATTCAACACACGGTGATGCTTGGCGGTTTTCTTTTGCCTTTTCTTGCACATGGTTTCTTCCACAAGGGAAGAGTGGTGGTGGTGGTAAGGATCACAATAAAAGACACAAGTTGCTCATTTAAACACTATTTGTACATAGAAAGTTGACAGAGTAAATTTTATTAATTTCATTTACTGGTATGTAAGAATATATAAAAACAACAATTGATGGCTTGGAGACCAGATGTACATGGGCATTTGTATTTCAGAAATTAGATTTTCAATTCTGCTGTGACCTGTCAACTGAATTTAGCTTATCACAATAGTGGGCTAATGTTCCATACAGATAGTTCACACAATATCATTAATATCTCATCATTACACTGTGGCCTCAGCCCTTCGAGGCAAAATGAGTAAATTATTGCTAAGCAAGATTTTAATGTGTCGAAGCTGGTGTTTTGGGGTTCTTCTCCTTCCTTCATGCAATATGCTACTCAGTATGGAGTTGAACACAGTGGCTGTAAAATCTCAACTACAGCTCTTATATTAAGTAAATAACTGAAACAGCTGCAGTAGCAAAAAGGCTTTTTTTTTGCAAGTGAATAACATGAAAGATCCACTGCATGTCCACTTCCGCTGCCCCTGTAAAAGAGGTAGCAATATCCAAAAAGAGTGGCTAGGTGATTGGTCTGGTAACTGCATAAATCTCTCCAGCAAGATTTTGCAAAACATATTTGCCAGAGCCTTTAATTGCTTACATGGCATAAGTTTTCATAATGTACTTCATTGCAAAATGTACTTCAATGTGCCTTCATTAGACTACTTTCTTTTTATTGTTTGCAGAAAGCTTTATTATTGTCTACCAGTTTAATGCTACCCATGTATATGATCTCACTGAAGTAACTCCTAACTGCTTTTAGATTTAGATATTATGCGTGGTGTGTAAGAAGCAGCAAAATTTGACCTCTGAATTGATTATCCTAGATTGGGGAGTATTTTCTAGTAACTATTTAAAAAAAAAGAAAAACCCCCACATTTTTAATGCAGTGTGACTTAATGAATCCTCAAATAGAACTCTTACAAAGAAAATAATATAAAATAAATTATAAAAGCCATTTTCACAGTAGCAAATAACCAATTAATGCATTCACCTTGATATCTATGAAACTAACAGTCAACAAGCATTGGAAATATACTTTTAAAACGAGTTCCTAATAAGCAATCAAAGACAATTGTGCTTTACCCATCTTTAATAAATTTACGCTTTTCTCAAAGCTGCTACCTTTCATCTTAAATATGTGTTGTACTTTTTTTCTTGACCTGTAGTCATTCTTTGCAAGAATATTCCTTCCAGTACATGTACAATAGGTTATGTCTTGTGGAAACTCATAATTTTATAACAATCTGTCTAATTCTGTGAGTTACAGTAGCTTTTGCTTTAGATTAGCTGAAAGATTTTTGTATGTGTCAGCATTGAAACAAATGACTGATTAGACCATAGAGGCTAAAGACGTTTAATTACCATGAGTATTGTAAACTCCTTTTTTCAGAAAAAAATGCTTATGGTATCACCAATCATCAGTAATCTTATTGCATCAGTCTTTTCCCCCACCCCTCCCCACAAAGAGCACTGCTACTACTGCTTAAATGGAATTGAACTTGAAAGGTAATCTTGAATACAGTGGATAATTTTAGCAGATAGCCTGGACGTACAATCAACACACCAGAAAACTAAACCTGGCTAGATTTATAGGTGGTATAGGGGATCTTAACCAATACTGTGGGGTTTGTTGCCTTCTATTTAGCAGATTTACGGGAGATAGTTGGTTTAAAACTAGTTTGAATGATCCTCTAATTTCCTTTACAGTTAGCAGCATATTTTCCTTGGTTATTATGGAAAGTATTTTTGGAGGGTAATAGCAAGAGAAAGATTTCTGGAGTGAAGAAAGTAGCTGTCTTTCTGGTCCATGACACTTCCTTGTACCCTTCCTCACTAGTCTGTCAGATACTTTCAGGTTGTACATCCCACTCAGAAATGACACAGTGGCACAGTGCCAGTAAGATAAGCTCTGTGATGAGGCTGGGTTACAGTGCAGACATGGCAGTGCAGGTGGGCAGTTGCAGCACAGGCAGGATAGCGAGCTTGGCCAGAACGTAGGTATGCTGAGAGGAATGAGATACTTACGTGCCAAGGGTATCAGGAGACAGCAGGTGGCTGAAATGAATAGGGTGTTCTGTGTGGGAAGGGCTATGGCTTCAAACTGCTATTCATGTTGTACCGTTTTTCAGAGTTGGTTATCAGTTACCATTACAACCCAGTATTAATTATAACCTGGTATTAATTATGATATTTTGTTTTAAAACAGTTGAAGGGCTGACCATTATGTCTGAAATCTGGTATGGACAATCTGTGATGCAGAAATGGCTATGCAGAGGAGAAATGAAGGATGGGGGGGAGAGAGGAGAAAGAAAAAAAATGCAGCCGTGCACGTTGTTAGATCAGCCTGAACATGTCTGTCTTCTACTTCTCCAGTTCTGCAACCAGCCAGTACCTGGCATAAATGAGAACAGCCTCGGGATCATATTGCCACGGCATTGTGTGTGCTTTCAGTAGTCAACACCAGAGAATCACTTTAATGATGTTCTAACTTCTGCAGTATTACAACAAAATAGAAAACTTGAAATATACTGTGTTCTCAGCTATCATTGGCATCTTTGAGAACAAAATCATCTAGTTCTTTTTTTATTCCTACTACAATTTTTGTAGTTAACAGTAACAGCTAAAAAACTTTGGAATTTACTGTTTCTTATTCTTATTCTGGCAAGCTAGGGACCATATAAATTTGATTTGCATTTTTCTTAGCTCTATTAATTTTATTAACTTGTAGCGTATTTCTATAATGTTTTTTTCAAATTTTCATCCCTGCAGTAGCAATTCCATTACCTATAAAATTTATGTAAGTTAGCATTTTGGACATTTATTTTAATAGGATTTTTTAAAAAAACAAATGTTTTTTTTCACAATTTTTAATATCAATTACAGGAATATTGGCCCTACTTATGAGATTTTCATGTAAAATCTTTTATGGACAGATTTCAGAGATATTGGCCAGATACACCAGAAGGTATTTTCATTCAGCTTATTTTCCTGTGTTCACAAAAGCATATGTCTCAAATAAAACTGGAAATCTGGGATGATATTTACAAATTGCTTAGTCATAAAACATTACTGTTTGTCTTTAGTGTTTGATTTTTCCACCTGCAAACTTGTCTAAATCTCAGATTTTGTTTTGTAGTAAGCATTATTCCCATTTCTGAAGATTGCAGTGGGGGTTTTATTTGGTATTTTTGTAACTTGGAGATTTCAGTAAACAGTGCCAATTACCAATTCTAGAAATACTCTTTTCAGTTTTATGCCATGATATTAATTTGTCGTCCTAGTCCTGTGAAGCATTTTGTTATAGGCGACTGAATGCAATGTACTGTAGCTTCCTATTAAGTAGTTTGGTGTTTATTGTTCCAAATCTCTTTGCTAATTTGTCTTTTGATTTCTATCTCCCGCTGCCTGTAATAATGTACCCAAAAAAAGAATAACTATATTTTCCTCTGTAATTACACAGACATTTTGGGGGACTGCTAATGTATTTGGCCACAAAATACACTTCCACTGTAGTGGATCAATAATTTTAAATACATTAATTATCTTTTAGTTGTTTCTAATTAAGTTCTCCTTATTTTCATAGCTAGTTTTAGCTTTTACCACAGTGTGCCACAGTTATCCGTATTCTTTAAATCCCTGATATGGTGAATCCCTGTATAGATGAACAGTCAGTTTAATGGTCTCTCTGTGGATGGTGCTGTTCTGATACACAGTGATGATGGTCTGGGACAGGGGAACTGCATGCTTAGCACTGTGGAGAACCTTTTGTTCTAAATGAACCAGTTCTATGACCATGTGCATTCTCTTCTGTTCCTCCCTTTCACTATCACAGTACCCCCAACATGACAGTCTCCAGCTGCCCTAGCCCCATTTTGCAAACAGCATCCTTGTTTTGGGCTTCTGAAGGGTGATTTTCTTGCACTATTGTTCCAGCTGAAGTGCTAGAGCTCAGATTGATTCTCAGAAAATGATATTTCCTACTGTGAAAAAGCTATTGGAAGGTGTTAGGATTACCATAAACTCCTTTTAATTGGGATAAATTTAATTTGCATACTGTTTTATTGGGGTATCTACCCAGATAACCTAATGACAGTGAATGGCAAAGACATCTGCTTAATAAGGATAGAATTAACATAAATGCCACTTATCAAAAAGCACCAGGCTAGTGCCAAGAGGTGCTTAATCAGAGGCTAATATATGCGACTCTTGCAAAAGTTGCCAAATGAAAACTAAAAGATTTTTTTTTTCTTTCTGTTTAATGCAGGGTTCAGTTAACATCAAGCTTTTGTAACTTACATGAGTTCTTGGTGGGAGCAGGTATTCAATTGGGACATAGACCGTTGTGTGGAGCACCCTGTTTAAAAGCATTTATTCCATTTTTTGTTGGACATAATTTGTTGAAATCTGTCTATATTTAAGTAACTTTCTGTCATGTAATTACTTCAGTTTTATGCACTGGCTCTGATATTATATTCTATTTTTAAATGGGCTTGTCAGAAAAAGGTGACAGAAGAAGCTATTTTTATGTTCTGATCTCATACTCTAGACATGATGAAAAGAATAAAGCACTGGAGTGCCAAATTTCAAGGAATATGCAGTCATTACATTTAGAAATGCCAACGATAAAGATTCCAATTTCAGTGGCCTACTGAGTGACTATTCTTCATTTAGATAGTGGATTTTCCACTGGCTATCCGGTCCTGCACTAATCTAAAAGTCAGTAAGCCAGAACACATAAAGTTTTAAATAGAGGAAAACTATTTACCAAATTACTACTACCTTTTCTGCATACATTGAACTCATACATTGGATTGGAAGAGAAATTTGCAGTCAGTACATTAAATAGATTGCCAAAAGCTACTACTAATGTTCAAAGTATTTAATCTTTTTTTAAAGGACATCTTTAAATGTATGGATGCACTCATCCCTATCCCGTCATGTCTTTACTACTTTTGTTACATGTGCTACGTATAGGAAAGATAGGTACCACCTAATTTTCATTTTATTTACGGTCTCCACTAAAAGAATGCATGTGTAAGAAATGACAAAGAGGGATAGAAGGAATAGGCCAAAAGAGAAAGGGTAAAAGCATAGGTTGAAAGGAAAATAATAAATCTATAAATGGATGATGAGGTAGGAAATGAATGGAGCAGTAGGATAAGTGTTTAGAAATCAAATCTGTTGCTTTAAAAATAGTTACATAAAATCTTGATCCATCGATGCATTTTATTGTGGTTGTAACTTTAAATACTTGAGGGTTGCTATTCAAATAATAGTTCACAATAGCAATTCAAGTTATACTTAATGTCTAAGCACTTTGCTGGACTGGCTCCTAGCATTTACTATTGCCTACAAAAAGCTGGCATCTCAAATTCCAATTCAAAACAAGAGACTGCTTCACTGGAGAGTACACAGGAATGATTTGAGGTTAATTCTAGTGCTGAACAAGCTGATAATATCTCCTGTGAATCACTCAATCTCAGTGAAATATAAAAAAATAAATGATAAAGCAACATAGTCCTGGCCTGCCTGGAAAAAGCCTTTGGAAATGCCATCATGAGACAAGTCTGATACATTTCTCATTCGTAATTAAAAATATGATGGAAATCCATTCTGGTGCAATTTAGAAGCAGGGAGTGCATGGAATCATGTCTACCATCTGCTGGAATGCTGATGGCATTATTAAGATTGATGACAAACCCCCTAAAGTGACTATTACAGAACAGTGCTAATAACACCTGCTGCATTAACTCTATGAAGCCAGTAAGTAAACTGTTGAGACAAAGCAATGAGTCTTGGTTGATTCTCTGCAATGCACCACTTCACTAAGACAGAATTTCTCAAGAGGCTTTGAAAAAACCCTCTGGCTGCCTGGAACCTGCTTGTTCATTTTATCCCCAGACCAGCTCCAGAGATGCTTATCCTTTTCAGCTGTTATAGACGATTTTAAAATAAGACAAGTTTTTCATTTGGAGGAAGGGTATAAAATAACTCTGCTGTGTACATGGAACAGAGGCCCTGAAAAGAGATTGTTGTCAACCTGAGGAAAAAGAAGATCTATTTGCAGAATTGCCATCTCAGAATGAGACTCTATGCTAAGAAAAAACATTGAAGGGCTAAATTCTGCCTTGAAATGCCTGTAGATATCACCCTTAATTACCAAAACTCCACTGATTTGCTGTATATCACCATAGCAAAATTGATACAGGGTCCCTGGTCTTACTACTTAAACAGCAATGGCCTAATTATTTGAGCGAAAAGGGGAAATTCTTTAGTTGTCAACAGGGTTTGGCATACATTCAATTATTGAGCTGTTCAGACTCTGTCCAATGGAAGGAATATCAGTTATATGCAGATTATTGTAATATGTTGATTTGAAACTTCATAGCAGTTTTCACAGTATGATAGTGAATATTTGTGCTAAATCAGCGACTGGACAATGGATTAAATAGACAACTATAGGACATACAGTAGCTACAGAAACTTCCTTTCCTAAACCAATACTGTGCCATGATCCATCTCTATACTATTTTGGAGGACAAAGCACGAAGCACGTAAGAAAACTGAAGCCACAGTTAAGTTAGTTTGACAGTGACCCAACATGTTTTAATGAGCTTTTTTCAAGCATGTGGTACTACAGTGATTAATATCCTTTAAAGTAGGCCAGCTACAATATCTGTAAAAAATTAAATCAACATAAAATTTGTAAAAACTGCAAAATAAAAAAAATGGTAGAAGTAAATCTTACTACAGCTTTTTAAAGCAAATTAAAATAAAATCACATACAAATCAGAATTTATACCAAGTTGGTACTAGAAGTCTATATAAATCACTAGCAATACATTGCCAGCAAAACATGCAGAATAAGAAGTCCAGATCTGAGACAGCTGTGTTTAATGTGAAATACATTAGAAAAAACAGCAACAAAAGACTGGAGAGAGTACAGGCAGCTTTGTAACCAGCATTAACAGGCTACAATTTTCAGGCTTGGTTCAAGTCATGGAAACTGTTTTCTAAATTGGTATGATTAGTAACCAAGAATAACGTCACAGTTCTTTTTCCAAAGTCATGACCTGTGGCAGCATAAAATCTATCTCACCACATAGGAGGCACAAATTAAGATTTGAAACATAGCAAAAAATTAAACACAGTAGCTTTCCTCTTCTATCTCCTCTTGCTTTTTTTCACCAAACATTTCAGTCAAACATGATAACTTGTCCTTTCTATTTATATAATAATACCAAAGTAATTGGGAAAAAGTTTTACCACATTTTTAAAAAATCCACACTTTTGTAAATAATACTACTCTGGTTTAACATAATAAAGTTTTATTTAATGCTTCCAAAATAAACTTAGTACTGTCTTTGCATTACAGTTGTAAAAGGAACACTGCCATATACTAAGTTCCCGTGTCAGCTCTAAGTTGGTGCTTCTGTTCTTTATTATCTTTTGTTCTTTAACAATGCATATTTAGGGATGTTAACTCTCAGTCTTTTCACCCTTACAGTGGAAATTTAAGAAACGTTGTCAGTGCTACTGTTAATTGCAGGTATGGGACTGGTGAAAAAATGTTATTTCTTTGGAGTTTCATGAGAGCATATGTGGGTTTGGGTTTTTTGTTTGTTTCTTAAATTCACTGACAATATATGCTTTTCTTTGCACACGCTCTTGCTGAAATTTACCTAGATTTTGAGGCGTATCAGTTTAGACCTCTTAACATTCTTAAAATATCTGTGTGTCTATGCCTTTAAGCAAAACAAAATAATGACTCTGAAAGTGGTGTTTTCTAACATGATCATTTGGTGTCTAGTATTGCTGCAGACATTTACATTCTTTCTGTTGTCATTTTCCACAATCATTTGCTATTTCATGTTTTTGTAATTATTTTAAATAGCTGGAAATTATTAGTATGTTGTGGTGTGAAACAGAAAACAAAAATAACAAAGCAGAAACAAAAGTACTAGCAGAGTGGAGAAGCAAATGACTTACAAAATGACTAATATTTCTAGTTCTTAGTAGGTACTTTCTTCTAGCTGCACATTCTCACATATACCAGTCTTCTCCTTCACTTTGTTTCCTTCCAAAATGTTGCCTGGCTTCTAAGATTTGTTAATTTTCCAGTAATACTGAGCATGCTAGTTCCGAGTCCACTGATACCACTTTTAGAAGCAGGACAGAGGAAGCATTTTCCTTTAGTTGTTCAAGCAACTGAGGCAGATCACTCTGTTGTAGTCAAGAGCAAAAAGAAAAATGCACAGGCTTAGTCTAACTAAAGACATTCTCTCCCTTAGTAAGAGCCCCAACTAGTTGGCACATTTTAATGTCTTAAATATGTTTATTTCCATTAAACATATACTAATTTTAAAAACCGAAACATATGTTGTACTCTCTGATACTGCTTACAAAACTACAGTAAGCAATATGTGTTCAAGTGCCCATAATTTTTCCTTTATTCAGTAATAATCCAGGGCACATCAAGGGAACCTTCTAAGTCATTTGCTCTGCACATCACCAGAGAGATACATGCTTGGAACATTTAGTGAAGTCTACAGCACTCCTGATTTTAAGATTCCTTGTGAAGTTTTTCTCAGTGAGCTAAATTAAGATTTACCCCACTGTGGGTTTTTTTTTGCCTTTTTTAATACAATGCTTATACGGGCTCGACTAACTATCTTAAGCAGAAGCTTTTTTATCTAATATTCATTGCGTATTTTTAAATTAGTTTTTTCCCCACAATATTGCTATCTATAAAAGCTAGTAAAATTATGTATTACCAGCATTTCATATTTTTTAAGAAATAATGTTTTCTTTCGTCAGATACTGGACTGATGTTTGAAAATGAGTAATAAGAGAAAATGAAACAGATATTCCACAATGAAAGATTAACAATGAGCATATAAAGAGGGCATTACTTAAAAGATGTAGCTACGGAGAATTCAGGATGAGTTATAAATTATGGTAAATGTTGGCGACTCTGAGACAGTGGAGATTCTCAAAGCTAGTATTAGTAGACAATTTTCATATCCATAGTCCAGCAATGATATTTATTATCTGTGACAGAACTTCATATAAACAGCTTCAGAGAAAGACAGTGCATAGCTGTAACACTCCTGGGTATAAAAAGTTCATGAACTACCTAATCCTGAGTAACATCTACTATTCCAGTCTTATTAATCAAGTCTTACAGTTGAAATAAACATACTGTCTCACCATGACATAGACGAGAGAAAAAAGAAACAGGGTTAAAGTATGGCAATGGTATGTTCTTTTAATTTTTCTTTCCCATTTACTAAATGCCTAGAGATTGCTGAGCTTTAATGTAACATGCCATGTTACTTTCAATATAGGCAACAAACATCTAAAAAAGGATCCCATCTTTACAGAACCTTTTTTGAAAGGGACAAAAGAGCAAAAAGAAGAGGTGACAAATGAGAGAAGACACAGAGCTAAAGGAGCACAAACAGAAGCACGAGAGATCTTGTTTGTGAAAAGGATCCCTGAAAGGTATCTTCTATTAAGACAGCTGATGTAGTAAAGTGTATTTAGTAGGTCATTATAGTACAGTAGGTACACCTTCTGTACTATAACGGCCCAGCTTGGCATCTACCCAAATACTGGTACTACCTGCATCTTGGACATATAAAGATGGAATGTATTCTATGCTGTACTTTGAAAACCCAGGAACTGTTCTTCTTTCATGAAGATTCAGAACAGTAGCATGAAACTCCTGAGTATGGTTATATTGGACACATTTATTTCAACCGCGACAACAACTTCAGAAAACTTGGTGAGTCCATTTCTCTTTGTACTAGTTACTGTCAGAGAATAACACAGTTGTTAACAGTTTGTTGTCACAAATGTTATACAGGTTGGAGGAAAGATAACAGGAATAGACATACTGGGGATTTTGTTTTATATATATAAAAGCCTATTGAACTAGTCAGTGATTGTGAATATGTTTTGGTGCAGGTGCTTATTTGATTGTTAACTTGAAATGGTTCATTTGACACATTACACATTGTACTCTGCAACAGCAAGTAATATCTCTTTCATTCCTATTTAATTTATGGATCTGCTCTCCCCTGCACACCATCGCCTGTGCATGTCTCAGACTTTATGTCACAAGCTTATTTCCTTCCTAAGCAACTTAACTCAGATGTTATGTTTCCCTCCAAGTGCTGTTTCCCAAGACATGCTAGTAATGGACATATTTACTTCCCATCTTTCCACATCACTTCCATGCTTCAAGAATTGATTAAGATGCCACAGGCTAGTAAATTGTTCCATATACCAGCAGACAGAATGACAGTGAAAATGTTTTAAGATTTGTTTGCTTTCTGCCACAAGTGACAAATACTTAAGAAGAAGTTAGTTAGTATAAAAAGTATTGTGTATAAAATATTGCAAACTAAAATGAAAATAAACATGGGGAACATGTTAAAGAACAGAACAAGTTCTGTTAAAGTTAAAGAACATGTTATAAGTGAAACATACTTTTCCAAATGTCATTTGCTGACCACTGACCGTGGAAAGGAGCTGTGTCTTTCCAAGTGCTTTATGGTCAGTTTCCCACGGAGGTTATCAAGCTCTGATGCTGCTGGCTAATAGGTTGGAAAGCATACAACAAAAATATACTTGGATAAAGCGAGGTATTTACTGGCTTATGTGTCTGGAAAGAGAAGAGGTAATTTTTTTGATGACCCAGAAAGCACAATTCTTCACCCTCAAGATCAAACTGTACAAAACTCAATGGACATCACATACAACAATCTATGATTCTGTGATTCTAAACTTCTAAGTTAAAAGGTTTTAACTTTACTGATCTCTGCAGCTTTTGAAATGTTAAAGATTATTTCTACAACACCCAATTTCTGAGTAGTTTCTAAGCAATCATATCTTTAAAGAAGAATCCTGTCATGACTTTTGTGTGTGCCTGTGTGTCCTTCTTAAGAAACACCAAGGGACGTTTTCGTCATGTCAGTCACCATTCTTTTGGTGTGCTTGCTTAGTAGCACACAGTCAGATTAGAGATAACATTTGCATGTGGAAGGCAGGGCTTCTCTGCTTTTCTCTGTCTTTTGGAGACTTAAGCCAAAGACTAGTCAGTCTGCTATAATCCTGAATTTACAAGAAGGTAATTTCTGCTGAATCAGGCCCTAAAGAAATATTAAAAATATCAAATCTCCTATCTGTTCAGAATAAAATTAACAGCTTAAAAAATGAAGTTAGTCAGATTCTTTCAAAATGGAATTTCTTCTTGTAACCACCGCAGATTACAGTGCACTCTGAAAAGGATAAAGAAATAAAAACCACACTTCCTTAAATCCTCCCTAAAAACAAGGAGGGAGAGCAAAATGAAGCGACATTGCATTTCTTTCCATACACCTTAGTGTTCTTTCATCAGTGCCATTTTTAATGTTGCATATAGAAACATACATAGACACTTGTATTCTACTACTGCCTTATATTGCCGTATTGGCACTTTGAAAGAAAACCCCCAGCTGATGCTTTTAGTTTTTCAGTTTTCCTGAACTGAATGAGGTTCTCCTCCATTTACTCCATTTCCAAATTACAGACTCATCTGTAGAAATTCAGGTAGCACAAAATAAAATAATATTTCTCTTTAACTTCACTGGTCTTTACTGAAAGAGTTAAAAGCAAAATGTCATATATACAGTGACAGAGGCAGAAGTCCTGACAATATCTCAAAAACTGTCGGAAGCCCTGTATTCCTAAAATGTCTTTCTGGCTATGTGCTTTTCTCACTTTCTAGACTTTTACAATACCTGTTAAACTGCTGTGTATATATACAACTTCTTGGGTATATCTGTTACTGTGTAATGATGGAAGTATGATTGTGTTCAACAGCATAAAAAAAAATCAGTTTTAATCTTCTAGAGAAAATGTGCTTTGTGTTTTTTAAGTGCTTCCCTGTTCCAGAAAGAACTTTCAGATTTTTAGACTGCGTTCCTAAGAAAGTCAGTCATCCTAGGAAGCAGCATTTGATGCACTGTCAAAATCATTTTTTTTCTATTAGCTAACTGTACTCCACAAAAGACTCAACTGATCATAACAGATGAAAAGCGGTCTTTAAATTAAAAATACAGCAGCCAAAAACCCAGGCAAGAAGTTTTTTTAAGAGTGGGGCAGAAAGAACATAGGGAATAGAGCCAGACAGTAATCAGACAAAAATGAGACCCATACCTGAAAGCATGGCAATTTGTTAAGGATAAGTGATCCTAAAAATAAGCCACACTCATCCGCAGCACATGATATATGATGAACCTTCATGGATTCTGAATAAGCAGTAAGCAAGAAGAACATGGTGAAGCAAAAAAAAAGTATCTATTAAATCTCAGCACAAAGGAAACTTCCTTTGGAAGGTTTTGTTGGGGCATATGACTATAGTCCATCCCATCCTGGTCATTATAAAATTGCAGCCTGCTCAACAGTACTTTATATATAAATGAGATTAAACCCAAATTTAATTTCTTATAAGGAACTGGTGGTGCAGAAGTTTCAATTTTCCAACTGATCTGTCCTACTTTTTTGCTAGAAAGCTTCCTCGTTGCCGTAGATCAAACACTAACATCTCTCACTGTGAGGAAAAGTGGATGACTCTACCCTGTCAAGGTGAGATCCCACTACAGATTATTTCCTCTGCTGTACACACCTTCAAATAAAGCACAAAAAATGGTAAAGCTGAATTGAGAGCAGAAGAATAAAAGAGTTCTCAAGGGTCTGTTAAAGGAAAATATTACATTTTGTTATATGGAAAACATTCAAATATTTGGCGTAAGCTTAGTTAGTTAATAATTAGGCGACTAGCAAAACTAGTGGCACGGGGCCACTAGAGAAACTAGTTAACAGGGTTGTGGTGGAGAAGGTCTGAAATGTTGAATTGTCACAAATGTGAGTCGTTTGCACTGATTTCAAATCCAGTTTTGCATAACACTTTGAGGAAGGCAGGTGCACTCTCCAGAAAATAGTTACTTCTGGGTGTATATACAATGAAAAGTATAACAGTGTAACTAACAGAGAAAATAGCTCAGAAGGACTGAAGAATTGCAGGTGATACATTGGGACAGAATGTGAATCACTGCCAATTCACTGATTAAACAGAAATGAACAGCAGTACTTTGTAGAAGACCTTTATATATATATATATACACACATTGTACTGCAGTAGTTCATGGGACTGTTTGTGAACAAAGAAGCTTTGGAAAGCTTCATTCCCACCATTGGAACAGTTGATTTCCCTGGTGTAAAACATTGTAGAGATCAGCAAGAACTCTGTCAACATGTCCAGTTTCTAGAAAGGCAGAAATTTCATGCATCTTCCAAATTGTGAAAAAACAGTCCAGTTCAGAGATGAGTTAAATAAGAATAACCAAAGTGGGAGGGAGATTGTTTCTTCAGATAATATGTAAGGTACCTGTAAAGAGCCAATATATTTACTGAGGAAGTAAAAGCACACAAGAAAAGTTTTCCTTTAAGGGGGCGGGAAAAAAAAGAATATGAATTTTTACCAAAACCTCTTCTTCATGATCTACAATTCAAGTCCCATAGACAATGTGGCCTTTCCTTGTTGTGGAATCTTTTGCCATTAGAGAAAAGTTCATGAAAACAAAGGGGAGGAATGCGCTGTGTCACAAAAAGAATAAGCTAAGAAGGAGATGAAGCCAAAATCCAGAAGGGTGACCATACAGCACTCCCTTCAATATCAGGCTTTTCAGCAAGGGTAATCATTTGGCCATCCCATGCACTCCTCACTGTTTGCTTTCATTCATTCATAATAAAATACAAATTATATAAGTGCTAACAGGGTACAAAACGGACCTAAAGTTGCTGTGGGGTTTCCGTTCTTCTCTGCATTACATGGCTATGCAAAATTAATATAAGTGTTTCTGAGAATGTTAAGGGAAAAAAGATGCTGCTTGTTTAAACAATTTTAGTGAAGGTCTAACTTTATACATTAAACATCTGTTCCCTTCATTTACTTTCTGGCAGCAGTTCATATGTTTTCTGCAAAGGACACAGTTTAATGGACGTATACCAGATTATTTAAATGAATGGTTTTAATGAGTTCTTTGAATAGGTTTCTCTAAAAAGTAAGCATGAAATTACCTTCTCAGTTGGGATGCTTTAACTTATTTTAAGAAAAACATACATAATCACTTTACAGCAAACACAGGCCTTAGTTGCTTTGACATTCCAATGCCGTTGAGTGCTAATAAACTGAAGTAGTTGTTTCATGGGAGTGATAAGTCAGTACAGTAACCTGATGTTTTAATATATTATTACTTCCTAAGAAACATTTTTTTGCTATAGAAAAGGCGAAAATACTTTTCATTTTATCAGCATGAGACATCAGTTTATTTCTAAATAATGGAAAGATATGGACAGGTCTGATAGTATAGGCTTCCGTTAAAAGGCTCCAGCAGCAGACTTCATAATTAATTTACTAATACTCCTAGGAAGGAAATACATCCAAGTTCCACTTGAATAAACTCAGGCAAAAGTAACCTGGCTTCACCAAGTGATTTAGCTTCAAAACTATTAAACTTAGTCCTTGACTCTATTTACTCTTTTTTGTATTCTCTTATTGCAATATGAAGTGTTACTTCCATTCAAATAATGAGGATTGGGCATAGTTTACCATGTAGCTGAAGTCTAAGTACACTTGTAGCTGCTTATAATAATGTCTTTCATTTCTGAACCAGCAGAGGGTTCTTTATATGATTGATCTAGCTGTTTAGAAGTCACTTCATGGTTTAACATTATTTAATTGCCCTGATTTTTCTCTATGAATTTTGTACATATACAAATAACAGCGCTGCAATGGAAATGCCACCTGAATGAGAGGTTTTAGAATTTTTAATCAGCGGTATTTTGCCTTTTTAGAATAAAATCTATTTTTCCTATGGAATAATGTAATATAATGGGCCCTGGTCTTGAAAGTCTGATTAGTCAAGAGATAGTCCATTTAAGCAGGGTTACAGTTGGCAGTCTTTTTCTGAGCATAAGGCTAATGAGCATGTTCATTTATGCATAAGTAATATATGTAATGTAATATAAATGTAATATAGTTAGCTGGCACTGAGCCTTAAAAGAATTTTTGTTTAAATTTTAAAAATTCCACTGTGATTTCTATGGCCTTGACTTAGTTTTACATATAGCCATTTCTAACTTTGTTCTAGCCTCCTCGATTTCTTCTCAGTGAAACCACTACAAAAATGCAAGGAAAATGCATTAGCTCATTCCCCATTCTTCCCTCCTCCTGCCCATGGAAACGTACTGTGGCTTAAATGATCAGTTTGCTAAAACCTTTGCATAGCCTTGCATTATATTGTGTTATAAGTATTTTCTTGTATGGCTGATTACTTTATAGAACTATAATGAAAATGTATCTTCCGAAGGCATACTAAATTGCTATTGTTTTTCATGACAAGTATCTTATCTCATGGTGTAATATTTAACTACTAAAATACTTATCATTCATTAACATTAATAAATGCCTTTGTCGCCTCTAACATCTAGGGTCCTTATCGTTAATCAGATACACGTCAAATGCTTAATATGCACCTTTAAATGTCTTCAGTATATTAATTTAAAATATGATACAAAGTCCAGGCTTTATACATGCAAAGCCTGAGATTGCTGTGGATCATATTTCTCTCGCGTGATTTTGTTTTTTTCATGCTTATTCACTATTACCAGTGGAGGAATTGGTAATTTCTACATATTTTTTGTGCCATTAGGTCTTGGACATAGATCTTGATGCCATTGTTAGCAGCAGCATCAGTTTTGCTCAAACTTTTTATATTGCTGAAATAATCTGTCCTTTCACAGAACTCCTGTGCCTATGGAGCTTGCACATGTATGAATGCCTACAATTTTTGTAGCGTCACTTTCAAATTTTTCTTTTAAAGTAAAAATGTTGAAGTAACACTTACATTGTGACAGTCTTATACGATGCAGATTCCATTTTTCTGCATTTCATATTGATTGTATCTTGGAAACCTCAAGATGTTTTACAATGCTGGGGAAATAAATCCTCAAAGGCAATATAAATCTTATTTCCTAAGACAGCTACCTGAACAGGATAACAGAATTCAAGCTTTTCCACTTGAGTTCTGAAAAAAGGGCCTGTTCCTCATGCTTTTCCACCCCTTGTCACTTCCCAGTTCATAAGCACCATCTGCTTTTCAATGTTCTTTGCAAGGTACTGATCTTAACAGTTGCAATTCCTACATGAGTTTCAATGACTTAGCAGAACGGCATGCTCTGTAGAGAGTACACCTCTTTTTTCACTTCTGGTTGGCCAGAGTACAAAATTTATTTTAACCAGAGCTGTACTTACATATATTTCATATGCAGCACTCGGCAAACAAATGACGAGGAAGAGGATAGTAACACTTCCTTGACTCTTTTTCCCCTACCTCCCACTCTTTTTACTGAACCTTTGCTTCACTTTTGTATCAGAAATAATAAATTTTCTCTTGGAGGAACACCTAGCAAAAAGAGATATACTTGCAAATAATTTTTATAAAGTATGTCAGTGATATAATATTAATGGTCAGATTCTAAGCTGCATGTGAATTCAAAGCATTTGCAGGTGGAGCAGTAGCACATGTTGCAAAGAAACTCTAACAAAGTAATATTTAATTGGTGTAACAGTTCTGGGACTGGGAGAAAGGAGTTCTTTTACTTTCTTAGTAATTATTTAAATAAAGGTCTGCAATCCTGTCAAGTGAAGACTGCTTTTCAAATCCAAAAAATTATTCTTTCTCACTCAATAAGGAGCTCTTTGTATCAATAAGATTTTAAAAAGAACCAATTTGCTCCTACAAGAATGATCATGTCTGCAATACTGAATGTACTGCTTCATAGGAAAAAAAGTTTATTTTGCTATTAAAAAATGACTCAGTTAGATCAACCGAAAAGGTCTCCACCTTAAAATCATTTGAGTATGCCATTTAGCAGCAGTCTATGACTATTTTATATGGTCTTTAAAGTGCTCAATAATCCCATAAAAGTCTAACCTTTATTTTATTGGTACCTGCTACTTTTTGTGTTATGTGTCTAAAGCCAATGAAAAGATTTTTCATGAATCACATGAATTTTTATTTTACTGTTCACATAAAAAAGCTTTCTAATATCTTTTAATAGCAGGATCTTGTGTATGAATTATATCATGGTCAGCATGCATTATTCTGAACTCTAGTTTCTGGACCAAAACGTCATGTTTAAAGCACTCTGGACATTAAAATTAAAAGGATAAATGACTGACTACATGGACTGGCAGGGTTATCCTGCAGCAGTTAGAAGGTGGTAGAACACAGAGTTGTGACATCAAGTTTTAGGATATCTTTGATTGAGAAGCAGGATAAAAATTATTCAAAGGGGAGTTATTTTTTTTTAACCTGATAACTGAACAAGAAGTGAGGAATTACAATGTGGAAGGTATAAAATACGCCATCAGCAAGCAAAACCTGCAGTGATGTTTTAGTTTTCATGCAGAAGTGGTAAAGCATGGTGAAAGACTTTTTAACCTCAAAAATGAATAAAGTTGCCCTAATTAAGATTACTAATAAGCTTTTCAGTATCCTATACTTCTCTGAAGCATTTTTTAAGTTTTAGAAAAGCCTAGCTTCTCCCCAGATAGTTCAAAGAAATCACAGATGTTCTCAGACAAAAATCCGCTGACAAATAAAGGTTGCAACTTGTCCAGGCCTGTCATGTTATGCCAGTGAAACCCAATGGGTGAAGCAACAGCAGGTTTCTCAGTTGAAAGGGAGTCAATACTGTTGTACAAATAAGAAGCAATTGCTTCAGAAGTTTTAGAATGTTTGCAAATAGTTTCATTTGGGAATTCATCTCTCAGGCTGTAACATCTTGATTTTCTGCCCCCCTAAAAAGCACTGGCCAAGCACAATTGCATACTAACTTACCTGACAGATCGGCAGATAGCGCCAGTCGGCATACTGATCCAAAAGATGTCCATGGGACACCCACAGGAGCTGTGGCTGGCCCTGTCCATCACCGGTGAGGCACAGGAGAGGGATGGTGTGGGGCTGTGGAAACCGCCTCGCAGCCTTGAGGCCCATGTCCATTCCCACGAGGTGCCCACCCAGCCCGGGCACTTACCTTCTTGCCACCCAGGGCCTCAAAGTGACTCCGCAGCTCCTCCACAGTGACGGGGAAGCGCTCGATCTGCTGAGGGCCACCTAGGGTCTCCTCCTTGAACACATGCACCCTCCTGTTGTCTGCTGGCACTTTGTCCAGGGTGCTGCTGTAGCTGATCTTACCCGGCACCGGGGACCGGGGGGCTGGTGAGCACTGGAGCGTCAGGCCAGGTCTTGTAGCATTGGCGGACTCCCATCGCTGCTTGAGGAGCTCCACGGAGCCCTTCTGCAGAGGCAAGTCTGCCAGCTCCAGCGTGCCCTGCCAATGCAACATGTACCTGGGGTCAGAGACAGGCGGCACTGTGCCAGCAGAGGCCACCACAGGGTGGCTCGAGAGCCCTTGCGGGTTGCAGGGACAGGCCAGGGCACAGGCTAGCGGCTGGGACAGAAGCCACTTCCCAATGGAAAGTGAGATCCAGTATGACCAGATCCAGTAGGAGTCAGTGAAAGGGTTCAGTGTTTTCATACAGCAGGAATATGTTAATTAAAGAGTGACTTGAGGGTGGTGTTCAGATATTTCATTCTTAAGCTTGCCAGCAGAATCGCTGTCTATCATGAGCGGAAAAGCAGGAAGCACACAATTAGGGAGAATTTCAGACAAAGTGGGGCTAATGAATGAGTGCCTGGTAAGCAGTGTGTGCTGCACTGAAAGGTGTTGTGACAGGTGACTGCTGGTTTCTTTTAGATTTGATACAGCTGTCGGTATTGTAGAGTGAGACACAGCATTTTAACGCAGCCAGGAGACAGAAGGGCTACTGCATTAGCTGTGAAAATACAAAACACATCCTAGCTCCTAATTGCACTATAACTCTTCTGGCAGGTAAATTACTAAGTGCTGATATAGAATCTTTCTGATCAGTTGACTGTGTTCTGACAAAGGCTTATTCCATCTTTCTTACAGTACACTTGGGAAGGAAAATTGCCATTCTACCATTTTGCACCAGTTGCTGAAATCTGCTACCCATTTCCTGAAATCAGCTCCCAAGAGGCTTGATTTCAAGGTTTTCTGCCCTGCAGCAAATACTCAAATGTAAGTTTTAATCTCTCATTCAAAATGAGTTTGAGTAGAAAGAACATACATTTAGAGCAGTAAAGAGAAAAAAAAGTTAACAAAACCTGAGACCCAACTACTAGTTAAAATCTCCATTCTTCAGCCCCTCTGTTCTTGGCGAGAGAGTTTGATATGTATTTAACTGTCCTTTAACATGCTTACATTGGATTGAGCTTAAATCTGCATTATTGGGAGCTGGGCTTGGTTTTCTTTGAGTCGATTTTTAACCAGAATTAGTATGATCTGTAGTACTTTGCTTAGGATGAAAAAACACAGAAGCCGCACTGGGTATTTGATGCACTCCAAGACTATTTTTAAAAGGAAACTCAAGGTCCACCTTCTGTGAACAAAACAGGGAAAAGTTTCTTGGCTCACAGCTCTCACCTTCTTTCCAACCAGAAATTAGCCCAAGACTTGTCTCTCCTTTAGCTTTTTGGCAGTACTAGGTTGTGACTATGGCTAATGTTCTGCCAGTTCCCCTTGACTGATACAAGCTGTCTCCCATGCTCTCCCCTTCCTACAAGCAAAATAGTGATACCCTTCCTTCCTCTACAACATGTGCCTGTTGTTCTAAGCTATCTGATTTCATCAAAGATCCTAAATGGGTCTGACTTTTAACCCAAAACGAAGAACAGCTGTTAAATTCAGCAGTCACCAGAATGTTCAACCTAACTCATAGTTGTGTGTTAGAAATACTCCTGATTCACACTGCATTTAAGGATTGACTTTAGACTGTGAAACAGGCTTTTCCTAATTCAGGTGAGTGTGCTTATGCAATATCCACATTCTGCTATGTTTTGCTTCATTGCTAGTGGGTCCTTTTGTTGGTTTCAGTGGTTTTTGGGGTAGGTGTTATGCTGTCGTTCAAAAATAGTCTGGAGTTTACCTCCTTCTCCTTTGCAACTCTCAAAAGAGACTTAACTAAGAATGGTAGCTTCTCTTACCTTCATCTAGTGTGGGACCTATGGCTGTTAGATGACAAATAAAACAGACATATTTGCTTTGTTTGCATGCACAAATTGGCTTGTATGAGGTGAAATTGTGTGACAATTCAAAGGTTTATGAAGTTGGTGATTTGCTGCACTCCTCCCCTCCCCCCAGAAAAGAGAAATTTCATTGTAACAGCTGCATTTGTGTCAGGAATAAATTTGACTGTATGCCTAAACCTGACTTTATGGCACTTCCTAAAGATATGTTTTAATGAAAGTCTCTCTCTGAAACTTGGGGAAAAAAAAACCCAAACCAAAACCCCAAATCAGAATCTGCTGTGTCCTAGATGTCATTTCAGGCCTTCACATTTTATTACTGCTATCTCCAAAACTGGTCTGTGATCTTCTAATTTCCTTCCCTACCTGTTCATGGTAGTTTAAATAACTATAGAGTGCTAATGGGAATTTATTTCAAGTGAAATATTTGATGAATACTGCATATCTAAATTGTCAGTTATTTTAATTGTTTCCTGAGCTTTGTAGAACCTTAGACTTTATGAAAATGTAGGAAAAAAATAAAAGAAAGAAGAAAAGCACAGATTTGGACTTTGACTTAAATCACTATTATAATTTCATGCTGGCTCTGCTGAATGTAGTTTTTAACTTTTACTGGCCACCTCCAAAATCATCTTATTTAAGTGAAGGGGAGAACAGATATTGCTGCTTTTATCAAATATCCTTTTATTTCTTTTGTTTCTGCTATTTTTAGCTCTCAGCTATCTGGCTATATTTGTCCTCTAGCCTATTCACTTCTCCCCCAAACTTATCTTGATTTATTCTCTCATAGCGACAATAAACTTATTACACAATCCAATTTGCTGAAATTGCAGGGAAATTCACATCTGTGGGTCTGTGACAATCCTCTTCCCAAGAGCTGCAGAGCAGGAGCCTGTCCGTGTGTGGGACTTGTGGCAAGGCGGAACTTGGTGTGTTAAACTCATGTTTTCAGTCTTGTTGCACCAAACCTCTGCTCGTAACAGTCACATAACAGCTCATATAAATGGACAACATATTTAAAAAAAAATTACCAATGTAATAGCATAAAGGTTTCAGCCAGGTTAAAACTCTGCAGGGAGCATTGCCCTCACATTTTCCTTGGTTTGGGAGGCTCAAGTGTACTTCTGTGGCCAAAAGTGATGTGTTGGAGAGAGGAAGATTGTAGCACCAAATGAATTAAGTTAGGTAGTGAGCAGTCATTCTAGCAGAAACCGATGGTGGAATTTTTTTGAAGGAACTACCTAAAATGCCATATATCCTTCAAAAGTAGGTCTCTGTGAAGGCTGTCTATAAACCTTTTGCATGAATGTGTTCATTTTATGAGGCCAGTGATAGTACAGCATTCAAACACTGCAATCAAACTGTAGGTTTTACTTTTTTCATGTTTCTTCTTTGGGATCTTTTGGATCTCTCTCCCACTGATTTTATAAGAGGCCTACGGTAATTCTTCATTGCGTGTAATAAATCTGATAAATGTATGCTTTTCCTGAGCTATAGAATGCCTGTAGAGTTTGTAGACTCATGAATTGCAGATATCCAGTAAATTTCAGTGTTTTTTTTTAAACCTGAAATTGTTGATAAATCTGCCTACACAGTAGGGTCACTGAAATGGTATTTTTCTTCTTGTGCTGTAAATGAGATAAGCCCTCTTCTACTGTTCGCAGACTATTTATTCAATTGGTAGGTGAATATATTCATGCAACTAATTAAAAGAGCTGTTGAGGAAAAACTGTATCAGGTCTGCTGCGTATTCTTTTGCCAAAATGGCTACCTGCATTTTCATCATATTCTTGCTATCTTAAATCTTTCTTACATGTAAGAAACTCTTTTATTTGTTCACTAGAAAACAAGTAAATAGAAACTGTAAAAACAGTAAACTGATACAGTTTATTTGTAGAACTGTTTGTGAGCAGTGTTGCTATGTTCATTTAGCTGTATCCCCGTGGGATGATATAATCATGCATATTGTACTGGCGAGTCCTCTCCTGACAGCAGAAAACGGTCTGTTGTCAAACAGCTGCCATTTGCCATTGCATATTGACCTGGATTTCCTTCTCAATAAAAAACAAACAAACAAAACCAAAACAACAACAACAACAAAAAAAACCCAACAAAACAACAAAACAAACCAAAACTAACACAAAACCAAAACCCAAACCAAAAATCTTTTGAGGACAGGATTTGGGAAGTCCTTTCCATGATCTCCCATACTACTTCATCCAGCTCTTGCCTCTGACAGCACCCCTTCTATCCCACCACAGACATCTGATTCCAGTTAATCACCACTGTCAGGAGTCCCTGGCATGAGGATCCATAGGCCATCTTGGGATAAATTATGAGAGAAGGACCAACACCTTGCAAATGAAGACTGTAACTCATTCAAGCCAATGTGTTTTCCAAACCACTGAAGGACAATCCCCCAGGGTCCAGTGGAGGCTACAGAACAAAAAGCAGTTGACCCCTTATTTTATGGCAATGCTGGGAAGGGAGGCAGGGGATGAAAGAGAGGACCAGTAGCTGCCTAAGTTCTCCTCTGAATCTAGTCAAGAAGAGAATAAAATAGTTCGGTTGCAAGGGATCTACAACAATCATCTAGTCCAGCAGCAATATTCACTGGCCACCTTACTAAATAATCTCTTCTCCCCTAAGGACTCTTTAAATGTGCAAATGATAGCTAGGCGCACACTTCTGACACTGCTGCTTGAAAAGCTTGCGGTTTCTTCTGCAGGTAAGCAGAGCCTCAAGTATCTGTAACATTTCTTCATTTACATTTTAGTCACTTCTTAACAAAGCAGCTCAGACAAGTTTATGAAAAGAGCTAAAATAGTTCTTGATTACTACAAAATGTAAAGTACTTCCAAATTCCGAGTCATATTTTGTGAAAATAGATTAATTTCGGCTGTCATTTAACATGCCAACCTTTATCCTGATACAAATATGCATAGCTAAATAATAAAACTTTAAGAAAGGTGGTTTCAACTTTAAATTATGGCAGATCCCTATTCTAGCAAATGTAACAAGGTTCCAGTATTTTGAGGTAAATCACACTAATTCTCTTACATCTTACCAGCAAAATCAACACATTTTCTCATCTAATAAGACAGGACTAGAAAGTGCATTATTCATATTCATGGGACTTGAGGAAAGACATGCTTTTTTTTTTTCCTTTTATCCCCTCATTCTCATTTATTATGTGAGCAGTCTCAAGCCCCACACCAGAGAGCTTATTTTTTTTTTTAAAAAAAGCATTAAATTGTGTATTTGTACTGAACTTACCTCTGTGTTCTTCTCAGTCAAGTTTTCTGGTTGTGACTCTGCTGCACTCATTGTGTGCCTGTTTAAAGGAAGACAAATGTAAATGTTCTCTAATTCATTGGTCTCGTTTGACTAACGAACATGAAGCTTGATAGACACACGTCTGATAGTAGTTACGAGACACCAAATCTCTTACGTGCTTGCCTTGCCAATGTATTATTTAGTGAGGCATGGAGGTAAAGTATGCTTTCCGCCATACCTCTGGCTGTGCTGCGTGTGCTCACCTTACACTGCTTAGCAGTGGCAAAGGCTGGAGGCAACAGCTTTTGTTTCAGTCGTCTTTGGCAGGAAACAAAGCACCTTACAGTAAAAAATAGTTGGTTCTTAACTATCTAGGAAAGGTTTGGAGAAAAAGTACAAATTGATAAGAATTCAGACCACATAATGATACCGCATTCCAATGCAGCTGGTTTTCTAAATAATAAACGTAATTGCTTTTCAAGGGTTTCATTGTGGACCAAAAGTACGTATCATAAATCATACAGGAAAAAAGGTAGAAGGATTTTCAAAGGTATTCCTCTCCCCTTCATTCTGTTCTCACCTGCTATGCTACAGGGCTGTTACTTTTTCTTTTTCTTCCCCTCTCCCTGGCCCCGAAATCTGTAATCAAATTGTTTAGATTAATCTCTAGAAGGGAATTACTGTAGCATAGGTGCTAGAATTCCAATATATACTGCTTATTGGCCAGAACAATTTAATTCAAAGAAGGAAATACATATAAAATGAATAATTTTAAATCTTAAACCTTGTGAAGTGCAGGTAACTTGGCAATTGAGGAAGATACTCCTCAGTTTAAAAAAAAACCAAACCTTAGAAACTGATGCATGAGCCGAGTATCTTATAAAGGCAATGCTGACATCTCTTTACCTCTTGATAGAGAATGGTAATTGTATGACAAATGCTGAGAAGCATCACTTTCCACTAATGCCAAGCTGTGCATTTCCATTCCTTTTTACGTGTTTGTGGAAAGTCAGACACAAATACTTTCAGGCATATAGCTTCCACTTAAAAAGTCCTCTTTCAGCTTATCTTAAGTGCCAGAAAAATTGGATTGTTATGACACACCAGCATTTGTATTACAAACCATAAATGAATTAAAATGTAATTGCAGTTTTTAGCCCTTTATTCAATTCTGACTCTTCCTTCAAAATCCCTTTAAGCAACACCCCGAACCTCTGACAAGATATATGAACAGCAAGAGTGAATGTTTCCAAATTCTTTTTGTGGCCCAGTTTAGAGTTGCAGAATAATTTTGGTTGGCAGCGACCTCTGTAGGTCCTCTAATCATAGAATGGTTAGAGTTGGGAGGGATCTTAAAGATCCTCTCGTTCCCACCTTGCTGCCATGGACAGGGACACCTCCCACTAGACCAGGTTGCTCAAAGTCTCATCCAGCCTGGCCTTGAACACTTCCAGGGATGGGGCCTCCACAACTTCTCTGGGCAACTTGTTCCAGTGTCTTACCACCCTCACAGTAAACAATTTCTTCTTAATATCTAATCTAAATCTCACCTCTTTCAGTTTAAAACTGTTACCCGTCATTCTATCACTACACTGCCTGATAGAGAGTCCCTCCCCATCTTTCCTGTAGGCCCCCTTTAAGTACTGAAAGGCCTCTCTAAGTTCTCCCAGAGCCTTCTCTTCTCCCAACTCTCTCAGCCTGTCTTCACAGGAGAGGTGCTCCAGCCCTCTCATCATCTTTGTGGCCCTCCTCTGGACTCACTCTAACAGGTCTGTGTCCTTCTTATGCTGGGGGCTCCAGAGTGGGATGCAGTGCTCCAGGTGGGTCTCACGAGAGTGGAGTAGAGGGGAAGAATCACCCTCCTTGACCTGCTGGCTCCCTACCTCCTTTTTTTCTGATCATATACAGGTGTGTTTATTCCCAATTTACGTGTCTTATCATTATCTTTGAGAGAGTTCTCAGTCCACATTTGTCACAATTGCACATTGGCATGTGAAGACTGCAGTCAAGACACTCTGCCTTCTGACCTGCCCCTCACCACTGTGGGCAAACACAGCTGAATTTTGGGGTTGCTGGGCCACCATCTCCATGGGTGGGCATATGCAAGTCAACACAACCAGCCTGGCCTCCTAGAACTCTTTTTCCAAAGAGACCAGCCAGGAGCATGCAGGGACAGAACGTGTTCTGTAACCTCTTCCCAAATGACTTGGTGTCCTTAGGGACGTGTTTTTGGTGTGCTAGTCAGCAGGTAGTAAAAACCCTCAAACATAGGCAGCATCTGCTTTTCACTGTTACTCTCAACTACTTGGCTAGCTTCAGATTCTCTCTTATAGTCAACTGGGCAGAAGTGTTCAACCAGCTCTGGCATGCAACACTTGGCTGTCTTTGATTTGCAGGGTTTTTTTTTTCTCTCTTTCTGTAGTATAATGGAGACTTTTCTGACTTTCTGGCTAAACCTTGTTCAGCTAAGTACAGGGTACTCTAAGGGTACCTTCTTGCATCCACTCTTGTGCCACATGTTCTGTAAATCATAAAAATGTCATGAAATTTTACTTTAAAAACTGCAAGCTATGAAATGTACAAAATAACAGTCATTTAAAATACCTAAAATACTACTTTTTCCCTCTGCCTTTGGAATAGTAACAAAGTTTACACTAGAATAAAACTTACTATGCTGCAAGTTGATTATACGTGACCCATGCTTCAGTCTAGTGTTTAATGAAAGGTGGTTAAATCTGTGTGCAGAATCTCCTCTATCCTGCCCTTGACAGTTATTTGTATTTCTATGTAGCTGGTACACAGGACTGCCAAATCACCATGCAGGTTTTTTACCCCTCTCAAGTTTGATTATGACTAAATAACTACAAGGCAACAGAGAAGGCCCTTTGTTTCACAGTGTGTTTTAAACTGAAGGTTTGGAAAGCTCATGAAATCCTTGTCCTAAGGTTCATCCATCTCATTTCTACACCTCCATAATTCTCACTGACTTCCCTAGTTCTGTCCTTGTGAACTAGTATAACACATATATACTTCTAACGTCTCTCTTACAACTGAACACTCTAACTGCTCTAACTATAGAAAAATTTATTGCATTTAGCTTTTGCTTTAGAAAATCTGTTTAATCTCTTCTAAATATTTTTTTTTTCACAAGAACTATGTTTTAAAATTAGAATTTACTTGATCACTATCTGCTTATCATCATTGCTGAAAACTCTTAGTTAAAGCACAGTCATTGCGAGGCTATTTGATGTATACTATAGTCCTCTGGAAGTGGCTTTTTTTTGGTTAACCTATTCTTTGTAAATGGGAAATTGGGAGGGAAATCCTACATAGACTTCTTTGCTCCTACAGAGAGAAAATTGGGAAAAGAAGTTGGAAGTTTGTAATTATAGTGACATAACTGGAATTCATAAAGCAACTTAGTGCTCATGGATATGTTAAAAGGTGATCCAGAGACGCACATTACCTATCTACGTTAAGGTACCACCTGTTCTGTATTTGTATATGGCTGACAGCTAATAAAGGTCCTTGGGAATACATTGCAGGGGGAGGGCACAGAAAAAAAGGTTTTGATGTTGAGGTTTAACCAAAGACCCGTTGCTTGAATTTAAATAATTATTACCGAGTTCAATGATGTATTTCAGAATAGGATTCTGCTTTTTTCTACACAGATAGAGCCAGTGAAATGGAAGTAAGGATTTTATAACCACGTCACTTTAGCCGGTGTTCTGGGAGCTCTGAATTGCATCTACATTTAACTATTATGGCTCCATCTTGGCAGGAATGTATGAATCAGCACAGAATGTAGTATCCTTTTGCAAATGTGTGAACAGAGCAAGCCTTGGCAACACGTGTTAAATGTCTGGGTGAAATTCCCAGGATCATGGCGTGATTCACTCAAATTGGATAACTCTTTAATTGGTCAGTTATTTTCAAATGGAAAAAATTGAAGCTGGCTAGCTTGTTGGTAAGAATGTGTTATGAGTATGTTAATAATCATTTCGTTATTATAATTCACCTAAAATAACCCTTATGTGATTTCAAGGGACAGTGGCATCTATTAAAAACATAGCTGATGACAGTGGATGGTCAGCCCTCTAACTTCAGAGAGCAAAGATCACTGTGCTTAATCAGTCACTTTCCATTATAGAGACAAATATGACAAATATTTAGGATGCCTTAATCTTGCTCTGTACGTCTCTTAAGAATGACTGGTGAAATGCCATATGACATGCTTTCAGCATGATGGATTTTTGCATTATACTCCAGTAATAAGCCAGTAATAAGCTTCATACTGAGGGATCATGAAACAAGAATATTTCAGTTATGTGTACCATCTTTCTGAGACTATCACGAGAGGGACTTCTGGTCAAGTATTCCACATGAAAAACAGTAGTATTAAAGTATATTGTTTAAATTATTTCTGTTCTTCTAATAGGTAGTGTTTGCCATGCCTTCATATAGGAAAACAAAAGTTTCAGTGGAGCAGTTATGATTACTGTGAATATATGAATACTTATTATTATTACATCAAATTATTATTATGAACATAGGAATATCTCCTGGAATTATAGGCATCTTGCATTTGTTCTCCCTGTAGCTCATTACTTGCTTTCTGGGCAATATTAAATTTACCTTTCTTTCTTTTCTTGTTCTACTTTAAATATTATTTTCATTCTTTTTGGCCTATTTGCATACAGGCAGGAAAAAGCATTTGAGAGGGCAACAGCATGTGGGAGCTTTGGTGTGTTATGGAGTCCTGCATGCTGGAATCAGTCAAGACTGTTGGCATATGTAGCTTTGGATGTCCATTTTGAAAATGTTAAACAATTTGAAAATGATTGGGTGATTTCAACTGTGATACTATGTATGAAACAGAGGTGAGAAAGGTCCCAGTTTGTTGAGGGAAGCAGAGACAAAACCAAGTGCATGGGCAGGCCCTGAGCTGACCTAAGCAATTCACAAAACCTGAGTACAAAGACTAAGACAGGCTAGTCCATGGTGCATAGGATAACATGAGAGCAATAGAAAAATTAACTGAATGAATTATTAGTATCAAGACAGACCTTAAAGACAAAGTCAAGGAAGAAGGCAAGTACTGAAAGGCTAAGGCAGTACTTTGAAATACTCAGTCCACAGAAAAAACAAATAACCTGAGTAGTATAGTATGTACACATGGCAAAAGGTACCTAAAACTCATGTTAAGCACAGAATTAACGATACAGACAAGGCATATTCATTGTTGACCATGCTTGTGTTAGGAGAGAGATATTTATATCTTAGTGTTGACTGATGTAAAAGGTACATAATCTGATTTACTTTTGGGGCCACTGCGGTTAAACATAGGGAAATATCTTCTGACTTATGATGAGAAGGTAAAATCTTGGTAGGGATCACTTCAGAATGCTATCTTCTGAAATAAGATATACAAGGTTATTACTTTTTCCTCTCTGGTACACCTAATGAATCTTTTTGTTTTTTCCACTAGGGATTTAAGGTGAGAATGAGAAGGCTTGAGAGTGTCCATAGTAGTGACTGGGGTCTTCCTTTGCACTCTCCTAAGTACAGGAATTTCCCACTGGGAATACTATGTGGAAAAAGAAAAAATAAAAATAAATAAAAAAAAAAAAGATGAGGTAGGGTGGGTGTTCAGGAGGTGGGGATATGTTTGGTTTGTTTTTTTTTTTCTTTTGCCTTTGTTCCTCCACAAAACAGTAGGAGCACTGGAGTAAGACATATTTTCAACAAAATCTTATGCTCAAGAAGCAAAACCAGGTTCTGTGACATTACTAATTCAGCATGTAAGCAACAGTCCTTACAAAAACGACTAAAATAGGAAAGTAAATGAAATATGAGGCATATATGCCTGAACCTGTGCTGTTAGATATACTTACTATGGGACGTCATAGAATAGGACATTGTTGTAAATGTCTGCACATCTGTGTTTACAAGTGATTGCAAAAGGTTAAGGAGAAAGACAAACGAAAGTGAGTGAAGAAAGACAGAAATGCTTTTCTCTCATTGACTCATTCCTACTTATATACCGCAAAGATTCACCAGTTCGTACACTGGACGATCTAACAAATAACAAATCTCTATAAAAAATGGACCTGAGGTGACATTTATACTGAAAAATATTTCTGTCAAAGTGGGGAATGTCTTGGTTGCACTGTAATTTTCCAGACATCTTCAATATCTATTTTTGAGGGTTTATATAAGATTCTTGCACTTTCTGTGCATTGTAATCAGTACATCTTCATAATTCAGAATGGTTGAACCCTGATTTACAGGTGCTAGATGAGTAATTGAGGAGCAGGCATCTTAATAAGAAAACATGATAAATAAGTTGTTATGGTTTTGAAAATACTGATAATACACCAACTAGAATGAATAAAAATCCTATATCTCATATGTGAGGACAGTCTGATATTGGTATACTCAACTATAACATACTACAGAAAGATGTAATTTCACTACTGTGAAGAACAGTAAGGCAAAAAAACCCTCAAACCCACTCTCCACACAAAGAGAGTGAAGCAAAATATCCCTTCTTTGTTTTAGAGAAGAAAAATAACTGTGGGAGTGGGACCTTTGGGAACAGTTGTAGAGTTGTTAAGTTTCAGGTTTGGATAACTTTTTTTAAAAAAATCTTTAAAATTTAAGAACAAGATCAAACGAAAGCACGCTGTGAAGTTAAAAGAGACTGTTGCATTCTCTAAAACCTCCTGAACTCCAAACACTCCTTGACATCCACATATGCTCCCAAGTGCAGTGATTCTTTTGGATATATAGAGGATTGAGGAGGAGATATCAACTGTTGAGATCTTTTGGTTTTTCTTTCTCCATTCAAATGCACATCAACTTATACAGTTTTCAGATAGAGTAAATTGTGTTCTCTTTTTTAAACCTTTGAAATAATAATTGTTTTCAACATGTAACTGCAGAGCTAGTCCAGTTGCTTTGTAATAGCAGTGGGTTTTCTAAGTAAAATTTACTTTAAAGACTATTAAAGGGCATTCTGAAAGAGAACCTGCTGAGAAAGTTCAGATAACTCTCATCTGGTCTTCTACTAGATATGTCAGAAAACTACAGCCCTTTTCCAAAGTAATAAGCTTAACAAAGATAAGCCTTTCCATAGAGACTAGAGGCAAGAATTAGGATACTTTAGTCAGGGACAGGTTTGTAGCCTCAGGATTGGCAAACACTGACTTGGATAAACAGCTGTTATTTAAAAGATTTAAGTATTATTCAGGATTGCTGTCAGCTTTTAGGTTTTAAAATAGCCTGGAAAAGCTTTGGTCTACCGATTTACTATTTCTTTAGTCTTACAAATGCAGTTTCTATGTTCTACTTGAAACAGCAGTGCAGGCTGCTTTTACCTGCTGCCAGGGTGTTCTGCAAGGAACCTCTCTCTGTCCTTTGTCTCCATTGGACTTGCAAGAGCCCTATCAGAAGGAGGTGACAGCATTTAGTATCTCATATAAATGAATCTCTTTTCCTCTGCATCAAGAACTGAGCTTGACTGCTTGCTTCTGTCACCTTCTTGTCTTTGAGCTGCACTTCTCACCCTGACAGTAGAAGAGATTTCATTACTAATAGTAGCAGAAATAATTTTTTCTTCCTCTTGGAAACAGATAGTGCTAATACTGTCTAAAACTGAAGAGAGAACAAAGCATTTCTTGATACTTTCTCAGATGTGCTGCTGAGTAAGCAGGAAAAAAATGTTTTTTATGAAGCACCTGAAGTAAAAATTAAGCTAGAGTGAAACACAATATTCTTTTTCAGATTGTTACATTTGCATTCAGGTGCATCCTTACTTTACTGTTCAGTTTTCAGTCATGTACAGAGAGTCAGTAGGTTATAGGAAATGACTGAATCTTGTGAAAGAAACTTGGCGAGAAGTTTTCAGGGAGGGATTAGGACAAATTCTAGAGGTCAGAGTAACAAGGACATGTAATGGGGTTTTTAGAAGGAAAGATTGAAGGAAGGAAGACACTTCAAATACCATTATCAATGAAAATAACAATAGGAGTAATTTTTAACCTGCAGGAGTTCTACCAAGGAGTGAACATGACATCACATAACTGAACAGAAAAAGCCATAGCTAAATCAACTCTGAAGAATCCTTATTCAGTTGGACTTTATAGCTCTACAGTGATGAGCTGTGGGAAACAGAGTTAAAATACTGAAGTTTAGAGTCAATGAAAAGCATACACCAAGCAATGCTGAGTAAAACACATGCAAAGCATTAACTTGTTTTGTTGTTGTTCCTGGTAGGTTTTATTTAGCTTTCTCTTTCTCTCTTCCCATTAAGTTTCCACTTTTATGGATGAGAGATAGGTAAGTGGTAAAGAGTAGCACTGGAAAATTAAACATAACTTGTATTTATACCTCTTTTTTAATCTATGTTGTGCCCAGAAACATAAGCTTACAAATCCAACAATTAAAAAAAGAAACTAAATATTCTCAGCTTTCTTTGAACAATTTGTGGAGCCCTTCTAGTGCAGTGTTTTCATTTCTTGTACCAGCAGAGGGGGATTAGACCTTATAATAGGGACAGAATGGTTGAAGAGATTGTCCTTATATTGGCTTGCTCTGGTTGTTAAATGTGACCATGAGAACTGTAAAATCAATGAAATCTTATCTGAAGCAAACTGTTCCTTCATTTTATTTAGACATTGGGTAGTCACATTGCTAGCATTGCAACTGCAACTTAGGAATGTACATGTAGAATCTCAGGTTGATTCAGTAGGAATGCTTGTTAAGGCAATCTTTCAAATCTTTCCTGAGTGCCATTACGTGGCACATGAAGGACAACCAGGTGATCAGGGCCAGTCAGCATGCGTTCATGAAAGTCAGGTCCTGCTGGACAAACCTGATCTCCTTCTATGACAAGGTGACCCACTTAGTGGATGCGGGAAAGGCTGTGGATGTTGCTTACGTGGACTTTAGTAAAGCCTTTGACATGGTTTCCCACAGCATTCTCCTGGAGAAACTGGCTGCTCATGGCTTGGATGGGTGTACTCTTCGCTGGGTGAAAAACTAGCTGGGTGGCTGGGCCCAAAGAGTGGCGGTGAATGGAGTTAAATACAGTTGGTGGCCGGTCAGAAGTGGAGTTCCCCAGGGCTCCATACTGGGGCGGTTCTGTTTATATCTTTATCAGCTATCTGGACGAGGGGATTGAGTGCACCCTCAGTAAGTTTGCAGACAACACCAAGTTGGGCAGGAGTGTTGATCTGCTTGAGGGTAGGAAGGCTCTACAGAGGGATCTGGACAGCCTGGATCGATGGGCCCAAGGCCAATGGTATGAGGTTCAACAAGGCCAAGTGCTGGGTCCTGCACTTGGGTCACACCAACCCCATGCAGTGCTACAGGCTTGGAGAAGAGTGGCTGGAAAGCTGCCTGGCAGAAAAAGACCTGGGGGTATTGGCCCACAGCTGGCTGAATATGAGCCGGCAGTGTGCCCAGGTGGCCAAGAAGGTCAACAGCGTCCTGGCTTTTATCAGAAATAGTGTGGCCAGCAGGACTAGGGAAGTGAGTGTCCCAATGTACTCTGTACTGGTGAGGCCACATCTTGAATACTGTGTTCAGTTTTGGGCCCCTCAATACAAAAAAGACATTGAGGTGCCGGAGTGTGTCCAGAGAAGGGCAATGAAGCTGGTAAAAGGTCTAGAGCACAAGTCTTATGAGGAGTGGCTGAGGAAACTGAGGTTGTTTAGCCTGGAGAAAGGGAGGCTGAGGGGGGACCTTATTGCTCTCTATAACTACCTGGAAGGAGGTGGTAGAGAGGTGGAGGTTGGTCTCTTCTCCCAAGTAACAGGCAATAGGACAAGGGGAAATGGCCTCAAGTTGCGCCAGGGGAGGTTTAGATTGGGTATTAGGCCAAAAGGCTTATATCAAGCACTGGAACAGGCTGCCCAGGGTAGTGGTTGAGTCACCATCCATGGAGGTATTTAAAAGATGTGTATATGTAGTGCTGAAGGACATGGTTTAGTGGTAACTTGGCAGTTTTAGGTTAACATTTGGACTTGATGATCTTAGAGGTCTCTTCCAACCAAAATGATTCTATGATTCTTAAACCGAATGAATATTTCTTTGGGGACTGGGGGTGGAGGGAATAGTGGGCCTATCCTTTCAGCAGCACTTAGGTTTTATGCTCATTTAAAATGGTCATGAAACAATATCCACAGTTTCATTGATTTTTTTTTTCCATAAGACCTCCCACCTCAGTTATGTATCCAATTTAAATCTTATTTTTTTTCAGCTGTATTTTCGCACTTCTTGTTATACAGCTTCTAAATACATTATCATTGTTGCTAAAATCTGTCCAGTACATGCTGACTATCAGTTATATATCTTCTCATCCATCCTTTAGCAAGACTACAAGCTGCTAGGTATTTAAAATTTTTCTCAGAAATTAGCTTCTTTCCAGGTCTTTAATGATCTTTCCTGTTCTTTTTTGAAATCTTCCCAATATTCTGCTGGCCTTTTTTTTTGCGGGGGGGTGGAGGGAGGTGGGGAGAAGAAAACCTACATTACTCTTGATACTTTGTCTTCCACTTCTGAATAGAAAAATTGTCTGATGCATGACTCAGTGCAGTGAATGTATAAAAATTGTTTGGATGACTGAACTAATTTTTGTGTGCAGAGGTTCACCATCTGTTTATTGGCATTTTTACTGCCAGTCCGTGGTCTTTTTGCTTTCAACTACCACTTTGCATTTGCTTTCATGGAGGAAAAATATTTCACAAGAAAGTAATAATTTTTCTGCAGTGTTTTAATAACCACAGTGGAGCCAGTGGACCTGCCAGGATTCAGAATTCTTTTAAAATTCAAGGCCTGTTGTTTAGAGTGCATGGGGACATCACTTCAGGCATTGGCATTACTTTTGGTAATCAAAAGAAACTTTACAAATCATCCAAGAAGTGTTTAATATCAGAATTGGTATTTTTAGTGTGTGTCTGATTAATTTATCTCAGAGCTTCTCTTCTGGTCCTTCCTTGCTTTCCCAAGCCATACAGAGCAGTGGCAGTATTGTTCTGGGGCAGCAGTACTTTGAGTGTGTCTCTTAAACCTTGTCAACTGTGGTAGGCAGTCCGTACCACCATGCCTATTTTATTTATTTATTGCTATGGTTCCCATTTTATTTATTGGAAAAATAAAATATTGTTGGCATTCACACAAACCTGTTACAGAATACTTATAAATTATTTCCTTGGTTTCTCTAATAAAGTTTATATTCGGAACGCTTTTCCAACAAGGAGAGTAATAGGGAAAATACTAATAAAGAAAGACTAATAATTCTGTCAGTATATCTTTCTTTTTAGCTCAAGGCATCCTGTTGTCCAGCTAAATCGTTCACAGGCTGGGATGTGTAGTTACCTGAGAATTTTGGCAGGGAGGTTACACCAGAACATTTCTCTTAAGAACTTTCAAAAAAAAGGTCTGCCCTATGTAACAGAATAAAGCTTTTAAAAGAGAGAGCTAAGGCATTAATATGCATCATTTTCAGGTGAATTTGATAACATGTATTACATACTCCTAGTCCTGCATTTTTGTGAGCAACATTTGCCCTATCAGGGGCATAGTCCAAAATGGCAATCAACAAGGTGCATATTTTTAAATGAAAAAACCCTTACTGGCTTACCCAAAGATCTGGAAGGCCCTTCCCCTACTTACATGGGTCTGGCATTTTATGGCAGGATGCCACCATTTTGTTCTCCATCATAACCCATGTCTCTTCCGGTGTCTGGCTGGCCAGACTGGCCACCCCTACCTACACAGGCAGCAGCATATCAGGAGAGGAAGCCCCAGGCCCAGCATACAGGGAGGCTGCCACTTTTGACAGTGTTATTCCCTACATAGCTTTGAGTGGTGCAGAAGGCTTTTTCTGTAAGCATTGTTTTTTAATGTACCTTATCCAGCCAGACTGGTATGGAGACTGGTATTTGGCTAAGGAATCTGGTATAAATGGCATATCCTGCATTATATGAAATAAACCATGAAAGCCCTGAGAACAGAGCACCTCATCCACTCCCATGTGTACAGGCCCCAGTGCCTCACACTAGAGTTGTTCTGTTAGCAATGACTCCCTAAACATCCACGTCTGCAAAGCTGTTGGGAATAGAATCATAGAATAGTTTGGATTGGAAGGAACCTTTAAAGGTCATCTAGTCCAACTCCCTCTGCAATGAGCAGGGACATCTTCAACTAGATCAGGTTGCTCAGAGCCCAGTCCAACCTGACCTTGAATGTTTCCAGGGCTGGGGCATCTCCCACCTCTCTGGGCAACCTGTTCCAGTGTTTCACCACCCTCATTCTAAAAAACTTCTTCCTTATATCTAGTCTAAATCTACCCTGTTTTAGTTTAAAACTGTTACCCCCTTCTATTGCTACAGGCCCTAGGACTAGTTTGTCCTCATCTTTTTTATTGTGTGCTGCCTTTAAGTACTGAAAGGCTGTAATAAGGTCTCCCCGGAGCCTTCTCTTCTCCAGGCTGAACAACCCCAGCTCTCTCAGCCTGTCCTCATAGGAGAGGTGCTCCAGCCCTCTGATGGTTTTTGTGTCCCTCCTCTGGGCCCGTTCCAACAGGTCCATGTCTTTCCTGTGCTGAGGGCTCCAGAGCTGGATGCAGTACTCCAGGTGGGGTCTCACCAGAGCAGAGTAGAGGGCAGAATCACCCCGCTTCTTTTCATGCAGCCCAGTATACGGCTGGCTTTCTGGCCTGCGAGCACACATTGTCAGCTCATGTCCAGCTTTTCATCCACGTGTACCCCCAAGTCCTTCTCAGCAGGGCTGCTCTCAATCCCTTCATCCCCCAGCCTGTATAGATGCTGGGGGTTGCCCCGACCCACGTACAGGATCCTGCACTTGGTCTGGTTGAACCTCATGAGGTTCACACAGGCCCACTTCTCAAGCCTGTCCCAGTCCCTCTGGATGGCATCTCAGCCATGTTGACTGCACCACTCAGTTTGGTGTCACTTGCAAACTTGTCTCCACTGTCTATATCATTGATGAAGATATTGAACAGTACTCGTCCTGATATGTACCCCTGAGGGACACCACTTGTCACCGATCTCCATTTGGACATTGCGCTATTGACCACTACCATCTGGATGTGACCATCCAACCAATTCCTCATCCACAAAACAGTCCATCTATCAAATCCATACCTCTCCAATTTAGAGAAAAGGATGTTGTGGGGGACCATGTCAAAGGCCTTACAGAAATCCAGATAAACGACATCCGTAGCTCTTCCCTTGTCCACTGATGTAGTCACTACATCATAGAAGGCCACTAGGTTGGTCAGACAGGGCTTGCCCTTGGTGAAGCCCTGCTGGCTGTATCAAATCACCTCCCTGTCCTCCATTTGCCTTAGCATAGCTTCTAGGAAGATCCGTTCCATGATCTTCCCAGGCACAGAGGTGAGGCTGACAGTTTGGTAGTTCCCAGGGTCCTCCTTTCTACCCTTTTTAAAAATGGGTGCAATGTTTCCCTTTTTCCAGTCACTGGGGACTTACCTGACTGCCGTGACTTTTCAAATATCATGGAGAGTGGCTTGGCAACTACATCAGCCAGTTCCCTCAGGACTCTGGGATGCATCTTGTCAGGTCTCATAGACTCCTGTATGTTCAGGTTGCTTGGGTGGTCATGAATCTGACCCCCTCTTACAGTGGGAGGGACTTTTCTCCCACAGTCCCTGCCTTGAGGTCCATCCACTCGAGAGGTGTGGGGAGAGAGGTTGCCAGTGAAGACTGAGGCAAAAGAAATTGTTGAATACCTCAGCCTTCTCCTTGTCCATTGTTACCAGTTTGCCAGTCTTGCTCATCATGGGGCGTGTGCTTTCTTTGACCTTTCTTTTCTGGCTGACATACCTGTAGAAGCCCTTCTTTTTATTCTTTGTGTCCCTTGCCAAATTCAGCTCCAGCTGTGCCTTGGCCTTCCTGACCCCATCCCTACACAACCGAGCAGTGTTCCTATACTCTTCCGAGGATACCTGTCCCTGTTTCCACTGCCTGTGCATTTCCTTCTTGCCCTTTAGTTTCACCAGCAGGTCTGGACTCAGCCATGCTCTTGACCTCCTTTCCTCATTTCCTGCCCTGGGGACTGAGAGCTCTTGTGCTCCGTGGAAAAAGTTCTTAAAGATCTACCAGCTCTGTTCTGCTCCCTTGCCCCTGAGGGCAGTTTCCCAGGGGGTGCTATTGACTAACTCCTTGAAGAGCTGGTAGTTTGCTTTCCTAAAATTCAGGGTCCTGACTTTACTCCTCCTCTGACCCATATCACTCAGGACTGCAAACTCTACCAGTGCATGAGGACTGCAGCCCAGGCTGCCTCCAATCTTGATGTCACCAATTAACCCACTTGTGCTGGTGACAAACAGGTCCAGTATCACATCACGTTTGGTCGGGCTGTCTATTTTCTGGCTTAAGAAGTTACTCTCCATGCATTCCAGGAGTCTCCTGGATTGCCTACAGCTCACCATGCTACTTTTTCAGTAGATGTCAGGGTGGTTGAAGTCCCCCAGCAGGACGAGAGCCTGTGAGAGCAATGCCTCCTGTAGCNCTCCTCTGACCCATATCACTCAGGACTGCAAACTCTACCAGTGCATGAGGACTGCAGCCCAGGCTGCCTCCAATCTTGATGTCACCAATTAACCCACTTGTGCTGGTGACAAACAGGTCCAGTATCACATCACGTTTGGTCGGGCTGTCTATTTTCTGGCTTAAGAAGTTACTCTCCATGCATTCCAGGAGTCTCCTGGATTGCCTACAGCTCACCATGCTACTTTTTCAGTAGATGTCAGGGTGGTTGAAGTCCCCCAGCAGGACGGGAGCCTGTGAGAGCAATGCCTCCTGTAGCTGGAGTAAGAAGGCTTCATCAACAGGCTCCCCTTGATCAAGTCGCCTGTAGTAGACACCAACCACAAGGCTCCCTTTGTTGCCTTGGTCTCTTATTCTTAACCAAAGGCTTTCAACCTGCTCGTGACTGTTCTCCAGAGGCAGCTCTTCATACTCTATCCATTTCTTGATGTAGAGGGCAACACCTCCGCCCCTCCTTCCTCACCTGTCCCTTTTGAACGGCCCATAGCCATCGATAGCTGCACTCCAGTCATGGGATTCATCCCACCAAGTTTCAATAATGGCAACTAGGTTGCAGCTTTCTAGCAGCACAGTGGCTTCCAGTTCCTCCTGTTTGTTGCCCATGCTGCGTGCATTGTTGTAGAGCTGGGATTGTTGTCATCCCAGAACTTCTCTGCTTTTAAATCCAGAGTCTGAGTGGTTTAAAATTAGTTCACTGAAACTGTAATCAAATCCATTTATATCCATCTGAATAAGTACTTTGTTTGCCAGGCTTGACAGCAGTTAGGCTACTTACAGTGTGTGTGCCCAAATCCTCTAGGAGTAGAGTGTTTGATTATAAGCTCTTTGCCCTGAAGACTGTGCTTCTATAATGTTTGTAAAAAGGCTGATGCGAAATTGCTGTAAATCTCCTTGGAGTTTCTGGGATTTGCTGTTTTGTTTTTTTTTTTTTTTTTAAAAACAAAATCATAAAATGAGACTGATGAAATGTGAAATTTAGGGACCAGACTTTTTACAGGCATTGTTATTCAACTTATAATTCATAATGTAAACATGCCATTAGCATGTAAAAAAAAATCTGTTTAGTTTCATATGAGAGGGATGTACAAATGGAAAAAAAATGCCTGCAATATCTGTTTTCCATTTTATCAATGGATAGGTAGTGTCCATTTTTTTCATATTTGTCACATTAGGAAAGTTTTTACATAAAGAGAAAAAACGAAATATGGTTATGTGTAGAGTCTTTTCAAGAAAAAAAGAATTGTCAATTTGAGCTCCTGTATTTAGATAATTTAGTGGGAGAGAAGGATAACATAGCATAAATTCAAAATTTGACTTTAATATGCCTTAGGGGGAAAGATATTGAGAAAAAGAGGGGGTTTTAGTTAAAAAATACAGAATCTTATGATTCCTGTGCCACAGCAACATTTCTTAATAATGCTGCTGTTATTGACATTAGTAACTGCCATACAGTGATGACAAATAGATTATTATACTGGTCTGGTAGAGTTGTGCGTATCATACATTATGCTCTGTGCATAAGCCCTGCTACTTTTTGTGTGCTCATTGTGTGCTGGACTTGTCAACATCCTTACTAGCAGGTTTATGTTAAACACAAGGTGCAACAGGTGCTTTTTAAAGTAAAACTTTATAGAATTATTTTTCTAAATTACAGTGATTTCATTTTTGTGAAATCTCTCATTTTTCAGAGACTTCAGGAATTCTCTGAAATAGCTCACAGGGTTGTTGAAAGTGAGAGACATCCTTCAATATTGTAGTACAGATTCCTGACAGTATTCTTGAGCTCTGCCATCAGCAGATCACTTGAGATGTCAGCAATGTGTATGTTTTCTGTGTGAGACACCAAAATATCAGGACTTTGAGGCTCCTTGAATGCTTGAAATTTAACCCTATTAGTAAAATGTTGATCCGGTTATGTATGCAATAAAAGTATTGCTAGAATCTACTTATCTACAGCTCTGTGCTGTTGTTCTCTTTGCCAGCTAATCCTTCAGTGGTGAGATGCAGCCTTCTTGCTAAAGAACACTCGTGTTTCAGCCTGATTAAAATTTTTAAAATATTCATGAAAGAGACGCAGAAATTTTGCTGACACTGTTTTAAGAAGAACTAAATGCTCTGGAGCACATATTGAATTGTACGTGACTGCTGTGGTAGAAAAAGGCCACCTGGAGATTTCTTTTTTCTGGGCTCCATGACAAATTTTACGTCCATCTGCACTTTAGTCTTACAAGAACATAAATATCAAACTATTTTAACTTGCACCCAGCTGGAAAATATATACTTTATGAGAAGAATGACATTATTTAACAGTACTGTATTCGTAGGTTATGGATCTCATGTGGATAATAAACTTGAACCCTACACCATATCTAGTATTACATTATTGAAAAACTTGTCTTTTAGAAAAGTTTTTAGATTGTGTCCTTGCTTTATGAAGAACTCAAAAAAGGGACAGTTCACCTCACGTATGCACATAGGTAATACTTAAAAGCTATCTGGATTTAGAAATTATGGGTTTGTTTCTATAGAAATATTAATTATCTATTTATCCACATAGAGCCTGACTTAATTTCAGGGGAATGTGAGGAAAACATTCTATCTTCTGGTCATCATTAATCATTCTTACTTCACCATTAGAGTCATCAGCTCTGGGGTTGTCTCTGTGTCAACAAGGAAAGTGTTTCTTTGTAATACAAAAAAGTGGTGCCAAATCATCATGGCAAAATTATACTAGTTGGAGAAAAATAAGTAATTTAGGAAAATACAGTTTAGCAA
>VZSZ01008824.1:329466-356867 GCA_013398815.1 Ibidorhyncha struthersii
TATGGGACCAAGAAAAGAAAGTCAGCGAGTTAAGAGACAGGCAGCTGTCAGTGCTGTGGGATTCTATGGTTTCTCTCATATGCTAGCTTTCTTGTGAACAGCAAAGAATGGTAGAGCTAAAGTAGATGCCCGTTTAGAAAGTTGAAAGTATTTTCAGTGCAGAAATAAAATATCCCTTCCTTGTTGCTGTCCCACCCACTTCCCCGCAATGCAAAACAAACACTAAATTAATGGAAATGCCTTAAGCAAAATTTTACTGTCAGTATTCTAGGAGTCATGACTTCTGCAGACAGCTTCTGTTCCTCTTACTGCAGTTCAGACTTTTTACCAATGATACTCATTTCCTAGGAAAAATAATGTGTGGCAATCTTATTAGTTCCTGTACAGTCTTTTCTCCTTTCAGATGTTCCCATCTACCTACATGTTCAATGTAAAATCCTCCTGTCCCACTCTAGCTGCCTGTTACCTTTGCTGAAATGAAGCTGAGTGGTTCTTCTCCAGCCTCTGCTTCTATAATAATGACTCTCCTGAGTTTACTTTGAGTGTATTTTAACTGTCCTTTAAAAATAGAAATCATGTAAAAGTCTGCAGCATAAGCTCTCTCTCTCAGGCTATTTTGTCTCTTCAAATGTAGGTCAAGATATTTTCTTTCATTCTGGTCTGAAGGAGATAATAATTAAAGGAGTCTAAAGTCTGTATTAATGCAATGGTAAGGACTCAGATTGCCTTTGAAAGCCAGAAAGTTCAAAATGTATGATTCTTAGGAGAGTAATGTTACGCACGTAAAGGTAGAGTTGTATCACACAGCAAAAAAGTAATGTCATGTCAAAGTCATTGGAGTGTACATTTGAGAAATAAGTATTTCTGATTTATTTCATATAACTTTGCAGTCTTAATGTATCATTAATACAGATTTTCACATTTAAGCTCTCCAATTTTTAATAAATTGAATAGGAATGGGCTAAAAGACGCCATTAAGTTTCATGAAGGGCTTAGGGCAGCCTTAAATGCATGTATGGAAATAAGTATAGAAGAAACTCATTTTATCTATCCTTATTAAGTATTTCTAATGGACTTGTCGGTCTCATATGAGTCAGTGTAATTAGGTAGCATTAATAATGTCTTAAAGGGTCTTTTTTCTTTTTTTCTTTTTTTTTCACTGTTCTTTGACTTCAGATCACCTGTACAAAATGAATGCCCAAGAATGTTGCTTGGGTAGATATTTCAAATATTGTCTCTTTTACATTCTTCATTCTTTCTTAATCGTCCTTCATGTCAGCTAATAAAAATTCTGATGATCTGATTTTGTTTATGTTACCCCTATTTAATTTAACCCTCTTGTAAGGGTTCCAGGATGAAATCTTGGACATTACTTTGGCTTCTCCATTTGCATCATTTTTTCTGGATGATAACTATCTACATAGGTTTTGAAACAAGATCCTGAAAATCCTGGCTCTTATAAATTTAAGATTTTTATTAAAAATACAGGATGTTGAGGCTGACTCTAGAGATACGAAACCAGAATCACATGAAAGCGATAGCCCAGATCTCCCTGGGCTTGATACATGGATTTTCATCCGTTTTAAGAACTGTATTAGCAATGTTAGCATTTCCCTCAGTGTGATAGCAGTGTTCTGCTTTGTGCATGATGGCAGCAGGTGTTAGAGTGGCCAGTCTCTTCTCTAAGGTAAAGAACTGTCTTCTGGTCAGCAGAAGGGGAAATGTATTTCTTGTTGTTTCATAAGCAGGTAATCCCACTGTTAGATCATCTAGGGTAGATTCAGAACAGTTTTAGTTTCCTCGCAAGGAGCAGTCCTGCCTAATCACTACAGACTTGCTGGGTGATTGGGACTGTCTGACCCTGACCATCATCTCTGGCTCTGACCTGGACTTGCTACTTTACATCCTGGCTCTCGTTGGTGAAATTGTTCATGCGGGACTTACTACTGTGCTCATTCCCAGCTCACCTTCCCTTGCAGAGCAGCTGCCTCTTGATGCTCCCTGTCATGCTCTGTGCACATCTTTTTCTCTTTCTCCTTCCTTTCTCTAAGTGTTGGCCTTTTTCTCTTGCTCTTTAACTCTTTCACTTTCTCTTCTACTTACAAGAGAAGGATATTAAGCTCCTTCGAAGGAGGGGGAGTCTGTTGATGGAAAAGTAGTACCTGAAACAGCTACTCGCCACATGAAGAGGATACAGCAGCGTGTATGTTTCAGCTTAAAAGAACAGAAGTGGAGTGTATTTCCTAACGATTTCTTCTGACTGCTTCCTGTGTGGGCATGTTCTTGATAAGCATTTTATCTAAAGAGAACTATGGACTATGGCAGACACTTTATGTTTTTTTTTTGTCATGTTGCAGAGGTATATTTGCAACAGAATAGAGCACATAAGCAAGTGGATCTTTACCTGAAGCATCAGAGTTTTCCAGGGAACCAGTTTAGGTGAGGGCTGATTCCTCACATACACTTGGAAAACACGGAAGTCTCAGTTCTTATTGCAGTAGTTATGAAGTACACCGGTGGGTACCCAACTGCAGAGTGTACAGAAACAGAGAAGCCCTAATTAAGCTTCGCTTATGAAGGTGGATTAGTAATAATTTTAGGCAAGTAATTTATGAACAATTACTCAGAAATTTAATCAATATGTAATAAGTCTTGCTGAAATTAGCATTTGCTTAAATGGTGTGATTACCTTGCAGATAATGGGGGACACCACCGCACTCTATCTACATAGGAATAATTGTTGCTGTATTTATTTTTTCATGTGCAGTTATTAAACTCTGAAAGCACTGGTCTTTCTGCCTCTTAGCCCGTGCTGACAGTGAAGTTCTAGACACCTGTGAGGTGATTCTCTTGGAGCTAGCTGAGCTACCAGCAGAGTGAGTGTAGGCTGCATGAAGTGCTTTGCTGTCACAGGCCGATCGCATCTTCTAATGTAGCATGCTTTAGAAGAAACGTGGCTTCAGTTCTTCCTGTGTAGAATAGGAATAATGTTAATTCCCAAACACATGTTGGAAGTGGCATTGCGAGGAATAACCAGTTAATGTTTCTACAATACTCTGGTGTTGAAGGGGATAACATTTGTGCATAATGTTATCGGCTGATAGGTGTGATTCCAAGCTATGACTAATGGCAAAGCACAGTTATTTCCACATTACCATTATGGATGAATATATTATTTTAACATGTCCTCCACCCACAGATTTTTTTCAGTCTCTTTTAATTTACATGGAGACTGGCATTTTACTAACAGCTTTTCAGGAAAACTGAGAGTACTGAGGAAAAAGAAGCTTCGTGCAAAAGAATCATATTGCATTGCCAGCCACATAGCGTCAAAATTGCAAGTTAGAAAACAATCTAACTATTAAGGAGTTAAAAAAGAAAGTAATCATCTATTTGAAGGATGCAGTACAGCCCATAATTATTATACATAACTGCCAGTCTCCAAGCCAAGCAGTGTTCCAGCAGAAAGAAGGGAAAGAGTTCAGCATGTAGAGACAGAAACTGAGACAAGATGTAAAGGCTATTAAAGCTAGCTAAAGAAAGTATTCTCCGAGGTTTTTTGGCTTGAGTAAGCTTAAAGCTTAAACATGGTAATTTAGGGGGCCACCTAATCTCTTTTCCTTATTAATATTTGTCCTTTGAATGAAGACAACTTGAAAATTCACAGTAATGAAGACCTTGTGTATTAATTCCAATATAAAATTCTCATATTCTCAGAAAGCAAGGGCTTGGAAGATCTTGGAAACTGCAACAGGAAGAGACTGAATGAACAAGAAGTAGAATACATGATAACTAATGGGGCAAGACTGAGCAAAAAAATGAACAATTGAGCTTTGCAGTCCCGTTTTGTTCTCAGGCTAGTTTTATGCCAACCCACTATAGTTTAGAGCAGTCTTGGAGATATTCTAAAGTCTTCCAACTGGCCTCTAAATAGCTGCCTGCCAACAGAGGAGGGAGAAATCCCAGCAGTGCCCCTTGCTTCCTGCACTGGGGCTGGGAGTTGCCAACTTTGTGTTTGCCAGAGGGGCTCTGGACCAGTTCTGCAGTCATAAGGAAGTTCTTGGCTGGGGAAACTGAGTTGGTTTCTGGTCTCCATGTGGCCAGAGCAACACAAAGAGATCCAGACAAACTGAAGGCACGGAGATTTTTATTCTTGTATATATATTTGATGCATTTTATGCTATTTTGTTTTGAAGTAAATCCAGGCATGTACAGAAAGGAGCTGGTCCAACATGACTTTACTGCCAGAGCTCCAGCAGCTTGCTTAATACTGTGTAACATTTTGTGAGTTACTGACATTGGTGGGGTTGTCAGGCTAACCATATGGTTGCCTTTAGAGGAATGTACCAGTTTATTTGTTGGACCAAATTTTTTGATTGATTAAGACATTATTGGTTAGCTGAGCTTTGAGTTTAGTTATTTCAGAATCTGCTGTTTACTAGAGTAGCTGCCAGGCTTGCAGTAACAAAAACCTGAATTGAACTTAAGTTCAGGAATTTACCTTAAAAGCGTCAAGTGAACAGCTGTATTAGATCACTGTGGATATTTCACTCATCTCCCTGGTGAGTATGACAAGTCAGATGATGTTGTGTGCTCCAGAGATATTAGAGACTTGGCTTCAGGTTTAACATGTTTTTCTTTATCATCCTTCTGTGGTAGTACATAAGAGGACATAATTTATGCAGTGTGTGAAAACATAGTGCATTTATTTTGACTGTCTGATGTGATGCCTCCATAGTTCCTCCAACATAGCAGCATTACTGTTCTGACTACCAATTTAGACTCCTAGTAGGAAAAGAGGATCAAAGACTTTTATACCACAGCTTTTCTTCTTGGTCCTCACCCATTCTGGCACTCAGGCTATATGCAAAAATGGGAGCTGTGAAGACCTTGCACTTGTACCGTGGCCGCAAGGGGCTGCCTTTCCCCCTTCCTCTTCTCTCCTCTCTGGTGTGTTTTGTAGAGTTCTGAGGGCTGCTGCAAGTTATATTATTTTTCCCTATCCTTTTGGACCATGAGAGAGAGAGAGGACCATCTGTGTGGTGGTTCCCAAGAATCATTTTTACATGATTTGAGACCATCGTGCTATTTGATATAAATGGCCTTAGAGAACCTGTTCTCCAGACATCTGGGTAAGGCTTTATATTTAACTATTTCATGAGCAGCAACAGTTTTTCCATCAGTTATAGTGTTCTGTAAACTCAGTGACAGTTGCCTTCATGTTGTCTGAGAAAATATGCATGTGGCATTGGAGTCTACTGTATTTAAGGATATTCTGAGCTCTAGTGTTGATTTATTGTAGCCAGGTACTACTTCAATAGCATTGTAATATAAATTTAAGGTATTTTTACAAGACACGGTGATAATCTTGGAGAGCTGAGGTATATTTAAGATAAAAAGAGTTTTGAGTTGGCTATAGTAGAAGTACTCCAAGAATCTACTAAAGTAGAAAATACTATTTACATGAATGAACTGTTGCCTCGTTTTGGCAATGCAAAAACATCAGTAAGATGTATATTGTGAACTTAGATACTATGTCACTTGCCAAGTGTCACTTGGCACTCTTGAAAATACTTGGAGATCTGCTGATTTATTAATATATTGTCTGCTGCTGTGTATATGATCAGTTGCCTGCTCTCCTTGAATGTCTAACAGCCTTCTGGGAATTAATGTTATGTTTTTACTCATGCTAATCAAAAGTTGGGATACCAAGTATTTCTGCTGTCAAGGGAGCTATAGCAAACAAGAAACACTGAATATGATGACCTGTTTTTGAATCAGCTTCTGCATGCCATCTCTCTTTTTGCTTGTTCCTCGTGTTTTTCTCCCTCTGTAACAGTAATCATCACACAGCAATTCTTCAATTAATTATTATTTTAAAGCTGAAACAGGAAGTAAATGCGCATTCTGAAAACAAGGACCAGAGTCACACTTCTATAATTCCTCACCTGAAATTTTGACACTTTTCTGGTTAGGATAATTTTATAGATGCATAACACACTGCAGTTATTTTGTGTATAAGGAATTCACTGTTAATTCCCTGATTTGTGGTGCTAATTATTAAAGCCCAACTACTGCTCTTTAGCATGCTGTTTGTCCTCCAGTTATTGCTCAGAAACTGAAGTGTCTTGGATAATTAGCTTAATCCTTCTTTGATTGTTGGGTCAAGACAATTAAAATCTTTTTAAAATTAAAAACAATGTATATGTAGCTCTGTATCTCAAAAGGTGTCGCAGTAAAGTAAATTTTTCAGTTACTTTTCTGTCCTCATAAAATGATAAAGGGTGCAATCCATTGTACATAAAAATGTCTACTAGCTGAATAAAAGTATGTATATTTTAACCACACGGTGATTTTGAATGAGAAATGGCATTAAAGGGAAAATTAAAATACCTCTACAAATGCAGAACGATTTTATTCTCTGGTAAATAAAACTGCCCATTTTCTAATTGTAAAAAAACCTCAACAAACAAAAAAAAACCAAACAAGAAACCTCCCCAAACCCCAAATTACTAGAAATATGAACAGGATTTTTTTTTCTTTTTTTTTTTTCTTTTTTTTTTAAATACCTCCAAGTCAATAGTGTCCTGAGAGAAAGTTGCACATGACATTGGAAAATCTTGTGGTCTGAGCTGGAAGATCATGAAGGAGCAAATCAATGGAGATCTACAGAAAAATGTCACTTCTTGTACATGAACTATTGGCCTGGGCCAAGAAGTCTTGCTGGAAAACTCTTCTTCTTCTGTAGAAAAAAAGGAAGATGGAAGCTCAGTTTGACCTCTGCAAGAACAAGGTATGTATTCTAACAAGATGCATCTGACGAAACGTGATAGAGGTTTAATACTATGCATGCATCTGGGTGTGTGAGAAGAACTCACAGAAATATTCATGGAAATAAAATGAGCATTTGGTATTCAGGTACATGTATGTTTGTATATGCACGTGTGCCTGTATGTTTCATGTGTAAAAGCAGAACTTTTTAAACAATTGGAAAAAACAAAGAATAAAAGGTGATGTGATGTATCTATAGGAAATACATGAGGAAACTGATGGAGGAGGAAGCAAAAGTTTAGATCTGTTCCACTTATCTGCTTAAAATTCATCAAGATATGAAGTATTATTTGGCAAAATTCAGAAGAGTCACTACAAGCAGGGCAGTTGATAATTTAGGTAGTTGATAAATTATAAGAGTTTTGTTACAGTTGTGCTGATCTCTTGGCTGATTTCATGCTTCTGAGTGAATCTCTCAGGAGGGTAATAAAGCTTTTTAGGTAGATAGAAAAGATATAGATGGATAATGGGAATACGGAGCAATGAAGGCATCATGACTCACCCATTCTCACTGAGGTCTTACAGCAGGAGTTACACACTAGGGGCATATCACATTGGAACTCACCTGTAAAGAACAAAGACATTTATCACAGAGAAAAGCTGAGTCTAGAATGCAGTTTCTAAAACTGTTGATGAAACATTCTAATGTTTAGGATTCCCATACTCTTTCATATTCATTAATAATGGAAGCTGGGGCACACTAAGAGACAGCCTGAAAGTACCATGCATAAAAATCTGAAGGAAGGGGGATTGTTAGCTTTTGTATTTGCTTCTATAAAAATGAATTGTGCGAGATATTTGCATATCCATTCAACCTAAAACTGGTTCTTGTTTGTAGGTGCTTTCCTTCTCTTACTACTAAAATATAAGTTCATCCCATCTTCTGTATTATATCAACAATTTAAATATTTCTTGCAGTTACGGAATAGACTTGTGTTCAATTTGTCTTGTACTGTTGATGTGTGATGTGATTAATGGTAATCCCGAGAGCGGCATTATGAGGTTAAATTCAGGTTTAAACAGATTTAATTCTTTTTTGTTTTGTTTCTGAATCACAAGTATGACGAACAGGTTTGGTTTTAAGCCTCTGAAAGGAAAAAAAGAGAAGGAAAGTAGGGAAGGAAGGGCCTTTGGAACACTTCTTTGGGACCCAGCTAAGTTGTTTAGCAATGAAATTTCATTTTAGAACCTGAAGGCCAGTCATAGGAACTTGTCACTGTAGCACTATTTGGGATATAAATTTACTTTCTTGTACAGAAGATAGCAGTTTATAGTCTGAAATATTTTTTTCCCTTCATATGTAGCTATATTCAAGCAACTAGTGTGTGTGTAGCTGGCAAATTCCAGTGAAAAGAGAAGCACTTTAAAGTCCCACATGGAACAATGCATTGGAAGACCTATTATTTAGCTCAATAGCTCAGTTTTGGTAAGATGGCAACTCATTTTGTATATAATTTATTTTGTACCACAGATGGCTGAACTGTCTTCTCCATTAACGGTACCTTAGTTAGACATTTCCATTACAAAAATTCTACCTATAGTTTTACAAACATTGTGTTTTAAATTGTCATTGAAGACAAATACACATCTCAATTATTAAATCAAATAAGGACCTGTTGAGTGACTCATACACAATATAAAATGCTCGAACTTGAATCTTAACACTTGTTTCTAAAAATAACTTCCATTTGAAATATACTGCAGATTAGGTGAATCTTCTTTTAATCTCAGTTTACATTATAATATGTAGGTTTGCTAATGTGTTATGTTTGTAAATATAAATGATTTCATTTGACCCCATATTTACTTTAGATTATATATCCAAATTTTCTTTCTGAAGCAAGCCACACTTTGGGTTTCTGGTTTCCTTTCTTTTCAAAGGCACGGTGCTTAAAGGTATGTGATCATTAGATATAATACCTGTCAATTCAGAAACGAACCTTAAAGATCCCAGATGGCCATCACACTCCATGTCACAGAAAAGATGAAGAAATATAATTCATATGGTTTCTTTAATCACTAAGCTTAAAAAGAAGAGAGCTGTTTTCCTAGATTATTCCACTGAAGAAGCAAATCTCAACAATTTTGCAAATAATTATAAAGTGAATACTACAATTAAACCATGGAAATTTAAAATGCATATTTTAATTTGAAATGCAAGATAGTAAAATTACATCACTTGCATGCAGAGACCTAAATAACTTATATTGTCATAAGCAGGTGTTTGAGATGTTGATGGTGTCATGCCTTCAGAAAAACTAGTAACCAGATAATGAAGGTTGTCTTCACTTTCTGCTTTCCCAGAGTTACACCATAAACATCCAGGAAGATGTTTCAGATCCAGAAAAATTTACTTTGAAGATGAACTTACTTTTTTTTTTTTTTTAAATAAGATAATACATTACAATGCAAGTTACTTCGCATCCTCACTGTCTGCCTGGCCTGAAAGGGGTGATGCAAGGTAACAAATGTTCCACTTCCACATGTAGCTTGCAGTCATCTATAAGTACAACTCTTGAGTTCTCTGGAGCACAGGAATTTCTTTTACAACATGTAGTATCAGGCCATTTCCATATGCCTCTTTGGTCTTCTTGTGCTCAAAAGAGTATTAGAATAAATTTCAAAAGGATTTTTTCTTTTGAGCACAAGATGACCAAAGAGGGTTATGTAAATGTCCTTACACTACATGTTGGGGAGGGCTAGGCACAATGGATTTCTAGAGGTGTAGCAGCATTGATGCTCTTTTGATGACCACTTAGTGTGAATGTGGAAATAGGAAGTGAGGTAATACTGCATGTTACCTCGTAAGGCAGGGATAACTGTTACCGGGAGCAGGTGCAGAAGACTACCATTTTCTGTCTAATAAGCTGTTCATCACTATGCTGTCCTGTTTATTTCTGAATGAACTTGTGAATATACTATCATGACCAAGTTTTCATCTTTGCTAAAGGCTGCAAAGGGGACAAAAGTCATGATTTAGTGAATTCACTAGACCAGGTTGTCCATGGTTTGGGAAATAGTGAAGCTATCAAATGTTGAATAACTTCTTTCCTGATATATGTAGCTTTCTTAGAGTAGGACACATTACTTGGTCTATTATGGCTCCTAGTAGTTTGTTTTTTTGAAAGGGGTCATTATATGGGTTATCCAACAGTTAGGTCATGTGTTCTTTAATGGGTCAGACATGCTTGTGATCTCCAAAATTTCTGTTCTATTGATCAGGCTGAACTCTTCTGAAGACAAAAGTGCAAGGATATTGCTCCAACATTCAAGGCAGCTTACCTGGATTCTCTGAGGCTCACTTGCAGATCTAAAGGGCTCACTGCACTTACCTTCTAGTGCAGTATCAACACTGGCACAACAGAGGCTAGAGAAGCGTCAGTCATTATAAAGGGCATTTTGTCCATGCAGTAGTTAGCATGTATGTTCTGAAATAGTGATAATTTTTCTAGTGCTACTATTTTTGCCTACAATGCAATATAGATACTGTTAGACAAATAATTTTCATCACCCTCACAGTCAGTAACTATTCAGAATGCTGGTTTTGTTCCTGCTTTGGTACTATCTTAGTGGCATTAGCTTTTCCCTGCTGTAGCAGAATGCAAGGATTCATTAAAAATTTGCTATTTTATTCTGATAAAACCTTGTATAGCAGTAGACATATTTTTTTAAATACTAAAATAGTCAAATAGTTCAATTACTGTGAAAATATTAATTTTTTTAATGTTAATTTTGCAGAAATAGGTTCAGCATAACATGAATCACATCTGTTGTTTGTCTTGTATTTTAAGATCAGTTCTTGAAGTCTTATGGTCCTTTTAATTAGACAATGCTTTTTTTTCTAGCACTATTCAGTGTTTGTCATTGTCTCAGTAATAAACCTGTCACTTATGTAGTTAGTAACTTGGCTGTTACTACCTACATTTGTAAACACTGCTCTACTACAACACAGTCCTACCAGGTGTTTTGTATTTTGGAGTTATTTAGCCACACCTATGGAATATTTAAAATCTTAGTACCCTACATAAAGGTGCACTCAAAAAAACAGCTAACAAAATTCACTGTTTTTCTCTCTTCATCTTGTATTTTTTGAGTTGTTGCTGGTCATTGCACAAAAAAAGTTCTGTCTAAAGCTCCAGCCTAAAATTTGACATTGGCTAGAGATTGCCTTCAGATTCCAGTGTTAAATTTTAATCCATATATTATGACATATGACTCAGAAAATTATTTCAAACTGTAGTGAAGCAGTTGAATAAATCCTTAGTCAAGCAGACTCAGTTCTTGCTGGGATTTTCTTTTAAATATCTTTAAAGGCTGTTTCCTTTCCTTCTTTCCAGTCTTCCTTAGCCATCTTTTGGCCACTGTGTGAAGCAGAAAAAAAAAGACAGACCTTTCCTTTGATTCAGGACAGTTCTAGGATTTGTAAGTGTTCTGAATCTCTCCTGCTCTCTTCCTTTGGCAAATGGTAGTTTTTTGAAGCTTTTTTCAGTATTACTGTACTCATTAGATGTTGGGAATACATGTAACTCATGTTGTGCATGAAGTGAAAAGGGGTTCAGTGATCATCCCGTCAAACATTTTTAATATCCTTTTTTGATTTCAAGGGCTGAACTTAAAACATTTCTAGCTTGGCCTGATGATCCTCACAAGTTACAGTAGTGTGTAACTGGTCTTTGAAAGTATGGTTATTTTTGTATTTATGCCATCCAGTCAGTATTTTTGGTTCAGTAACAGTGCAGTCAACTTTCTGTCAGGAAATAAACATAGAAGTGTTTGTGAAACAAAACCTGTAGCTTCCTTTGTCAGTTGTCGCCAATTAGGGTGTCTACTGAATTCAGTATAGAGGTATCATTAGCTTTGACAGATGTGGAATCAGACCTTGATGTGCTCTCGTATTTTTATTTATTGGTCAAGAATAAATTTGGACAATAAATCAGAAAAGGGTTTCTGAATTTGTGGAATAGGTTAAGAGGGTGCGGAAACTTCGAGGTCTTGCATCAGGACAGAGCTTGCTAAATGATGAAAGAAGCTGGATCTAGGAGAGAAGGGCTCATGAAGCTGAAAATTAAAACACATACCTAGATCTCACAATAATTAATAGTAAATATAATCATAGAATGGTTTAGGTTGGAAGGGACCTAGAAGATCATCTTTTTCCAACCTCCCTGCCATAGGCAGGGACATCTCCCACTAGACCAGGTTGCTCAAAGGCCCTCCGCACATAATCATGTGGTGTGTGTGTTACAGACTTATCTCCCTTGTACTTGATTTTAAATATATGGCTAATTCACCCATAGAACTACTTTTATATTAAAAAACAAGCACATGAATATTTTATTATGTCTTGCCGCATAAGAGGAAGAGTGCAGAACACTGCGCAGTATCAAATTCACACTGAGGCATGTGCCGCCTAGTGGTTTTTAAAAGCATTTGACCAATGCTTGGATGTTAGTAATTAAGGCAATGTAAGGCCAGTGATGCAGACCACCTGACAAAAAGTTGCAATGACACATACTTAATACTTGCAAAATAAATATTTTAAAAAAGGCACGCTGAATGGAACGAAATGACTACTTAGTAAGTTAAAAACAAGTGAGTTCACAAATTTAAAAGTCAGAAAAAAGTCAGCAGCTTTTAACAAGAATCAGAAAGTAGAAACCCTCCACTGTAACAAAAGAGATAGGTATAAATGTTTAAACAGAACCATTACAAAGAACTGAAATGTTGTTTACATTATGAAGCAGTAGTTCTGTGATTAATGCAGTTTACAGCACATACCTTTAGAACAGAAGTCCTGCACTGACATCATAGTAGTCGTTACATAATGAAATGACATAAAATGATACCAAGAAAAGGTTTATACCAAAACCACACAAAATTCAGTTACAATTTATTTTACATCATATACAACATATATTCTTACAGAAAACCCTTTAAGTTATTTGGTCTACACAGCAACTGTAAAGTGGAAGGCATCAAAAGATCATACAGTTTTCTTAATTAATCTAGAAATCAGAGACCTTCAAACTAAATTTTCAAATTTTCAAGGGACCATGAGCTCCTGACAAGAAGAGAAAGTAATTGTAACTGTTGCTTCAGTTTAATCTCTAGGAATAATTTTTAACTTCTTGTTAAAGTATGTTTTGAGGTATACTTTTGTAGGCCAATGTTCAGAAAATTTGGTACATCAAAATATATGTATTGTACCCAAGAATGTACATGCTATATTGGAAATAGTCTACCCTACAATTTCTTTCTTGTTGAACAAATCCCTGCTCTTTTCTACTTAAATAATATGGTATTGGAAGCTGACTTTCATTTCAATGTAATTTTTATTCATAACAAAGGAGGTGTTCAAGGTTCTTTTTCCTTCAGTAAAAGAATCATCATTTTCTTTTAAAGTTCTTCATTTTCTTCCTTTTTTCAGAGAGAGCCGAGATATAAAAATAGAAATATATTTAATGGTCCAAAGTGCCTAGAGGCTTACAGCCCGCAATTTAATGTTTTATTCATAGTTTTCCTCAATAATTATAGTTATTTATTGATCTTCATACAATTCTTTTCAATATTGCTTTGAATTTTAAATTAATGACATGATTTTTTTTTTCCTGGAGTTTCAAGATCAGTTTTCCAGTCATAAAACCAGATATCCATATGCAATTCACAGTGAGCATTTTTTGCAAAGTGCTCAGCTATATGAATTATTTAATACTTTCCTTCTTCTGTTTCTGTTTGCAAGTACTGTTTCCTTTCTGTAGACCCAGTAATGTCCTTGATTTGCTTTTCATACATATTAGTCTAACTTAGATACTGTTTTTGTGAGCTACCTTAAGTTGAATGATGAACAAAATGACTGTGGAGTTTATAAAGCAGAATCTCCTTTTGCAACTTAACCTGCTCCACAATACTTAATTGCCACTGGATTTTCCATTGGACAAACCAAATAGTGTTCTGGTTCAGAAAATGAACCAGTGACTTCTCGTGTTCACATAGCACTGTTGTCTGCTCATCTCCTAAGTGCTCTTATGCTACACTTTCCTTTTCAGCAGAACTCACAAGGCAGCTTAGTCAACTGAATTCTTCCTTGAATCTACAAAAATGTAACTGTCTCATTTTTTTTCTATTTCTGACAGGATACCACAACATAGAAATGTGATCAGTATAGTTAATTGCTTAATACATATCACTTTGTATTAACTTGATGTCTGTATACTTTTCCTGGTACAATTTATTTACTTTTTTGTCTTGCAGACTGAAATCAGCCTGTCTGATCTGCAGATGGTGTATTTCTGCGTAGCTTTACTTACTTTTGTCATGGTTTGGACTGGCCACTGAAATGAAGGACAGGTGCTCTCCCCGCACCTCTCTCTCCAAGGAGAGGAGAGAGTGAGAGACGTATGAATTTAGGAAAAAAAATAAACTACTTTAAGGAAAATATTAATAAATTAATAAAAATAATAAAAAAGGAGAAAATAATTAAATATATACAATATGTACAAAACAGTATCAAGCTCCCAGGATGATAATCACATCACCAGTGGGCAGAGGGTAAGTCCCAGACTGGACTCAGTGATGGACTGAGTCCGGATCTGGATTCAGGAATGCACAGATTGGGACCAAAGGCAGATGAACAGACAGAGTCCTCCTTGGACTCTGGCCATTGAAGAAAGAGAGATGAACCTTTTATCCCTCAGCTTTTATACTGAGCATGAGGCAGATGGGGTGGAATACCATGGTGGTCAATTTTGGGTCACCTGTCCTGTCAGCTCCACCCCGCAGGTGCATCCCCTCTATGGTTTTCTGCTTTTGACCCTCCAATGGGGCACACAACAAAGTTAGCTGACCTTGGTTGTTATAGCAATAAGTATAAGCGGCAGTCTCTCTGCATACCATTCCTTGGCATAAATTATAAATAATCAGGTCTTATCACTCTGGAAGTGGGCTACAGTCTTAGAAATACTCTGTTAATTTCAGAGAGTTCCATTAGTTAGAAGAGGCTTAGCTAAAAAGTAAAATTACTGAACAGAAAAAAAATGTAAAAAAAGAAAAATTACTGAACAGAAAATTGGTTCTGTTTTGCCTCAAACCAGCACATTATATCTTTTGAATACTCTTCCTGCTCATATTGCTTTTTTACAAGTGTTTTCCTGTTGTGTATCTTCTTTTTAAATAGTCTATTAATTTCTTCAGTCTGTCCAATTTGAAGTATTTCTAAAAGTTTAATGGCCCATTTGGGCCATACAGTTATTTGGGAGTTCCCATTTACAGCTGGGCAGTAATATACTTTCTACTAGACCCTCTAGTTAGGGGTACGCTTCTCTGATCTTCAGTTACCCTTCAGCAATACCTGAATTCTACCATGGGAATGTGTTAGTACATATCTGTTCTTCATTGAAGACAATAGTCAAACCACCTCATCAAGCAAGGTAAAATAGTCTTTTTTACTTAAGTATAACATACATTTTATGCTGCAAGCATACCAGTTAATTAATCAATTGCACTTGATATGTATTTAATTGTGCATCTTTAGGTTTGGTGAACAGTCATAAACTGTCATGTTTAGTCCAGCAGGAGTGTTTGGTTCAGCAGCTTGCTCCAATATGTTGAAGGGGCCTCACAATTTCAATATTAATATAGTCTTTGAGTGCATACGATTGTAAATTCCACACTAGTAACAAAATAGTCACTCAGATGTACCACTGAGTATGAGCCTAAATTCAGATGTGCACATATGTTTGCAGGTGAGCACCAGGAAGCCCTCATGTTAACTTTAGTAAGTTCTGGATCATAACCTACATTTTTCATGCACTGTTACTGATTCTGCAGTACATCTCACCTCTAATATTTAAACTGGAGTGATAACACATTCTCATATTTATGGAAAAGAAAAAGAAAACATTTTAAAAACAACATTGAAGAATTTGTTGCAGGTTTGTTCTAGTTGCTAATAAGCAACACCGAAGTCACCTGTTGCATCTTTTAGAAAGTTCATCTACTTACAAGCAATGAACTGAATTGTTGAGAGACACCAAATAAGGTGTATAACCTGCATAAGAAGTGTATTTTCCTTGTCAGATATAAATGCGTATTTCATTGCAATGCAACTGCCTTAGTTCAAGAACACAAGTTACTTTGATGGTAAAAGCAAAGTGATTATTCAAAAAGAATTCTTTCAAAAGAGTCTGTGTTTCCATTCAAGACTGGTCAATCTTAACACCATGCCCATGAGATATATGTCTGTTTCTGCCCTGGTCTAGCCTTGCTAATGTCTGCAGATACACTTATTTTTGCAGTCCCTTGCCATCCATCCTATTTCTAGCTGTCTATTTAGCCATCTATTTCATCTGGTCAGAACTGTAGACAACCAGCTCTGCTGGGCAGGCCCGCTTACCTGCCATTTCTCCAGTACCTAGCATATCCTAGGTAGCCTAGGACCAAGAATCCTAACTAAAGTTATGAAGCGTAATTCTATGGTAAGGTAATCTATGTAATTCTATGGTAAGGTATTCTATGTAACTCTCAGAAGTCATATTTGAGAACTATTAATTGTTACAATATAACTTTCATTTTAACTGAGTATGTTGGAATAACTATATAAAAGGAAAGTATGAAGTATTGAATAACGATACTAAAAAAATCCATATACATTTTTTGTCAGTCTTAGTGATGTGCTTGGGGTTGTGCTGGGTGATACCCTTTCGAAAACATCAAAATGAAAAATGCATTTCTTTGTCATGGGCAAGACACCATATGTACAATGAAAGAACTTCCAGAGTAATCTCCTCCTAGAGCCATAACTGAGTGAGGATTCACAGAAGGGACCTCTGGATGATGACATAAGAAATCATTCACACCGCAGAAAGACTGGGATTCAAGGAACTTATTTAGCTCTATTTTAAGGGTGTTATATTTAAGTAAGGTAGGGGAATCGGGATATTAACTCTCCCTTTCCATGCTTTTAGATGTTTCATTAAGCAAAATACATTGTTAGCAGTTAGGCTTGATTGGCTTTGCAGGCAAGTTTTGTGTTTGAAAGTCTAGCTGTATGTTAGGGCTGCGCATTTGAGCATCTTCACTGAACTATTCTTAGAATTGAAGATTTTAAGGAGAGGCCATGGTGGTCATTTTCTATGATGTCTGCTATAACACAAGGCATACTTTCTAGACGAGCAACATTAAGCTGTAGTCAAAAGACAGTTCTGTTTATCTTAACATTGACACAAAATTGGCTTTTTTCTATCCCTATGAACTTGTTTTGTTTCTTTAATGTATGAATTATTAACAGGTGTACAGAGAACTTGTCAGACAGGTGCTTTGGCACGATTTGCCTGAAAGAGCTAAATTATGTGGACCATATCATTTGGAGGTGAACTGCAATAGCAGAAGGAACTGTCAAAGGTAAGGAGAATTTGATACAGTATCATACATGAGAGCTTACATCAAGTAAAGATGGGATGATTATTATTTATTATACAGGTATTTGCGTTTTTTTTTCCTCTTTCTCCCTTCCCCCTTACCCCCTCTTCCAAGTGTGATGATAATGAAGTTTCTCATTATTGAGAAGTTGAGGATGCTAAAACTAAGGTGGCTCAGGAAATTTAGCTTACCTGCAGATTATGATTTCAGTGAGTTGAGTGTGACTTTTTTCACTGTTATGTTTATAGAATTATTTTAGCTCTGTGCTAAGTATACCTCTGCCTCTTATATCTCTGCCATTCCTGAATGGAGAAAATTAGGACATAAGAATAACCTGTCATTCTGTCTCATGCAGTGAAGTGTATCCTGGATTTTGGGTTTTCAATTAAATAGTTGGGTGTTAATCCTATTTTGTCATACCCAGTTCCTGGTTCATAACTGGAAGTCAGAAAGTGAGGTTAAAGCTATTCCCTGAGAGGAAAACACATTAGTTAATCTAATGAGCTTTCTACATACAAATACTTCATTTGTACAAAACCAGTTATGAAATCTAAGGCTAAACTGAGCCATATAATATGTATAAAGTGTGGAAAGTAATCTAATCAATGATCTGTTCTTTCCCTGAGAAAATGATCAACGCATAACTTCTTCCTGGGTTAGTCATAGAATGCATTTCAAAGTACCTTTACCAATTGATTAACAGTGAACATATGGTAAAAAGAGAAACTAATCATAACAAGTGTAACTACTGAGAATATAGATTGGCAGATAATTTGAAAATGTAAATACTATGGCACTCAAACAAAACCAGAAAATATATCTTAAAGCATCAGCAGGAGAACTTCAGTGGATGTAAAATGTAATTTGATCCATTTTCCCTAGAGAACCATAAAAATATACTTGAAATCTGTGAGAATTTTTATTAAAATGCAGCATTTCCGTCTTAAATTAAATTTTGGTATAGGGAAAATGTCATTGTGAGCTTTATAGGTGAAATTTTACTCTAACTCATTCCTAACAGCAGAGCTGTAAAGCATTCTAATAACAGATTCTTCATCTTAGTAGTACAGCTTTGAACATTGACAAAACACATAATACTGCCTAATTTTGTAATTAATGCAAGGTTTTTATGTCATCTTTTGCACAAATACTTCCAGAAAATGAAGTCATTACATAAAGTAAGATGTGTGCAAAGACTTTATAGGGCATGTGTGTTCACAAGGTAGAGCAGTATAAATTTCTGCTCCTGTTGTAGATTCTTTCTGATGAAGTCCCAAGTGCTAAGACAGATATGCGAGGGCTGTTTACTCTCATGTTTTATATTTGAACCATGACCATACTGAATATGTGTGTGATGTTTTGTTAATGCCTGTTTTATAGGGGAAGGATGGAGGGACAGAGCAGTAACTATAAGACTTAAGATAGAACCTGGTTACCTTTTCACTCGGGAGAGAAACTTTCCCTGCCCATGTGAAACTGCTGTTGTCAAGGCAGATTCTGTTTGTACTTCTTGCTAAATTGATAAGTTCTCACATCTGCAGTGAAACCAAATTTTGATAACCAGAGGAGGTGCTCTTAACTTTTTGGTTCTGCTCAGATTCCTAAAGAATAATATTCCCCCCCCTCCCCCCCACTTTTTTTTTTTGAGATTGCATGTCACTCACAGCTTGCAATGGTCAACGTTTTAGATGTCTTGGGATGAATTCAGAGTTTGTACTTCAGCTAGAAAACAAAATGTTTATCATTGGCTCATATCTTGGCTTTTTCTCTTGGAGGCTGCTATTAGTGAAAACATTGTGTAGCTGCAGTGTCCCTGTACTTCTGTGAAATATATTGAACACTCTAAAAAGCATGAAAATAACTCGTGGCCTTAAGTATGTGTGCAGAAAGAATCCTGTCTAAAGGTGTGTACTGCACACTGATTTTTTTTTTTTCATTAAAAATCATTTTAAGAATCAGCAGGTTTTCACTAGAGATCATAAATTGTCCTTGAAGTTATTGGTTTCAAAAGCAAATGAGTTGCAAGGTGTAGCATTTTATGTAGAATATTTGCAACCGGTCATAAAGCAGTAATAAGATAACATTGTTCAGGCTGTAATCTTTTATGTTCCCAGAAGCACAGATAGAAATTTGACATTATATTTCCTTTGGGCTTCCCTATACTTCAAGCTTCTGTCCTTTCTGCTTGTGGCAGTACACACATGTGAATGGGACTGACGTATTGATGACAACAGCAGTCAACCAGTGTTTTCAGGTCATTTTACCTAAGGAATGTAACTTAAAAGAATCTATTCCCATTGTTAGGGATTAATTGCTAAAATTTACTAATTGCAAAGCAGCATTAGAAAATGTTAAATACACATATCATAAGTGGTTTGCTGAAGTGCTTTTTTTTTTTTCCAACCACAAACTGCAATAGCATCAGGTCAGGTGTGCATTTCCCCTCTTCATCTTAGCGGGAAGCTTTGAAGCCAAATTATCATGTACAAAGGATTGTAATATTCATAGAAACATGAATGGAATAATAGAATCTGACTTAGCTGTGGACTGGAATTTGAATTAGGCCCTTTGGTAGAAGAGCTTATTTGACTCTTGTGACCCTTCCACTGGTGCTTTGACAAGTCTGATATCATTCTCAACCTCATCCTTACCCTGTGCTGCATCTCTCTTAAACTCTCAATTTTGCATTTATCCTAAGGATGCAGAAAGGAAAAATAAGAAAATCCATGTGTTTTGTCTTGTAATAAGAAAACATTGATACATTTTGCATGATACAAGCTGTCAAATAGAGTTATCAAGCAGTGAGTCCACATTCATTCAGCTGAAATTTCTATAGATTTGAAATTAATAGTGAAAAATATAGTAGTCCAAAAAGTAAAGAACTAGCAACTTCTTTACTTGGTATTTAATTAATTCTGTTATGAATTACAAAACTTTAGTATTCATTTTAAACTTCTGCTACTATTAAACATTAATTAATTCTTTGATTTTTTTGCAAATTATCCTGTATGTAATAAAAGTTAAGTCTGTAATAAATTATTTTGTTAAAGAATTTTAACTAATAAGAATTATTTACCATACAGCAAAGGAGCAGTTATTTGCAAGGTTTGTAGTACTTGAGTATACAGATCTGAGATGACTGATGATGTTAAGAGCATGCTCAAGTCATCCTTTCAAACTGGCAAAAAGGGAGTAGGTGTCAGACACTGAATTCTCAGGGTCCTTATCTTCATGGATACTGTAATAAAGAGGACACAATGAATACTGTTTGTAATTACACAGAGAGAGAGACACAGCTGCAGTAATTATAATTATTTTTTATTGGATAGTAGGAAGTAGCCTTTTAGCAAAGTCTTTGGAGTCCTCAAGCCTCCCCACATTGTTTTCTTCCCAAGCAAGTGGCCCAGGGTGGTATAATACAGAAAAGCATTTCCCTTCCTATTAAAAGAAAATAAAGAAGAAATAACAGCATGTATAAAATAAACACCACTAGATATAAGGGATATATTGGGCGAGACACAACCGATGCAGAAGCGCTAATCAGTCCTTTGCGGGGCACTTCTTGTGAAGGAAAGAAATTACTACACATATTATACAAATCCTATGGTAGATAATGCAACTTAATTGTCTACCACGCATCAGTGCAAGTCTGGCATTTCATTTCATTCCCAGTCATATTTGATAATTCATTCAACATAGATTATTACATAGGTAACTGTAACCAGAGTTAAAGTTAGGACAGGATTGCCATTTTTGTGGCAAATAAGAATTATTTAAGGGTTTTCTGACAGGATATACTATATTCAGAGAACAACAGTTTATTTAGGAGGAACAAAGTGATTGCTAGATCTCAATTTTAATCGCAGCTGGGGTCTGCTAGAACAAGGTGCATAAAACTGATGCTGTTTTTCACTTTCACCTTTCTGGCTTCAGGCTGTGTTGTCTTCCATGTCACAGCATAAACTGGAGTCATTGTAAGGCAACTAAATTACATGATTTGTGGCCTGCGCAAAAGATTCAAGATCACTGTAGAGACTGATCAGACTAAAAATCTCCCCAGGCCCCCCCTAAGTTGTTCAGCAATTAGTTGGCACTGACATATGCTGAATCTGTAGTTACCAAGGATTATCATTGTACTGGTGATCTTTTCATATTAGCACAATTTTTTTGCCTCTGATGGAACATAACATCTGCAATATATATGCAAATGTGTTTTTTTTTTCCTTTTTTCATTTCTTGAATAATACAGCTATTTCATGAAGCTTATTGTTGAGAGTCAGTACGGACGTCTAAGAGGATTTAGTAATAATTTTTAATAGTACTTACAAGTTTTCCATAAATTAGGAAATAGTAAACCCATGAGACTACAATTCAGTAAAGTGTTATTTGTTAGAAAATAACTGTTTTCACTACATTTTATCTACAAAGGAAAAAAGGAAAAAGAAACAAAATTTTGAAATCGTAAAAGATTTGTAACTGAATGACAATAATGTATAGAATAAACCTGTATGTGTACTTTGGGCTTAGCTTGAATCACAGCATAACTTTACATGGAAATAGAGAGGTCTCATTTATTGCACTTGCAGGTAAGACATGACTATTTCTGATAATCTGTATCAGAACAATTACTCAAAATTAAGTGGGTTCAACTGGAAAGGAAGCTAGTGATGCACAGATAAAGTGCCTGGTTAGCGCTAGTTAAAATAGCAGCTTAACAGTGGCTGTTATGGATACACCCTTTTCCATCTTCATGCACAACCTAAGCAGTGGTATTCATAGGCTTTAGAAGGTTGAACTTAATAGTAGGGCTAGATCCTCAAATATGGGAAGGAAAAATGTTATACTCCCTTGGAGGACGTTAATACACTACACATAAGTAGTTCAGCAAGTCTATTTACCTTTTAAGTTCAGTAGATGATAATCATAAAAACCTTTCTGTGGGTTTTTGTTAAAAAGTAGATTTTGTCCGGGACACTTTAATAGACAATGTACACTGATATAGTTGCAGTCAAGTATATTCAAAGTTTGCTAAGGGCAGGTGACCTTGGGAATCCAGGCACGGCTTTCATTTGAAACCCACTAATTATGAGGCAGCACATTAATTGTTATGAAACTACAGCTTACATGACAATCAAATCTAACTGCTCTTTCTGTTACTATTTCTCAATAAAACGGAGCCAGCCAATTTAAAAGTTCACCTCAAAGTATTATCTGCTAGTTTTTCTGCTGTCTGTGAAAATGTGAGGGTGGATTACTCTTCCCCATAAAACCTAACATGATAGATGCAGTCTTCTGACCACATGCTCTCTCTTCTTCCTGGTCTGGTAAGCTTGACAAGAAGCTGATCTGCATTGTAGCTAATCAAGATGCTTCGCTTCACCTCCCTTTTGTCAGCATACAAAAGCTCATGTCAGGAAAGTTTTCAGAGGTAATCAATCCAGAAAAATAGATCAGCAAAAGGAAAACATGGTGAATAAATATTTCATTGTACTGTGTAAGCCTGTTGTTTTAAATAGCAAAACAAACAGCTTAGTCTGTTTTCTTTACGTATTTTAATTATTCATTTATTTTGTATACAGACAATGTGTATGTGTTTATATGCAAGTATCATCTCAACGTTTGGGACGATTTGTGCAGTATTTGGGACCATACAAGTTCCTTGGCCATATCATGTTTTGGTAAGTGCTTCCCAGAATGCAGTGATATGTCATCTCCATGTATTAACATACTCTCACTAGGGCATCCTTTTCCATTAAGGATTGTTATGGCTACAGCAATTTGTCCCACTTTATTGAATTTAGATGTGGCCATGGGCTTGGCAACAGTGGGACTCCATGGGGTTATACAATCCTGACATCCTAGATGCTATGGTAGATGTTTGAAACAGCTTTTCCCCTGGTTTACACTGGGATATCACTTTCAAATTGGGAATCATCTTTGCAGAGCAGAGTTACATTGACAAAGGCAAAAAAAAAACCAAAAAAGCAAAGTGTCACAGAGTGAGAGACCTCACAGCAGTGTAACCCGCACATGGCAGTAGCAACTATGTGGAAGTAAAAATGTCATCAAAGTGATTATTAATGCCTGTGGACTAGTGGCTTGTGGTTATCAGCTACCTGTTCAATGAGAGGGGAATTAGGTCTTCTAACTGTATAAAGACAGAACTTCTGAGTTGAGACTGTCCTTTTTATTTTCCTAGAGGTAAACATCAGGTAGATGCACACACATGCTCCTTTTCCATGTTTTTATTAGATGTGTTGAACATTTTTAGCAGATGTGTTGAACATTTTTACTATGTTCCTGTGAGCAAGCCACTAGGCATAAATAAATTTGCAGTGAACTGCAGGCTTTCTTTTCATGAATCTGGAGTAAGAATCATTAAAATGAGTAGCCCTGTACCCACACAGTGCAGAGTTAGATCCCCATGGGCAGCATTTGTGACGGTGTAGCTGCACAATTATACATACTGTGATGATATACTGGGAGATTTATGTCTTATCGTACCCACTGAGGAGAACTGGAGCCATGACTCCTTTCAAAGGTTACAACAGTATTTTAAATGATAAACAATAGATTTTAGTGTAAATATTCTGGTGGTTTTAAAATATTTTGCTATTTTCTAAAGGCATTTTCTGGTTTGTATGTTGTATCTCTATTTTAAAATAATATTTTTACCTGTTGTATAAACTTTTAATCAAATAATGAGACTAACTTTTTTCATTGAGATGGATATTTGAGTGATTATTTGCTTTCACTTCCATTCAGTGATTGTGATTTTAAGATTTCTTCCCGTGTCCTTGCCAACCTTGTTGTGAGTTATTTTAGATTATTACTGAATGAAGGAGAGGTATTTCTAATTTTGGTTTTCAGAAAGAGATTAAATCATTTGAGCTTTCTGTCTCAATGCTCATTTCATGTCTCTTTTGATCATTTTATATTATAGCTACAGTAATTCCAGACAGGCTAGGAGTATGTACAAACTCATTTCAAATTCAATTTCAAAATTGACTCCACTGTACAACTGTACTTGTCTAAACATACATAAATTAGAGATTGATGATTTTTTTTTTTCTGGAGGTGTATTGACATTAATGTTGCTTTGTTGCTAACAGAACCCTTGTAGAAACTCCTATAGAAAACCCATTCAAGTGTGAAAGCTGCAGTTCCTTTCTAAACATGAAAAGTCTTTAAATTCAGTTGGTTTATTTGGAAAGCCTATTTGTATCTAGGAATCATCGGGAAAATGTTTTAATTGAAAGGGGAGGGTGATAGAGAAACATCTCTGGTTTGCATTCCTAGAAAAAGATGAGGTGACTCACGCATCCACGCCAGCTGATCCAACAAAATTTTAACTAAACCCTGCATGATCTATGCAGCTTAAAACCTTAATTGATGCTTGTATTTTGGCAAGGGGTAGAGGTAATCTCCTCTGCTGAAATTTTCAAAGGCGAATTTTATCTACTGAATTTAAAGGTTATTGTGTTTGTTTTTTTCAGTGGCTTTGAAAGACTCAGCTTTTGCTTTGCAGTGCTCCAGTCCAGCTGGTTTTATGTTTGTTTTAGGATTCCTGATTGAAGGATAGTATTAACCTTGGGTTGGGACAAAGGTGGTATATGAAGTATGTTGTGTATATAACTGTAGTATTTGTGCTTAAAGGTGAAGTGTTCTACCTTCTTTAAATGTCTATGATAAAAACCAGAGGATTTTCTTATTGCCTACCAGTGTAAGTTGGCACATGTATTCTTGTCATGTATTACAAGTATGTCCTCCAGCCCACTTTAGAAACATTTGCTTGCTTGCTGAGTGGGTGGAAATAGGATTGTATGGTCATTTGTGGAGCTCTCCAAATACTTCAATTTTCATGTGACTTAGTTACCCAAGAAGTGATAAGAGCCATTCTGTTCAATAACACATTTCTGGCTTCATCTGCTTTCATTTTACTAAATCTTGTTGCAATGTGAATTGTGATGTACATCCAGCGGTTCTAAGAGAGCTTTTTCCTCCTTTTACAGCGTAAGAAGTTTTAGGTGCCACATATGACTTGATTCATTACAGAAAGTCAGGAGCTTCTACTTTGGCAGAAGTTATCAGAGCAGATAGTTTCAGCACGGTTTGAATTTCTGCAAGGACAAATTGTCTGCAGATAAAACAGTCTAAATACACAGTGTTCATTTATATTACTCCAAATTCACAATATTTTACTACAGTTCAGTTTTAACATGTCTGATGTGAATGAGTATTGAGTATATCAAGGGACTGACTTGATGGATTAATTTCTGAAATTTCCCCCAGATCAAAAAAATCCAGCAACTTAATTGACTTCCACAAACATGATACTTTTTCCAAGCTATACTGCTAAAATATAGATGCAGCTGAAGAATGCATTCCATCAAAATATCAAATTCCTTCACATTTGAAACGTTATATTCTCTTTGTCATTTTACCATCCAGTTTAAATGAACTTCCTTCCAGTATGCCTTACTGCTTTTCCAGAGTCAGAAACTATTTCTGAAATTCTTCAAACCATCTTCTACTACATTCCCTTATTTTGTCTTGCCTCATGAACAATATGTGTTACTATAAACTCAAGTTTTAGCCACTACCTCTACACCTTGCTTCTCTTGTGATACTGAGGGGCATCATATTTTTACGTACAAACTATTTCTTGAGCCAGTGACTCTTCAGGGATAGTTTCTACTTCCACTAACTGTCCCATTTGTTGTGTTAAGATGCAAAATAGTTTGGCAGAAGATAAACCCCCTTGCGTTCTAACAATCCTCACCGAGGTGGGAGGCTAGGTGTGACTAGGTTTAAATTCTGAGTGATATCCAATTCACCACTATCAGTCCGGTCGTGTTTGATATGTCAAACTGTTACGATTCCGGATACACTGATAGTGGACTGCACCTTCAGCCTAGTCGTGCTCACGAACTAACACGGCCACTCTTTGGTCATGTTCAGTGAGAAACCCAAACGACTAGCTACTGTCATAGTGCAGTTTGTTTCCCAGTTCACCACTATCAGTCTGGTCGCGTTTGCTATGTCAAACTGTTACGTTTCTGGATACACTGATAGTGGACTGCACCTTCAGCCCAGTCATGCTCATGAACTAGCACAGCCACTCTTTGGTCATGTTCAGTGAGAAACCCAAACGACTAGCTACTTTCGCAGTGCAGTTTATTTGAGCAACAGAGATACAGGTTCTTTATGGGTTGCAGGTGATAAATACACTGTCTGCAAAGCACGTGCAAATAAAAGTATTGTTACTTATACGAATCGCACGACAAAGTTAGAAACCATACAGCCTGGCTATAAGTGTAGGAAAGAGACTCTATAGAGAGATTTGTAAGTTTTCTGAGGAAGCGCTTGGTATAGTCTAAGTCTTACCCAAAGGTGTCCCTATGGGGGGGAAGAAAGGCTCAGCCCGTCGACTGGTCCCGGAAGTCAAAGGCAGTCTTTGATGGAGTCCTCCTTGACTTGTTCACGATGGTGTCTTCCCTGATATTCCCCCGCTCTTGGGCTATTTTTATACTATTTTTAACTTTCAAGGTGGAGTTTGAGTGGCTCTAGTCATACATACTTTTATTATGATTGGTATAAAACTTTCTCGCTTCACATTTAAAGGTATAGTTTACGAAAAATTCAGGGCGCAGACTCAAGGAGGAGTGGTCGCACCTTGGAGGCGGGTAGCCTTTGGGATGGAGGTATGTGTATTATAATGACATTATAATGAGCAAAGTTCGCACAAAGGACAGCATTTTGTCAAAATTTGACAAACTGTTGGCTCAGGGTAGTAAGTATGCAGCTTATCACTTCCATAGGACCATCTCGTTCCCAGATCTGCTGTATTATCACAGGGCTTGGCCGTAGGATCTTCATCCCACTCCACTCCCCATGTTGCTCTGCGATGCTTGCAGATGCGGTGAATTCTTCGCATACCAGCTGCGACTGTATTCTACCCTAGAAGCCTTTTGATTTTGTACTTTTCCTTAATGTGCAAACAATGCTGTATTTTTGATCATTTTAGTAGTCATTCCACACCATTGCATTGTGCAAGAATTTGTAACAGTGTTAACAGCATGCCTAAAAATGACTGAAAGATACCCAGCAGCGGAAATCTTCATTTCCCCACCCCCCCGCAGATATGTTACTTC
>VZSZ01008824.1:357852-390320 GCA_013398815.1 Ibidorhyncha struthersii
ACCTGTTGTAGGTGACCCTGCTCTGGCGGGGGGGTTGGACTAGATGATCTCCAGAGGTCCCTTCCAACCCTGACTATTCTGTGATTCTGTGATTCTGTGATGTGGACCTTTTGTGTTATTTCAGGGCTACAAGGGTGCTCTGTGTTGCAACACTCTTGGAAAGCACCCAGTACATCAACATACACAGTGTATTTGTCCAGTGGAGTTACTAATCCTGAGTTTATCATATCAGTAGCTGTAGTTTCTATCCTCTGCTGTTCTCATACTCCTTCCTTTTACTTCCAGGTGTAGCCCAGTGCATTGGCTACATAGAAGGTCTTTCATTAAAGCAGCTAAGATATCCTGCACATTATTCCCACTAGAAAAAAATTGTCCCTGGGAATTACTCCCTCTTCTGGACCTTAAGTTCTAGAGCTTGACAGACTTTAGGTTAGAGTATAACTCCTATCTGTTCTGTCACTTGGACTGATTTAAAATAATTTAACCAGGGAGTGTTAGAGAATGTGAAAGTCTTATTGTCAGTGGATTTTCCAAATGGTGTAAGATGATCATGGGGCTTCAGTGATCTGCACTGATTAGAATCTTTATGTGAGTAAACAATAAAATGAAAATGTTTCTGAACTCCCAATTATTTACACAGAGAAGAAATTGCATTCTTTTTTTTTCTCTCAGAATACGTCTAGCCTTAGCATGAGAAATTATTCTGCTCACAATTTTCTTATGACACTGTCTGATCCAGTTAGAATCTCTTCAGATAACATTAATACATTTATCCTCTAGCAATACAGAGGGGGAAAAAAGCATGAAGAAATGTCAACCAGAAATTGATATCCATAGTTAAGTGATGGGAGTTATTCTGGTAACCAAAGGGTGTATACCCATTCAAAATTCTCTACTTAGTGACCACGGGAGGTGGAGGGGAAGGAAATCTTCAGAAGACCTATGGATGGCTAACTGTGCCATAAATCACAGCAACTCAAATTCTGTCGGTTACTGAAAGTGAACTGTCACCAGGAGTGAGGAGGTGTTGAATTTAATTTGTGATTCAGTTGCTGAGATGTGATGATCAATTTGAATCTTAGATAAGGTATTGTCTGAACAAGGGCTTTACACTATTTATCATTTGTGTACAATGTGACATATTTGAGATCAGGTCTCCAATTCAAAGTCAAGAGGGTATAATTGCCTAGCGTAGTTAAGTGTTTTCAAAACCTTAGTGGACACCTCTCTGCCTCTTCAGATATCTAAATACCTTTGCAATGTTGACTCAAGAAGCGTAAGTGGCTCCAGGTGAAATTGAGGGCAGCGCTGGGAACTGGATCAAAGATCATTCAAGTCCCAGTCTAGCACATCAGCACAAGTCATCCTTCCTCCTGAAATTTATCTCAACTGTGCCACAATTCTGTGCTCAATTCATTAATTTTTAAAAACAGGTACTATCTACCTTAGAGTGAATTTAAGGTTTAATATCTTATTATTTATTGATCACATTGAGATCTTTATTAAAAAACACTATAGTGCCCTGAGTGTGCCCTTAAAGTTACGTGAAACAAATATGTTTTTATAACTTGGCATAGTTGCTCCCATTTTCTCCAATGAGAGAGCAAATTCATATGCAGTAGGTCTACAGAGTTATTCAAACAGCTATGCACTCCCTTGACAACATTTGTAAATGAAAAAGTACAGGAGAGAGCATTTCTTCAGACAAGACAGTCTAGTGACACCAGTAATAATTTTCAACACATGCATATTCTAAGGTAGTGCAGGCTTCCACAGAGGACATCCAAGCTTTAAAAAAATAATCTGATTACATGCTATTTTTACAAGTGTTTCAAAGTGTTTCACCTCCCATAATCATGATTTCAGGTGTAATTAGAATGCCCCTGATAGTCCTTTCAGTATTTTAAATCTCCTCAAAAAAATCTAAATACACAAAAGAGCATAGTTTAAAAAAAGTCTTTTTGTTTAGAGAAAATTAGACATAATCAGGTACTGACTGTAAGAAATCCATAATGTGTTACTGAAACTGCAATATGCATCGCAGATTGATTCACTGTGATAGTAGCAATCTAAAAGCTAGATATAAAATGACAAACTTCTATTGCCAGGGCCAGGTGATAGTCCAGATTCTGTTTTTTATCAATTAGTCAGTCTAAATTAGAATGTCTAAAGCAAGAATAAGGACATTGTTTCCCTGCAGAATGAAAAATTCCCGCCTAAGCTCTCCAGGACAACGTTGCAGTCCTGTTGCTCCAGGGATAGGGAAAGTTTTATAGCTGGGAACTCTCTGGTTCTCAAGAGAAAACATGTTAATTTCATAGTATTGGAAATACCTTCTTAACAAGTGTTAATAAATGCCTTAACGAGACTCATGAAATTGCTGAAGAAATCATGTAAAGTTCTTCATAGCATGGCATTAAAAGATACCTGAGATTGGGAGAAAATTCTTGTTTAAAATAAGATAAATATTGAAAAGGCATCAAATGTGGTAAATTTGCGTAGATTTGTAATAAAACGCACAGCTTAATGAAGATGAAACACTGAACCAATTATGTGTCATGACTTTATTAAATGTAGCATGCATTTGTATAATAGATAATATATTTTATTAAGTCTATGTAAGTTATCTATTAAGTTATATATTTGGAAGTCTGAAGGAACAGTACTGTAAAATATTAAATATGTACATTTGGGGAGAACTTATTTTTTTCTTTAATAGACAAAGTTGTGGAGGATTTCCTTCAGCATTAAAAGAAATTGTGATTTCACTTAATCTCAGGTGGAATTGGATCAAGACTGCATTTGTCATAAATGGCCAGCCATTCCCCACTCTCAAGTTACCGGATGCTTCTGTGACACAGAAGGTTATTGCCTGATGATTGGAGTTTGAGGCTACTAGGACCACGTGGAGCTCTTTTTTTCAACCTGGACAAAACCTGGTCAGCTTGCTAACATTTTTTTTTTTTCTTCCCCCAGATCCTTGCCTGATTAAGAAGGTGGATTTATCACACAAGATTTTGTGGTTAGGTAGAATTTGGAAATTCACTTGTGCAGAATGTGAACATCTGATCCTTATTTCATTCAAACCCTTCCCTTAAATTTTTTTGCAGAGTGGCTGAACAGTAATACTGATTTGAAAGTGATTGTGTTTTTTTTTAAAACTCATATTTCCTTTCTCCCCTTCCTGTTTTCAGATACATTCAAAATGTGAGAACAAGAAAACTGGATATTTTTAGAGCCAAATTTACATGTTTGGGGGTTTGTTTTAATCAAAAGTAGGATGTTTTGGAATTTCAGTGCACTCTAAGGAATTGCAGAAGCATAGACTGGGTAGTGCTGAATTAAAGTATCAGCTCTATTGTCTCCTGATCAATCAGATCCATTAAAGAATCCAGAGAGACTGATGAAAAAAGAAAAGTAAGTCATCTAGAGAGAAAGACTGTAAATACAGCAGTTGTGATGCTGTAAGTACAAAGCCTGTGAGCTGAGCTGCAGAAAAAGAAATGGAGGCAAACACAGCTCATAAAAAAATTGTATTTTTCTATTGACTGTGCCATATGCCATACCATTTTTTTTTTTCCAGGAATACTAAGTATGATATAAAATAGAAAGTAATACTGAATGGTTTGATAGATACGAACCAGATGTTTAGTGAGACAAAGGATAGTAATGAAGGGTAGTATATTGGGCTGCTGTTTTAATAGCCTGTCAGTGATGGGATATACTAAGGCCATAGCATGCATTTGCTGGTGGATGCTTCATCTTTTTCTTTTTTAAGGAAGAGAATATAGCTGGATGACTCCTGACTGTACTTGTCAGTACTTAAATGTAAACCTTTTCTAAGTATTGGTAACAAAACTCTGTCCTTGACCTTTCTGTACATTTTTCATTTAATCTTTTTGCAGGAGAAAGGGGTGGGAGGGAGTGACGGGAGAGAAGAGAAATGGAAGGGAAGGATAACAGAAAAGGAGACAGTATATTTCACAGATATTAATTGAGAAACCAGATTTTTTCCTGTTTCTGCCACTAAACTGAAACATGACTTTGGACAAGTCAGCTAATGTTTTGGGCTCCAATATGCTGGAGTCTGTATCTTGAGGATCATTTGTCTCTAGGTACAAGAAGTACAGAAGGGATGTAAATATGTTAAAATGCTTAATTGTAAGTGGTTTAAACTAGAGTCTTTCTAATGGCTTAGAAATCTTGTAGATTGAAATGAACCTCTTCTGGGTTCTGATTCAGCAGGATCTTGAATTACATTGCCATCTTCAAGCAACAGTTGGGTTCAACAGGTCCATGTCTAAAATTAGAGATATGCCTAAACGAATGGCTGAATGATGGCCTCGCTAAGGGTAGTAGCCTGGACACACGTTCTTTCAGTATTGGCAAACATTAGACATATTACCACTAAGGTAAATGACAATTAATGTTTGACTCCCATAGTCTCTAATGACCAAAGTAGTATATGAGATAATTTTGAAGTGCTTAAAAGCTTCAGGATTTAGTGAGTCACATTTTTAATAGTTTTGGGTTTGGTTTTTTTTTTTTTAATATTAAAGCATTTGGTTCCACCTTGCATGTAAAAAAATAAAACCAAACCCCCAATACTATGCAAACACACTTTATGATTTGTATTTCCAACAATAGCAGCAAGGAGAAAAAGACTGTAAAAAAATGGAAGACACAATGAGGTATGATGGATAAGATTTTTAAAAGCTTTTCCAGAGTGAGGAAGAACTGAAAATCCTGCCATAATATTGGCTCAAGTGTTGAAATTACTTTTGCAATATATTTGTGGTACTATTACTAGAAAAAGATGGCTGTTCATTTTCCCAGGATCTGCATTACCATGGTAGCTTTCTCTCTTATGCATATACAACTGTTCTGAATTTTAAGAGATCCGAATTTGGCTGCAGATGAATATACGGATGTAGCCTGCAAACACTCTGCTTGTGACTTCTACAGGAGGTCACAGCAAAAGAGAATATCTGATCAATCACCCCGTCCCAAACCTGCCACAGGAAATCATCGCTTCTGGTATGTCTGAGCTTGACAGATGTCTGTCTGATCATTGTGTACTACTACTCAAACATCTTTGAAATTTTCAAGATACAGACATAAGAAGCAACACAAAATGTTTGACAAAGTGATGCTGTTTTGTAAGGTACAGAATAACTGAGAAAGTGACATGAGACAAAAGCCTTCAATATGCTTCACTTTTGCTTGAAGGTTTTATTTTTCCACATGTTAATACTTCAGCCTCTTACCTGCAAAGCAACAGAATGAGGCACTGCTTGATGTTGGCTACACAGAACAAACTTGGAAAGCAAAGCACAGCAGCAAAGATCCATATCTGACTTTATGGGACATGATCCTAATTTTTAAGGAACTAGCTCTGTAAGCTTATCTACATCTAGACAAAGGATCGCAATGGTTCAGCTGCTGGTTTTAGATACCTCTTTCCATCCTAATAATTTTTGTGGCTGCTGTTTAGAACCTTTATGCAACAAAACGTAATTTTCTATGTCTAGGTAGAAGACTGGTCTTCACATGCAGGATGGTTCTGACTTTTGTAATAACAGTAACTATGGTGTCAGAGTGACTGTATTACACAACACGCTTCATGACCTTCAAGCCCCAAGATTTGCTGGTTTGCCACTTAGCATCCCAAGATCCCTTTACAATGGTAGGTACTAATCTCCATTTTGCACCTTAGACAACGCAATACACAGGAGGCCGAAGAAAATGTCATAGCATTGTCCCTTGACAGTGGAAAAACAGGAATACTTTTTTCCTACATTAAACACTTTGCAGTTTAAACTCAAAATGCAAACACTTAATGACTGTGAAGGAAATACTGTAACTCAAAGCTTAATTTTCTGTAACTTGAAAGATAATGCTATATATCTATAAGTCATTGGGCCCACCAGAAGCTGGGAAGCTGGTTGTTTTTATGTTTACATTTGACCTCACTCTCTATGGCATTTATTTAGTTAAATTCATAAAGAAATTTGATTCAGGATATTTCTTTCAGATACCAAGTAATAACTATGAGTTCACATATACTTTTAGTAGTCCTGTTGTCCAGTGGGCCTAAAATGGATGGGACAGGAAGAAATAATGGTATTTTTTCTTTTACAGTCTCCACTGGGAGTCTTTTGCAGAGTGACACAGAAAAGTAATTTTAATCTAAATAGCAAGGCCTATATTAAAAAATTAAATTATCCTGTTGGTTAATAGGACTGATGTGCATGGATAATTTTTCTCCTTAATGTATATTCTTAGAGACATTTGATCCGTCCTTTCCCACTCTCCCCTCTTAGATAGCACTGGGAACAAACTATGGCTAGAATAAGAATTTGAATGAATTCTTATTTGCCTTCGCTAAAAGCCCTACAGATTTTTCCATTATTTCTCTTTCCCCTTGTCCCTTACCTACTTGCACCGAATGTTGGTTTTTAAAGAACCTTCCTAGCATACTCAATCCATTCTGCATAATGATTGAATTTATTAGGTAGGATATAATTTTAGGTAAAAGAGTCCTGAGCAATGCTTACTTTGTGAGATCCCTAGAGGTTTGGGTAAATAATAGGGCCTGACCTGTTCAAACAGGGGTATCAAAGCAAACGGTTGAGAACTCAGACCCAGCACACTTTGAACAGTTTGAATGTACATAGATACTGAAACAACAGAAAAAAGAAGCAGAGGTGTGAAAGACTGCTGGCTTTCCTGGCTGAGTAGAAAACCTTTCCAATAGAGGCAAAGTATCATTGATGCAGTGATGGCTAGCTGAAAAAAATTATTATGGCAAATCTGAACTTCTGGTGACCCCTTTATTAATAAGGTGTTCAAAGCCTTTGTTTAAAATCATGACTTTCACAGAATCTACATAGCTATAGCTGTACGTTTTTTAATCTGGGAGAAAAGCTTATACATTAAAACACAATGGTAACCTGGCAATGTATAAACTTTATTTCCATATGTTCAGACATCTAAGTATTTTTCCAAATCACTTTCAAACACCTGCATAGTAGAATTAAATGAGTGTAATAGAGGAGAAAGAGTCACTTAAATTCAGAGATGGAGATTGTAATTTAATGGAAAAAAAAACCCAAACATTGGAAAGGGGAACCTATTCCCTGGCTCTATTATAGAACAATTACTGAGAGAGGACACCTTGTGGCGGTCGGCGGATGATTAAGTGCACATACCTGTAAAAAGAGTTTATGTAGCTGATGCTTTGTAATAAGAGTACTAAGAGCCCTATGGTGCTCTTCTCTGAAAAGATCAAATTACAGTTTGGTAAAGTCAATTTGTAACTAAAATATAAATTATCATTACACAACTTGCCACTGTTTTCTATTTGGGCTTGTTTTTCTAAAATTAAACTTTCTTACCAGCATTAGGTTCTTAAAATAATTTTCGTAAAATTTAAAGTCCTTTTTCCCAATTCACAAGAATGGTTTTGATCAGGTTTAGCTTTTTTGGTAAACATTACATCTTGTTATCCAAGCATCCTTTGTTTATATTTTCTGTGCTATTTTTTCTCAGTTCAACACAGAAATACCTAAGTTCAAGGTAACCCACATTTAAGTTGTGACTCTTGTTTTGAGAGTCCTTCAGAATGACCCTCTGGTAAGATCGTGGCTAGTTCAGACTGGGAAGATACTGTTTTCCAAACAGGTTTTTGAGTTGGGCATTTAAGATCATAAGATATTGAGGTACATGAGGTTCTCCTTAAAGTGCTCCTTCACCCGGGCATGTAGTATTTCAAGCCTATACATACAATACTGAAACTTGAGTAGCCTAGGATTCATGTCTCGTTTTGTAGAGGGGTCTGGGGCCACCTGTAATATTAAATCTCATTTTAGTGTCAGTCTGTATTCTGAATCAAGACAAATTTAAGCAGAAGATCTCAAAAGGATGAAAGAAGGTTATCCTGTGATCAGTTTTACTCATATTTTGACTAAAAAAAAATCACTGACATAATTTGTGATGCAGATACAGACTCCCTGTGTACTTACAAAGGAAAGTCCTATTAGCTTCAGTTGCAAAAGAAATGCTGAAGGGCGAGAATCTTCATGTAAATACAGAAATACAGGAAAAGAACGCTCCCAGGAGTCTTGAGGATTTTCACTAAAAGTGTACAGCAGAAAAACAAAATTGAGGAGTTAATATTGTAAATGTGTTCTTTTGAGAATTGGATCATGGCAGGAATGTTTGCTGGGAGGCTCTGAATCTCAGTCTTACTCATCAGCTTATGAAAAATGATGGTATTTAAAAAGCCCAACTGTTTTTTAACGATATGTAAGGCCAGAAAATCAATTTGTGAATTATAAGTAATGGTAAGTACCATCAGCCTCACACTTTCTTGGAACATCTTTTTTTTTATAGGTATGTTAACAGCAGGGATGATAATCGGAAGTTCACAGTTTTGATTCAGAACTAGATTTCCTCAAGTTACCTATCTATAAAATGCAGAAATAACACTTCTTCCCAGGTTGTTTGGCTGTGGGAAATTCATCCAAACAAACAGATTAGCGTTACACTCCCATTGCAGTTAATGTAGTTAATGAATATGACAATAAGCTGAAGCACATCTAATCAAATTGAAATGAAATTATTACCAAATGGTAGTGTATATCACCAATTTTTAAATGGAATGACATCAAATATTAATTTAATGTAAAATGCAGGGGGAGTTTCTCTTGGACCATGGTCAAAGATGAAGGCTTTCTGTTTTATTATTCACTCTTGCAAGAAGAGTGTCAAAATTCAGTCACCCTTTTGATTTATTGATAGCCAGAATTTCATTAGCCCTGGTCAGGTTGGAGGGAAGATGAAACATGCCAGCTTTTTATCTCTGTGTTTGTATGTTTTGCAAGTAAAAGCATAAAATGGGATTCTGCAAACATCCTTGGATATCTTCTCTAAGACTGCTGTCAGGGTTGTAGTACGCCTTTTTACAATTTCAGCTGCTAATCTACTCTATGTGATAGTTACAGTTACAAATTATTATTTATATGTTTTGCTATTCTAGGTCAACTGCACGTGTACATATACACATTTTTGCCCGTCGTTTGATATGATTCTGTCCTTACAAATCCAGCATTTCATTGGGAAGAACAGGCATTCAAATCCTGATATAATCATTCTGTTCAGGTAAAAATCTTTTTTGTAGCTCTGGCACCTTTCTTCTGATGACAGCAGTGAACCAACCATTGCTGATGTACTAGAGACAGAAATAGATATGTTAGGTAATGCTGCTGAGGTTCAGTGGAGTCAAACAGCAGGGATTTATTATTGTTCTGATGATATACAGCACCTGTTCTACAGTATAGTATAATTTAGAATCAGTCAGTCTCTTTTCTATGGGATCAAAGTTTTAAACATCTTTATAGTAAGTTTGCATGTAAATGCCGGTTTTACGTACAGGAAAATGAAGCCACAGAACTTATCTTAAACATAAACCCTGTCTCTTGGTGTCTTAGAGGTTTTATCTTTCTATTCTTTTTTCCTTGTTTTTTTCATGCTTGGCAATCTTTTTTGTAATTAGGGATTTTAGTTAGTATGACACACTGCCACATTAAGTGGATCACTCTGAAACCCAGTACAGTTAATGGAGGCAGAAACATCTGAGGAGAAAGAACTTAAGTGGATACAGAACATCAGGTAGTAATGTTGAATCAAGCTGGGGTTGGTATTTATAATTTGTGTATTTGGTGCCCATGTTGTCATAGAGAGTGAACAATACAAGCTTGCTGATATGCAAGAGGAGAATATTACTGCCAGAGAAAGCAGCTCAGTCTATACAGCCCTGCATCTGGCTCTGCAACGCTGACAACACCCAATGGGTCAAAGGAAAGAAAGTGCTGAAAAGCCTTTTCTGTCCCCTTTGTATCTTTTACCCCTTTTAGTATTGCTTAGTATTAGATTTACTTTTGCTTAGTATTAGACTTCCTTATTTACTAAGTTTGGAAATGATTGAACCATTATGTATTTAAGAACTGAAAACTGGTTTTGATCTGTGATCTCTAGTAGAGTGTTTAAAGAATTTTCAGGTTTAGAAAAAAATTAAACTTCTAATCTTCATGTCATGGCACAATCAAATTTTCAAAATGTTATTTTTATGTTTACATATATGAATACATAATTACTGAAACTTGTATAGACATTTATTTGTGTATGTATCTAAAGTATTACAAGAGAAGTATCAACTCAGTGTGTTGCTTTCACGCGACTTTGACATATATTTTAAATCCAGATTTCTTTTGTGCATAGCAAGAACTTATGTATGCTTAAGAAAAAACAGCTGTTTGCAGCTTATCTAAAAGAATATGAATAGATAAAAATACATATTTTTCATCTCTCATATCATCTCCTGAAGACTCAAACAAATGAATAATCAAGAACAATGTGAAATCAAAGGACAGGGGATGAAATTCTGAAACTTCTTAAGTCAATAAGAATTGGGTTTATTGACTTCAATAAAGCCAATATTTTACATGATACACTGAATTTCTAACCCTTACAAAAATGCAATAGGTAGGTCATTAATCATAATCATGTAGAGTTACACTAGTACAAAGCTGTACATTAAATTCTGATACAAAAAGTTATTGTTTTCTCTGTGCCCAGGGGAGAGTGTTGGTGATACTACTCATACAAAAATGAAATTCGAATGGGGCATCTTATTCAAGATGGAAAATATATGCTGATTGCAGCAGGAAGTACTTGTTTTTTCTTTTTGAGAGAAATATAGTTATGAAGCACAGCCTAAGCCTAAGCCTAAAAACATTCTTTACATGGCTTTACATTTTTTTTCAGATGTCCTACAGCTCTTCTATCAACAGCCATTACTTCAAGGTTAAGACACATGCAACACTAGACATGAAATTAATATGGATGATTTGAAACAGAAAGGTTATTTTAAATTACCACTGTTCACAAATATGTTGAATCTTTAAAATTGAAAGTGTGCACTTTTGCAAAAGGACTCTGAAATGCCCTTAGTAATTTGGAAGCACTTCCTGCTGATAGCCAAAATATCACAAGTGAATATTAAATAACTTCTGAATCATTGCGCTCATTCTTCATCTTCCTTTCCAAATTTTTGAGGTACAAACTAGATGATTTTCAGTCTCAAGAAAGTACTTAAAAATGCTTTATTGGACGCTGATAGTAATTACAATATTTCTGTAACTACCAAACTATAAAGCTAGAGGAATAATAATTAAAAAAAAATTAATCCATGGGAAATTAAGAGTTTATATCTCACTAGTTTTTCTAACTGAATTTTTAATATACTATTTTTCAAATGAATAGTTTATAATTGCTTTTACTATTAAACAGATTCTTAGATGGTATGATAATCAGAATGATATAATTATCCAGGATGATAGACTGAATTTTGAAAGATGAGGATGGCTTACATAGTATTATTTGTTTCCAAACATAAAATAAGAGAAAATCTCAAATATGGTTATACTTCGCAAGCTAAAAAATTATATTCTAGAGAAAATATTTCTGCTATTAAACTGTGATGGGGAAACTATACTGGGAATTTAAAAGGAAGTTCTTCTCCACCCAGTTGTAACTATCTCCAGCATTCTAAATTTTTTACAACATTCATATATAATAATCTCATTAACTGAAAAAATATTCACAAAGTGTTCAAAATGTGAATTGTATTTTTTCATGTATCTTGAATATGTTAGGTCACTTTTGAACTGTTACCAAAAACATGAGGAGACTGTGTCGACTTATTCTAAGAACGCAGCCAGAAAACAAATTAATCTAGTCTAGCTATATGAAACTCTTTAAGGGGTAAAATACAACCAAATACTATAGGTGACTTCTCAAACAAGAAAAATACATTTGGCTGTTAGTCTGTCTTCAGGTTCGTCTACAGTCTTCATCACTCAGCCTCTTCACTTAAGTACGTTGTAAAAATGGCTTTCAGGCCGAAGCACTGAAACAGCTACACAGCCAGAAAACCAAAATTTACTGAGTGATTCTACCATTTTAAAGTGATGTTATGTATAATTCCCAACATTAAAGGAAGGAAAGCAGTCGTCTTCATTCTATCCCACTTCCTTAGGGCAGTAATACATGCAGTAACTATCCAAATAATTCAGTTCTTTGTTTTCATTTTAAATTTAACTTTGTCCCATAGTTTACATACTAGCATTTCTGCTACAAGCGAAATGGTTGCACTGATATTATACCATCATGCCTTCATTCATAAATATAGATGTGAGACTCATACTACCATCTCAAGCACAAAATGCTTTGGCCACGAACCCATAGAGGGAGATGCCTACAGTTAAGAGAATTTCAAAAGGTAGCAGCAATGTTTCAGTATGACCAGAGCGATGGTGAAATGCCATCAATTAGGAGTAGTAAGAAGCAAATAAGGTATATTAAAGTACCCCAAATAACCTGTGGGACAAAAGTTCTTTTCTATATATGTATATATGTATGTTGCTTCATTCCAAAAAATGTTACTCCTTTAAAAATATGCATGTTATCATGATGATGGCTGCAGGGACAAAAATCAGGCAGAAAGTACTATTTTAGTTTTTGTGCAGGTGACCCAGTCCCTCCAGGATGTGCTTCTGCTCCAGCCCAGTTCAACCCCCTCTTTGTCATGCTCCTCAGCCAGCTTGTGTGTCCTGCCACTGCACGACTGCCACGCTCATCAATCAAACTCAAGGAAAAGGCCTGTGAGATTTGAAAGTCTGCTGGCTTATGTGCAGAGCCAACTTCAGGGATTTGGTACAGTTCTTAGGTAATGTTATCCTCCTCTGACACATCCGCACAATTACTTTAAAATATACTTAATTATTTAAATATTTTTATGGTTGACCATAACAAGTCAAGCAAAGATATTGCAGCGTTATGATTCTGAACCATGGCATTGCCCTCCTAAGAGAATGAGGGTAGTTCACGTACCAGACCATATAGAGGCTTCTTCAATCTTCAATTCATGCAGGAATTCCAGCATGTTAGCTACACCGGGAAAAAATTTGCTTTTGTATTTTTTCACTAATATGTTTCAAAATAGTCTCTTGTGAAATGTTCTTTCTGTGCTGTTGCTTCCTTGATGGTTCACTTTTGGACTGCTCTCTTAAATACAAACTAGGCATCTGTGAGATATGCAATTAAAATAAGGACATAAATGGGGATTAATTTAAAGGAGGATTATAAAGGGGGATTCTAAATGTAACTATATAAATAAGGACTACAAATGTAACCCAGTGCATTCATTAGCTTGATTGGCAGAAATAATTTAGCAGCCAGCTGAGAAATGACATTGAAATTGTTTTCTTAGACTATGCACTCTATCAGATGTATGCTAAGGAATTCCAGCTCTATCCAAAGTGTCACGCTGACCGATGCCGTATGCCACTTACTGCAAAGGAAAACAAAGTGCTTTCCCCCCTGCTATGTTGGTGCAACTGGCCTGAAGAAAGGATATTTGGGAAGTGAAGGTACAAGCTTTGTTGTAGAAAATCTGACCATCTTTCTATCCCTCATTTACACAGATATGCTGATAGAAATAGGACAGACTATGAATAATTTTAATTACTAATCCAACTAACGCGCTAATAGCTTTGGATTTCTTTCTGTTCTTTCACATTATTTCAACTCTGTGTATGTCCATGCCATCTCCTGTGTAATTCTGGAGGTACAGGCAGCCTTCCTACCTCTCTACTTTGCCTGCTTTATCTCCCTGAAGTCATGCCATTAATAAAAGGCAAGAATTCACAAAGATGCTGTAGAAATGGACATAGATGACATCAATCTGTTTAACGGGTTTTTAGTACGTGCTGCTATGAGGCAAATGCCTATGCATTTAAGCTAATACTGGAGGAGCTTCAGCTGAATTCTTCCTACCATCTAAACCCATTTCACTGTGCATTTGAATTGCCCATCCTGCAGTTCAGCGTTTATGTCCATTTAAAAGATGAGGAAAGAGGGCTCACATTGATTTCAGAGGTGTATTTGAATAGAACTGGCCATCCACGTCCAATTTGGAAATCAGGGGAGCCACAAAGGCTGACTTCTTCCACGCATGCTCCTGTCAGTAGGAGAGGACAGCCTGAGAAGCACTGCATTGCCATTTATGAAGAGCTTTCAGAACCCCATGCTCAGCTGGAAAAGCTTTGAAAAGCAAACTCGCTCTGCTGCATGTCTGTGGGAAGCAGAAGGCAACAGCAGTTACCTTTGAAAAACCTGACTTAGGAAGGGCAACTTGAATAGCAGGCTTGGAAGCAAAGTACTTGGTGAAATGTCTTTTGATTCCTATAATGTAAATACCGAGCTAAAAAAATGAGCTTAAAAATATAACCAACCCATCAACTAACAAGATACAGGAATCCCAGCTGCTGACATCGCTACCTGTGTTTTGCCTGCATTCTGGCAAACAGATCAGCAAAGCCTTTAGTTAGCATTAAATTCAACTGGATAGTTTAAATGACACCATGATGATTAATTAGCTCAGAACTCATTACAAAACTTATGCAAGCGTGAAACAGTTGCACAACATCTAAGGATGAGGATTCCCAGAGCAATAAAAGTAATTTAATCCTGACATCCAAAAACATGGAACAGGTCTATTCCCAAAGACAATCTCCTTAACAGCACAGTAGCTGTAAAACACTGTAGTCTGTGGATTTGAAACCAAATTTTCTTCCTCTTAATTGTTACACAGCTGTAGCAACAGGTTATATAGAGTCTTTCTTCTCTTTTCTTCCATGCCTAATAAGCCAGAATATATTTACAGTGTTGACTTAAGTGCCTGAAGAGATAGCCAGGTCACTGGGCTGAAACCAGAACTGATGGAAGATGGAACAGAAAATGGTATTTCTAGTTATCTTTATTTTTGTGAAGGTTCCTCTCAGAAAAGGAATCTCAGGCTGTTTCATCTTGCACTCCATGTGTGCAAATCTGAATTATCTGAAAAATTATCGTATGTTTATTTTATGTGAATAGTTACATACCTTGTGCCATGTAAACCATGTTCAATATATGAAAAAGCTGTATAACATCCAAAGGACATTTCCAGTAGTTTTTTTGAATACTGGAAATAATGGAGCCTAACTTATTAAGGTTTTCTATATTATTTTGCCTGTGAATGAGATACAAACTTTAAATATTTGTAACAGTTCTGTCCCATCTGGATGTTCTGGTGTCTAATAACTCTTGTGTCTAGGCTCCAGTCTTTCTCTCATTGAGGGCACTAATAATATCTATTCCTTCTGTGTACCTGTTAGTTGCCTGAAACTTTTACACTCTTAATAGTTAACAGGTTTACTTTTATCAAATTTGGCAGAGATTGGGCAATGGGTTTAGAAAATCACTGGGAGGACGGCAGGGAAGCAAAAACTCTAGTGAATAGTATTTCTTAATATCCTGCCCGCTATTAGAGCATTAGTTGAACGGGTTAGATGGTGACAAAAAAAGGGCACCACAATATGAAAACTCCTTGATAACTAATGATCTTTGGAGGAACAGCTTCTGCAGGCGTGTTCACTGAAGCAAACGTTAACACTGGTCTGCAGTTGACAGGATGCTTTCCTATACTAGATAGAAATAACACCCCTGGGTCTGTGAAACTCCATCATTTTGAACCAAAGTAATCTGGGCATATGAAGGAAACTTTCTGTGCAAAATAAACAACACTTGAACAACTGAAATTTATCCTTTTCTTCTACCTTCCTGCAGGGATTTTGTGTGACTGGACTTAGGTAGCAACAGAGAAAGGAGAACCCAGCAACGCTCTCCCTACTTCTCTAGTCACATGATAGTCTTTTGACAACACAGGATAACTATTTCCACTTCAACCTGCAGATTTTTATAACTATAGCACCCTCCTTACCCCTCCTATACCTTGCAGCTTCTGCTGGGAAATCCTTGCTGCAGAGATCCTTTATGTCCAGTTATACCAGCATGAACTTTCTTCTCAGGCAGGCCTTGAAGTGAGGAATCTTCCAGTAAATGGTGATGTGTTTCTTTGGTAGATGTGGACAATGACCTAAATTTTGTCACTTTAATTTTTACTATTCACATGCTTTCCGCTATGAAGCTCGTGTATTCGAGTAATTTCTAAACAACATGGGTTCTGCTGTCAGAATTAAAGTGGTTTTTTTTTTTGCCATGAAGTATTGTTTCTGCTCGTATAGGAGTTATCAAAAGCTTCTGCGGCAAGTTCTTTCCAAAATTCTACTGGAGACCAACAGTTGCATGTGATGTTCCTGAACATGCTTGCACATGTCCTGCTTGTTTGGAAAGTCACCAGCATGAATACAATTCCTGTTATAGATGTGTGATGCGCTGAAGTTACTGGAAATCTGCATATGTATAAGTATCGACACTCAAAAGTTTTAAAATGAAACAACCCTTTAAATGTATGAATTCAAATTGAAAACATATGTTAGTCTACATTTGTAACTGTTTTGTAACTGTTTTTCGTAAGACCATATGCAGACAGATATCCCACTTAAAAAAATCTAATAACAAATATATCTTTGTGCTTATATATTTGGGGTATTATAAACAGGATTTTTGTTTTATGTCAGGTTTATCATTCATTCTTGCAATCTGTTCTCCAGTTGCCTATATTCTTATTCTGAAAAGGTACCAGTAAAGACAGTGAACAGTTTGTTTTGGTTTTTTTTTACCTGTAAGTAGGCCATGAAACCATGGTGAGACACCCTGTCAAACTTGTATCAAATTTCTGTGAGCCCCTGGGATCCTGGTTCAGAAGGTCAGTGTTGAAATTCTACTTCATTTCACAAATGTATGGCAGTATGCTGCCATCTGTCTGCTCTGCAGCTGGGAGTCAACAGTGCACCATTAGTTTTATGTACCAAATTGCAGCTGTTTTGTGGGTTTCTGAAAAGCTGTTAAGACTTTGGCTGTACTATTTACCTCATTTCAAAGCATTTTCTCTTGGTCTGCTTTGGCTCTTTACAGGAAAGCAGACTGCAAGGCTGAAAGGTTTGGCATCTATTAACAGCTTCTTTTTTCTTTGCCCCCCAGAACAATGCTATTCTTATCATCTTTACAGAATGCAAGAAGAACCAAATCAGTGTTGTCTGTGATATCTGTCATTCTCACAACTATCGTTGTGACGGTACCACCATATTCCAACATACTATATGAGATCTCAAAATGCTAATTCAAGCCGAAGCCTATCATGGATTTTTCTTACCTCATTTTTCATAAAAGCTTCTGAGACTGAATTGGGACTGACTAGCATCCTACCAATTCTGCATATTAATGACTCTAACGCCTCATTATTGTGACAAAGATTGTAAGGGGAGAAAGAAATGGTGCAATATTAATTTATTCTTTTCTCATTATATGGTGAGACTGGCACTGTAAGTTTTATAAATTTATTCCATTTTCATCGCAGATCTTAATATTTCAGTCTTCCCAAGGAGCAATTTTGTCCGTTTGAAGTTATGGTGCATGACCAAGTACAGGATGAATAGAAAGTACTTTATATATCTCACATCACATCCATTTGACCATGCCACCAATAAGAAACAATTTGACAAGTTCAAATTAGACAAATTAATAATTTGACAGTTTGACAAATTTTGAAATTTGTCAATTTCAAACTTGAAATGTCAATATTATCTTTAATATTTGTTACTTATAATTGTACTGTATTTTATTGAATTCAAGTTTTAAAAATTAAGAAATGGTATTTATTTTGTAGACAATACTAGTTTTTATGCAGATGACATTAGAGATTTTCATTAATATTCTAAACTATTTAATCTAAAAAAGGTGTTATTAAAATACTGAACGTTTACAAAGCTGCTCCAGAAAGTTCATTTCTACATGCCCATTTATTGCCCTTATAGCTAAACTCTAGATAACCCCTTCTGATTAAAAGCAAAGATATTTGTTATTGCAATAATCAGAAAGAATAACAGTTACATTTTTTGAAATAGCAAAGCAATTTGACCAACTGTGCATATATTTTCCATGTAGTCAGCCATTTCATGACAATAAAACAAATCAAGAAAATATATCTTTTATAAAATGCTGTTTCATTATTCTTTAAACTATAATTTTTCCAGAGGAACAGAATTATGCAGTTTACCCATATGCAAAATCACATGTAAAACTAAGTGATTAATGGAGGGTCATCATTTATATCAAAGAGTAGGGGAATGAATTCTGTATAATTATGTCCCTGTGAGGAACATGAAGGTAATAAAAACAGCATTTGTTCCAAGTAGTTTTCAAGAATATGTGCTGTTAATAGTACTGCTAAACTTAATACATGGGCTGTTTGCTTAGCTGGCTGTGAGTTTAATCCTGACCTCAAAGAAGACGGGTCTTCCTAGTTTCTGCCCTCTCTTGCAAGATTTCCTTGTCAGTTTATTTCACCAGATGTCAAGAGACATGACAGAAGCGGCCCTGCTATGTAAGGCATAATGGAAGAATTATTGTGGGAGAAAGGAGGGTAAAAGCTACTGCAGCAGCCTTCCTCCACAAGACATTTGAACATAATCACCAGGTAATGCAATCATGCAATCTGAAGCCAGGAGTTGGCTTTAGGGAAAAAAGAAAAAATAAACCAACAAGAAAAAGGAAAGATCAGAAATGACATCTAGAATTTCTAGGCTGAAGTTCAAAAACTTTCAAAATGCTGAGAAGTTTGTGCTGAATTTTTTCGTAATTCTGTTCTTGATGCTCTAAGCAAATTAACCAGTTTTTAACTTTGATTTTTTTCATGAGACTTATCAACCAACATGAATGCTTTTCAGTGAATACCAGTTTTGCTTCAAAATAGTTCTGCTTTCTGCAAATAATACAATGAAATTATCAAAGCACCTTGCCCATTACTGTTCTAGAAGAACGTCACATCATAAGCAGGCTAAAATCTAGTGCTTTTGTTGTTGTTGCTTAATTTACTTTTTTTTTTCTTTCCAAGTAGATCATATTCCTTAAATTTCCAATATATGCATTATGAAAAATTCACAACAGAGACCTGGAAACCCTGGAGAAAATGTTATTCAGAAAAGACTTAAAATGTATAATTTTTTAATAATTTTTCTACAAACCGTATTTATAGAGGTACCCACCCTGTAACTCTGTCTCAGTATGTGTGCTTCATGAAAATCATATGAAAGACACAACTTCCTTCCTAGTTAGAGTTTGACTGAGAATGCAGTACCTCTAGCAATAATGGCTTAAGCAGTCACTTGAGTGCCTTCACTGTTTAAACAGCTGCACAGTCAATTTAACTCAGTTTAAAAGTATCCATCATCAGATAGTCCATTTTGGTTAAATGCACAGTGGATGTTATGCAGCCTGAATTGCTGGGGGGTGTGTGAAATCTCATAATCAAAACCTGATGCTAAAAAATGTAGCTTGTAAGAAACTGGTTAATCCTATCTTCTGAGGCCATTGTAACAAAACAGATGATTATATTCTGTTTATCAGAGCCATTGAGAGTGAATTAAGTTGTACGATTTTCTGCAGAGATTGAAAGCTTTTCTTTTGTTCCAGGTCTTATTTGGTACATCAGTAGGTAGATTTGCATTCTATCTGCTCAGGTACCACTACTTACCACTACTAAGTTACTGCAGAAACTCAAGAAGAACTTTTCCAGCATAGAAGCTCAAACCAGAACTTTTAGTGCTTGGAGGATTCCTGCTGCTGTGATCTTAGAGTGAAGACTCTTGCATCCTCAGCCTTGTCTTAATCTTTTGTTCTCCGTTTCTAGGCAGCCTTCTTCACAGTAGGTGTCTTAGCACTCTTGCTTGTGGTGAAAGGAAACAAAATGAAATGAAAATGAAATGAAATGAAATTAAATTAAATTAAATCACACTGCCTAAATTTCCTACCCATGGGAAGCTTCACAATTTCTGGGTTTTTCCTTTGATTCAGAATGAAAACATTCCCAGCAGAATGAAATTTGAAAAGTCTGACCAGGTCTATTTTGAACTCTTCTTCAAGTGTGCTCTCAAAAAGGCTCCCAATTACCTGGATTTTTTTGATTTCTCGTCTCTTCTATTTCCTACCAAAAAAATTGTTGTGTATTACTCTTTCCTTTTCCTTCGAGTCTTCTTGCGGGTTTGTCCCCTCAAACTTGCTCCATACAGTTTGCCTTCTGCCAAAGAACTGCAACTTGTTCTTTCTTTCATGTTGTAATCAAATTTTCATACTGTATTGAAAGCATGATAAATAAGTGATATTGTTTAGTTTTATGTTCTTATAAATGTGTATAGTTCTCTCTGCAAAAATAATCCCATTTCACTCAGCAGAGAAATTTATTATCTAGTACCAGTAAGGGAACTCTCTGATTTGTGTATGACAGAAATCCACAAAACAGATCAAAGATTATTACTATTCTGTTCAGAATGCTTGAATGCAACTTTCTGCACAAGAAAACAAACAAACAAAGGTTCTGGTTTCATCTAGCTCTGTCTCAGTAGTCATAATCCTTTGATATTAATCTGGATGCTCAGGTAAAAGATAGGCTCTCCAGCAATACAGCAATCCCCTTTGAAGATCTAATTGTCCCTATATTCATAGTGCAAGTGCTCCATTTATTTTCTGTTTGGTTTCAGCCTCTGAAATAAAGCTAGGCTAGAAAGCCTTTGCTGAAAAGAAAATTCCTACTGGAGAATGGCTGCTAAGAAATACTGTCTCATTAAGTTTCCTCAAGACTTTCATCTTGCGGTTGCTAGCAGAGAACTCACACCAGCTCACAACTCTCCCACACTTAGGCCTTTAAAAGTATAGTCCTTTTATGAAACAGACTTGGTTGCTCTTGCTTCCTTTAATGTGGGAACCCTCTTTGTCTCATGGCTGCAAGTCTGCTCTTCATCTATTTATATGCTCCTTTCTGAAAGTGTAAGACCAGGTGAATAGCAAATGAGTGCACTTGTCAAGATTTCCAGTTGCTGAGAATCCCTAAAAGCAAGGAGGGATGGTGTACAGATGAAAGTTTACATCTGTTATGTGAAGGTGAATACTCTATCTTGATAATATTGAATGGGCTGGAATAATTAGTGCAACAAATAAAAAAAAATTATCACAGCTGTACTTTAACCTTGTTAGAACCAGAATGGTTGTGCCATCAATGTGTGTATCTAGTGATATTACAAGAATAATTACTCTTGTCAATATGTAATATAGTATACCTGACAGGCACATAAGGGACGGTAAAGTTCACATTTGGTCAGTAAAGCCTCATGGGTATTATTTAGCCAATCGCCCTGCCGCACAGCTTCCTGTCCTACTGCCTGAATCGGGTGGAGCAAAGTGAGAATTTTGAATGTTTAGTGCCGGAATGAGAAAAGTCATAAGCCAAGGAAGGGGCTACCTCTTCACTGTCTTCGTTCTCTCACCTTCCTCCAAATTAAAATTTTATAGCAATCCTTTCAGCTCACCTATCAAGTTCCTGATATTTTTACCTGTCTTGCTTATGTAGATAAGGCATGCGATCCAATTTTGGTGCTTGAAAATAGGATGCTACTCATCTCTGGGTAAGTAGGTCAAATTTGGCTTTTTATCATTATTGACATTCTTCTTATGGCCCTGCTGTTGTACTCTTGTCAGCTGTAATGCATATGTGGAAGCACTCAAGGTAACATTAAAGATTGATTGGATAATCACTGCAACCTGCTGCTGCATTGAGAAATGTAGTGCCACTACTTTTGCAGTGTAGGTCAGCTTCCAGTGGACACAAAAAGCACCAGCTCCTTTTATATCTCTGATCTCTGGTTAGAAGGAGTGAGTATTGAGACTGAACTATATGCTTCCCCAAGGTCCCCACTTATCCATTATCCTGGAGATAAGGAAACTTTGCTTTGATCTAAACCAGAGTTTTCTATCTTCAAGAAAATCAGTTCAATGCCTTCCATGACTACTAAAAGCTCTATGGAGATAAAAGTAAATGAAGTAGATTATCAGTTGCTGTCTGTTGGCATTGTAGGTAACTCGGGTGTTTAGCACATTCTTCTGAATTCTTTCTTCTTGAGTGAAAGTGAAACAAAAAACCTGGATAGTAAGTAAGTTTGTTAGACTAATAGTATTTATGTCCTGCTAATGTAAATACTGTATTACACACGTGGATGTCTACTAGGTGTTAATACTCATTTTTTTTTCATAAAGGTGTAACAAGGAAAATGATGGAAATAAAATACACAGAAGGGAACAAAATACAGTATTGCAGCTACTACTGATTCACCAGTCTTGGCTGTCAATTGCTGCTGGTCTTATTCTTGCATCATACATATTTTTTCATAGTTTAAATACCCCTTAAAAACTCAAAGTTCCCTAAAAGTTACTTATTTTTTATGCTGAAAGGACAGGCCCAGCTTGTACATTATGTATGCATATGGCAAAGAGGGAAAACTTGTCAACCAGTCTAGAAAAGGTGATAGAATGAAAGGAACAAATACACACACATAAATATTAGTGCCAGTTTTCTCTACCAAATAGAGTTGTGAGTTGAATGGTTCCGATTTTCACTTCAATTGGATTTGGGCCATTTAAAATAACTGATGTGCATCTTGGTCTAATGAGCACAGAATGTGAAAAAGAAATCAGGCCCAGTAAAGTTTGAGGCAGAAAAAAGTAGTTAACAGTACTCTGCTTAGGCAAAACAAAAAGTGAGAAAAGATAAAACGGGCATCTAAAGAAACTGTTGCTTAGCTCAACACAGCAGGGACATGAAGTTCCTTTCATTTGACAGATTTGCTGGCAGTAAATTGCAGCTACTGGCATTAATAATCCTTAAGTAAGATATCAGCTTGAATGAAAACAGCTTTCCTTTGGAAATTGGTAATTTTATTCCTAAAATTCTGCAGAGACAACCTGCATCTTTTGAAAATAAATGCAAAATAATCTGTGACACCAAAAATTATGATTAAAAATTAATTTACAATTCAAGGTCAAGTCATCCAACTTTAACTTCATTCTCATTTTAAAACATTTTCAATACATTTACCATTCTATTTACACAGGATGTTTAAAGTTTCCTCTCTTTTGAATTATGTCTGTGACTTAAGGCATGGAAATGACTGTCATTTTTTTTTCATTTTATTCTTAAATCAGTTATGTTTTTCTTTGAACTACTGCATTGAACAAAAGTGGTTCAGGGAGTGATTCAGATTCAGAGAGGTTCCCCTTGGTATTTCATCGCAATGGCTGAAGTATCTTCTTAAAAGTTAGCTACACTACATAAATCAGGAGTAAAAATGCACTCTTTAGTGCAGCCACCTCCGTAACTAACATCAGAATCCAAGTGTACAGGGAGATAGACAAGTCAATGGCTACAGATCAGACTTCATTTTAAGGAAAGAAACAGAAATGCAGTGGGCACAGAGCAAAGCATATATAACTATAGTTTTACAAAAAACGAAAAAAAAAGTGTGTTTGTACATAATACTGGGTATGACCTAATATACAACGGATTTGGCAATGTGTTTACTGGTTTTGTAACAAAGGAATGGTACAACTTGTTTTTCCTTCAGAGTTGTGTATAGGAAATACTGGTAAATACTTTCCATTGATCAGTAGAAGTTTGTGACAATTTCCCATGTCAGAACAGGGCATGTCTAATGCCCTCGGGATGGATGTTTGGGACATTTCTACCTAGCCTCCTACCTTTCTTTCTGAAAGGGTAGCCAACATATGTCCTTTCTCTAATGGTTTTCATCCTCTAAAAATAGATGAGAGGGGAGAGATTTTTACCACTGTAGTGAGTCAAAACACTGCATCAGAGCTGTTGGCTTTGTGTGTTTCTGCGCACGTGACATAGACAGGGCCCAACAAGGAGTAGGTCTCCTCAGAGGAGGATGAATCAGACTCAAGGAGTAATCCTGAGATCATAACCTGAGGAAAGTGGAAGAAAACCCCATCTGATTAGAAGAAACAGCACTAGTCAGAAGGGAGCTGTAGCTAACCCTCTCCTATTAGCAATTCATGTTATCTTGGTGCTAAGCTTGTGCCCGTCTCATCATTCCAGGAATTCTGCCTATTTGCGTTACTGTACTTGGAAGACAATAACAACAAATGATGTCTGATCTTAAATTTGGGGACAGGGAAAGTTAGTTCCTGGTTACATGTAGTCAAAGCTAACTACAAAAGAAAGACAGCCAATGCAAAAGGCAGAGCTGGCAAGCACATGAAGAAACTTTTGTGCTGGGACAGTCTGAAATGCCTGTTTAGAAGGTCTGTTCAAACTGCCTCTGCAAAGTGATTATTCCCCTTCTGCATAAATACGATGGCCACCAGTGGTTTTGGTTTTTTTTCTGATGACTGCAGAAACTGAAATTTACTGGCCTCTATTTGGCTTATGTTGCCATTCCTGTTGTACACTGCATGTACAGCTAATCAGTGACTCATGAAAGATGTATTCTAGAATCCTCTTCATCTTGTTAAACATCTGCCTTAGATATGACCATCTTACAGCTGCATTAAGTTCCTTATTCCAGACATGAGCATATTTCACACATATTTTGCCTTTTGAAAATGTGTGACGTCTTCAGAACTAGTAAAATGAGAAATTGAAGTGAATCCAGCAAAGGAGTTTTTTAAAACAAATCATTTAAAAGATAACTTCTGGTTTTTGGTATATAGCAGTATTTAATGGTGGGTTAATATGTAAATAATAAACATTTTTGTTAAAAATTCAGTAGCCCTATCTTTTTAACCAGAGTACCTTTTCTATATGACAGTGTTCCTCAATCTTCTTTCAGCCACTATTGCAAGTAAAAATGTTGTGGGGATGATGACTGATAATGTAATTTATTTGTGTTTAAGTTCCAATAGGTTGACAGAAAGGTGTATGTGAACTGGAGGACAACGGCATTCTGGAATCTTCTGATCATTAAATCAATCTGTATGGTTCATCCACCTAAAGCAAAACTTCAGCAATACCTTTAAAAAGCAGCTGTTAAGTAGCTGTGCATGAGCACAAATTAGATCCCAACCACTATATTTAGATATTCCTAGTCCTCTGATTCAATGTGTGATTAACAGCCATTGTTTCATTACCTCAGTTTTTAAAACAACAGAACAAAACATGGAAAAACGGTAACAGAACTTGTACTTTTTTCAAGACTTTGTGTATGAAATTTTAATATAGCTTATATAACTAAGTTATATTAAAGTGGTGAAAAGTATTGTAGAAGCTGGCAATGTGGAGTGGATGGTGCCAGGTATTGCAGAAAGAGGGAGATGTCTTCTGCAGAGAGTAGTCGAATGCTACCCTGGGGAACTGGATTTTTCTTTCTGCCACTGGCACAAATTTCTAGTGCGATACCTGGCAAAACACAAGGCTCCCATTTTCAGAGAGCATCTTGCTTTCTTTTTTTTTTTTTTTCTAGTTTCTGAGTCGAAGAAATGAGACCTAGAGCCTGCTTTGAAAAATGCAGTGCAATTACAGCTACAAATTTTCAGTGGCCATATACAAAGTATGCAAAGCTGCTGCTTAAAAAAGCTGCCCTTCATCTAGTTTGAATGGATCTTCAGAGACAAAGTCTGCCCTGCTTGAACTTCAACTTCCTGTTCCAAACCACGGTTTTCCAGAGAACAGACTCAGCCAGACTGCTTTAACATTTAAAACCACCAACAGTCCTCCTCCTGGCTAAGATGCAGTCAAAAGCGGTATGCTTTTGAAACAACTGTCCTGCTACCAGTCCAATCCACTGTACCCAAACTCTCTCTTAAGTATCCTGGTAATAAAAGAGAAACCTAGAATATGTAAAGGTCAGCAGAGGAAGTTAGAACCAGTGCAAATTTCTTGTAAATGGAAATTGTTTTATCATCACTAGTAGGGGAGCAGATGAGTGAAAATGTTACAATTTCTTGGCAGAGCAATGTTTTTTTTGCAACAGATGCACATGTATTGTAAGTACATTTCTGACACTTGTAAATGGCATTCCTTCCTTCTGGACACCCTAGCAAATGGATAGACATCTTCATGACAATTCAAAGATGACAATTTATAAATGAAATAACTTTATCCACTGTTTACAGGTTTTTTATTATGTAAACATTATCACTGACATCATCACAGATGTACCCATAGTAATTGAACTAGACATAGTAGCTAACACTTTGTCAATATCAACAAAATTAGAAAACCTGACCTTACTGTGGTAAGATAGAAGATAAAACAAAGGGGGTGGGGGAACGTTCTTCTTGCTTGAGGATGTGTTAGCTAGACTCGATTGCTCCTGCTAGCAAGTCTTGGTTAAACTAACGTATTTAACTACACATTGCTAAAAAAGCTTTGTAATTCTGGTGACCTAATTACATTATTTTTAACTTTTAGACTACGAGGAAATGTCAACAAAGTTGTTTTAGGAAAACATATATATATGTTATAGAGTTAATGCATGCTTTAAGTTAGACTTGCCTTATCAGCACTAAAATGACAATGAAGATAATTTAATAGCTTTGTCTCTCTCTAAACTCTCCATAGGGTTTTCTCCCCTCCTAAAGCTTTTAGAGAGGCATTTTAATTTTTGTATTTTATTTATTGTATAAAATTCTGTTGTTAGATAAGGGTGCCCTCTCATGGAGACTGTGGGCACAAAGTCTTGTTAAAGTTTTTAAGATTTTCTTTATGGGCTTAGTAGACATGGTTTTCTTTACAAATCAATGTAGTGGACAGTCAATAAACTACAGTAGGTGGACAAGTAATAAAACATGTAATTTAGAAAGCAGAGACTTTCTTTGAAATAAACACTTAGTTTCTTCATAGTACACTCCTATGGAAATCTTTCTCTTTAGGGCAGTTTTGCCTTTGACTTCAACAATTTCAATCACAGATCGAAATTGTGCAAGTACACTTAAAACTGATGGAGAGAAAAATTAGTTAACCTGTGGGAGAAAAAGATTTAAGAAATGTGAATAGCTGAGGAAAGACTTGGTTTAAATAAATAAAATTTTTAAAGCAGCTAAACTCTGCCCTCATTCATTTTCAATATTAATTTAATAACAATTATTTAGGGTTTAAGTCAGAATACAGGTATACGTTTCCTATACGTAAAGTAGATCCAACTTTACCTGTATTACTGTGTGTGTTTTTGTGCTGGAAACTGAGATAAATGCTTACATTGATGTGGTTGTGAAACGGAAATTTAGGCAAACCATTTTATGAATAGAAATATTTTCTTAATTTCCTACTAAAAACTTATTTATTGTTAAAAATATATTTCCTTGTTTTTTCCCACTTAAAAGTGCTTTTAAAATGGCAATTAATATACTATTAATATTTTTCAGCTATCATGGAATTATAGAATGGTTGGAGTTGGAAGAGACCTTAAAGATCATCTAGTTCCAACCCCCCTGCCATGGGCAGGGACACCTCCCACCAGACCAGGTTGCTCAAAGCCCCATCCAGCCTGGCCTTGAACACTTCCAGGGGTGGGGCATCCACAGCTCCTCTGGGCAATCTGTTCCAGCGTCTCACCACCTTCACAGTAAAGAATTTCTTCCTGATACCTAATTTAGATCTACCCTTTTTCCAGTCTTTTCATATTCCATCCTCACAGGTATAATGGCATATGCAGCAATGCAGAAGTTTTTTCATGTGGACGTGTCAATATAATGTAACTGGAAAGATACATGCAAAATCCAGGTCATATCCAGGTGAGATCTGATGCTATAATGCAGGCCAAACTAATCAGTTATGATACAGAAATACTGTATTAATATTTCTATTATTATTCAAAATTAAGCAGAATGGTTTACAAGTTAGGGTGCTAACGAATTGCTTACCCAAGGCTTAAATGTCTTTAAATATCTGTATTCACTGGTAACATTGACAGTATTGAACATTGAAAGTAAGCTTATATCTTACATATATATATATAAACAGCTTGTGTCCAAGAGTAAAAGGAATTGCCTGAGGAGCTCTTTGAATCACTGATGTCGTATTTTTTGTTGCTTATCACTGTGTAGCACATTATAGCTTTTGCTTTGTAAGAAGGGAAATGGAAAGCTGCAGTTGGAGTTACTTTAACAAACAAATGCAGTTTCAGTGAGACCATTTGTGGAAAACAGTTCTGCCCCCACAGCTGATAGAGTTAGCAAACTGGAAGGGGATAAGGAAATAATAGAACAAATAATTTGAAATCTGGAAGATATGTGTGATGGTAAGTGGCTAAAGAACTGTCTGTTGAGCTTGTCTAAGAGAACTGTCTGGTCTACAGGTATTTAAGATTAGTGATGATAATGGCTCTACTTTGAACAGACAGAATGGGATCCAGTCTTCAAATACCTGGCTAAGTGCAAGTTATGACACTTCTACAAAGTACCTTTCCCATCCACACTTCACCTGTTCTTGTATTTGTAATGAAGTAGCAAAAGAATGTGTTGCCAATGTAAAGCTGATAAACAAATGTTGCAAAAGTCAAGCAATCCAATGAGATTTTCATTAAATCCTTAGTTTGATCTCTCTACAGTGTTTGCTCAGTCACTCACATTGAAACAAAAAAAAAGCACTATAAAAGCTGTTTTAGAAATACTCATTTTCTTTAAAACTTCTTGTAGTCAACGCGAAGTTGAATTCAACCTTCTGTAAATGAGTTGTATTTGTGGATGACAATTTCACTAAAATAAGAAAAAATCCAATATGTACGTCTTCAGCAAGAAGTAGGAGACCACTGTTGGTGGGCTGTTGAAAGAGGGTGAAAGAGTAAAAAGCAGTACATTAATTCCCTTAATTCAACTCACTGTCTTGAAGCAGTGTTTTCTGTATAGCCTCTGAGCCCAGTGATGCTGCAGCTCAGACCTTTCAGATACTGCCTCTAGTTGCTTTGCATAGCAAGAAATTCATTTGTGCTTAAACTGAAATGGTTGTACTGTAGGAAGAGATTTCACTGCAAATTTTGACTGCTGTTTACTTTTCCAATGTTTTTTTTTTTAAGTTAGATAATTTCATAGCCATATTCTACTTCATTAGCAGATTTTGAAAGAACTTAATATCTTAGTGATAATAGTTCACTAGTTCTGCAGCACAAACCAATGGCAGACTGTGGAAAAGCAGAGGAACCACAGAGGCAGCAACTCATTACCATCTACAAGTACTTAGCAGTTTGATGCACTTCAGAATCAGTTGATGCTAGATTTGTAGTTCATGGGGCTTCTGCAGCTGTGTCTCGTGACATGGTACTTTGGCTTTACTACAGTATTTACTTACATACTGCATATTTTGGCATGTATATTTACTACGCTAATATCGACTCATACCATCAAAAAACGTCTTGCATTGAATTTGATGTTGAATTCTTAGACAACTGTCATGGCAGAAAGAGTTCATACACATGGCGATTCTCCTGCAGGGTGCCATCTGAACGGCTTATCTTAAAATACAGGAGGAGCTACACTAAAGAAAAGCCAGGAGAAGGTAGACAATATAATGCCAGAAAGAAACACCTACCTGGACAGTGCAAGTAGTGAAGTCCGATGGCATAATTTTTAAAGAAAAATTACAGCTATTGACTAAGAGGAAGGGAAGATTAATATAAGTACACATTAAAAAAAAATCCAGTGAAAAATTAATTGTTTCTGGCTGTTGACAGGCACTGAGGAAGTTGCTGATCTTGGCTTGCTGCAGAGACACCAGCGAAACAGCTCCTGAGACAGCAGTATTTCATGGCTGACAGAAACAAGGATTTCTGGAGAAGAAAATAAGATAATTTTAATTTCACATATATCCAATTCTTGCGAGGAAGCGGTCACATTAATACAAGCATTGTGACTTTAACGCGGCCCAATGCCCAGCTGGAAATACGATGCAGGAGGCTAGACTTTCTGAAGCCAACTATCGACCGTCTCCTTGCTAATCATGTCCATGAATGAAAAGTTAGCACAGTAATGCATTATATGGTATAATGTTATTTGGCAGGAAGCGTGGGCAGAGGGTAAGTCTGTTCTGTTCTTCAGGATGATCTATTGTAAGTAGGAGAGTAGAGAAGGAACTAAAGGACTAAACGAGTCGAAAATTCTTTCTTAGCTTTTGGAGAAAAGATGCCAGTAACAAGCTGTAGCTGTTTCCATTCTGTTAGTACTTCCATTAGGCTCATTTATGTCAAGGTAGGTACTGCACATTTTTCTTCCAATGTGTTTATATTCAGCACACGTTTCTGCCCATGCTTTACTTCTCTCATAGTATACATAAAGTAAGCTGCACATTGCCATATGTATAGCATTAATGGGATTATAAATAGTATGATCACTGTGTTTCTTCAGGTGGCAGTGCATCTGTTAAGAAACGTACTGATTACAACACTGTATGCAGTTTGAACACTGAGCGGTGCTACGATATTAACTATTGCAATTCACTCGATCATCTCCCTTGGAAACAGGTTGTACCATCTGATGATAAACCCCATCCCTTTTCACTTACTAATTAGCTATTACAGTTATGATCCTATTACTTGTACTAAATAGTAATAATAGCTTTATTATTATTATGGGGCGTGACTAGGACTTTGCATGAAAACAGTGACCAAATAAGTGAATTAGCTGTAGTCTGTACTCATTGTCTGTGCGACTCATTGTGTAATCGCAGCCTAGAAATGAATCCAGATCCCATTGCAGTAGATGTTGTTATATATGCAGATGAGAAACACCGCAGCTGTGTGGGCACGCTTTTGAACGACCTATTTCATTTTAATGTAACAAATTACTTATTTAATCCTAATTTAGCATTCTGTGTTGTAAGGAAGTCTATTGGTTGTATACGACAGACTAATTTTTAAAAGCATTGCCATTGTTAGCCAACTACATAATCATCATTATTTGGAATATCACAGGCCTGCCTTCTCCTGAAGAGAAACATGACTATTCCTGTAACATTGGATACTGAAATATTACAGATTTCAGCATAGTCAAGGCATTCAGAAAGCAAACGTACATCAGCACTAAAATGTCAAAATTATAAGAAAAAAAAAGGAAACAACTTAAAAGAACATAGTAAAAAGAAAAAAACCCTTTATTTGGGTTGCATTTTGAGAGAGAAGGAGAAAAACTAAAAAGAAAATTCCCCCTCTGCATGTGATCTCTTCCAGTTTAACATTCAACTTTAAATGCATACAGAAATCTAAAGAGTTTCATTTTTAGTCACCAAAGTCAGGTAACACTGTCTCCTGTGCTAAATTACAGTTTCTTAGAATGTATGTTGTTTGGAGCAATCAGACTGAAGTTATCAAATACCATTACTATACTGCAGGGAATAAGTGCCTTTTTTTTTTTTTTTTTTNTTTTTTTTTTTTTTTTAAACTTACTTAAAATGAAGAGAAAGCTCAAGACAATCAAGAAGCTGGTTTCTGGCGGTCAGAGAGGACAGTATGGGTACTTTTTCATGCAGGTTCCACGCGGCTATGGGCTGGTACCAAATCTGACACAACTTGGGGATACGAGTAAGTGTGCTAGAGAAACATGTGACCCATTATCTGTGCTAAAAATGACAGAAGTGAAGAGGAAAATGCCCTCTTAGCACCTCTTCCTCCCTGCCGTGGTGCTGCAGCAGGAAAAGGGACAGAGTTTTGGGCAAGCAAATGTGAGTACAGAGAACAGATCACATAAGAACCTTTTTCAAATTTAGGCTTGTGGATTTTGTCAATGTATTTTTTTGTAGTTCTAAAGAAGGTGAAGATCTATTTCTAAAGATGAAGAAAACAATTGATATTACTTAGATTGTTGTTCTGTTGAGACAGGTATACGCTGAATTTTCATGCTCTGACATCAAAACTATCCTGTGGTGCCCTTCCCTGCTCTGACGCAGCAGGGAATTCAAGATATTTCCAGTGACTTTTCATGGTCGTGTTCTATGACCACAGGCAAAATCTATGGATGTATCTAATTTGTGCAGCCTTCTACATCCACTGAGGTTCTAAGAACAGTAGAAGGGGGGATGGGTGCAGACAAGTCCCCAAGGGCACGGCAGGAGGCCTTCAGGAATATGAAGCACTGATGGTGAAAGTGCCGAGGAGCTGAGGTGGGCCGGCATTTTGACTGAGGGGCTAAGCGTTTTAACTTACGCTTGAGCTGTGGTTTTGGTTGCTATCCATAATGGTTTTAGATACACATTGTAAGAAATGGAGCTGTACAGCCTCAACACTTAGTGCCCTTCAGGTGCCTATTTCCCCCTAAAATCCGTACAGAACCTTCCTCTGCTGTCCACACCCGAAAGCACGGAGGACATTTTTATTGCCGAGGCGAGACGCGACAACCCTGAGGCACCTCCTTTGGGAAAAGAACGCATAAACCACCTCTTCTCGCGCTGAGCTGCCGACGATCTTATTTTTTCATTTCCGAGAGACCTTCAGCAGGCATTACAGGTAGGAAAAAACCCACGCCCAAATATTTTTAAAAGCTCATTAGCGCCCCGCGGCGGAGGATCCCCCCACTTCTCTGCCTCCCGTGGGACTCCCAGGAACAGCCGTGGTCACGGGCAGGCGGCAGCAGGA
>VZSZ01008825.1:395-29876 GCA_013398815.1 Ibidorhyncha struthersii
CTGCATGGGGTTGTTGTGACCCGAGTGCAGGACCCGGCACTTGGCCTTGTTGAACCTCATACTGTTGGCCTTGGCCCATCGGTCCAGCCTGTCCAGATCCCTCTGTAGAGCCATCCTCCCCTCAAGCAGATCAACACGCCCGCCTAGCTTAGTGTCATCTGCGAACTTACTGAGGGTACACTTGATCCCCTCGTCCAGGTCATTGATAAAGATGTTAAAGAGAACCGGCCCCAGCACCAAGCCCTGAGGAACACCACTTGTGACCGGATGCCAACTGGATTTAACTCCATTCACCACAATGAATGGAGTGGAGAGTGAAACTCAGAGAGATTTGGGTCACCTTACAGTAGCTACCTAGGGTTTCATTTGCCTGACCATAGCTATAGTGCCATTTTGCATGCCTGAGGTGACTAACAGAGCATAGATCCAACAGCTTCTTTGCTGCAAATTCATAACTGCCAGTTCCCTGTAAATTCTTAGATACTGGTGGGTTTTCAACTGACACTAAAGGCCTCTGTGTGAGTAGCTGAGTCATGCTTCACCATGATTTTAGGTGCCTCCATCTAGGCTGAATTACAACAAAATTATATCATAGAAGGGTGGTAGCTAAAGAAATGCTAGCTAAAGAAAGATTAAGCTATGATAAATATTACGTGGAATATAAAGTCACCAATAGCCTTTCGGTAGATCAGCATTATTTCTCAAAGTCTTGGACGTATATGCACTTATTGATACTATATTTATGTATTAAGTGTTTAACTATATTCACCCGTTGCTGGGAAAAGGGAGAAGCAGAGTTTTAGGATACGAATTACAAGATGGACCTCTTTCTACTTTTACTGAAGCATAATTTAAAAATCATTTATAGTCATATGAAAGCATTCTTAGAATTCTTTACTGAAACAATTGTCTAATATTTGACTGAAATGAGACAAGAATGAAGGTTGGATATATTAAAAAAAATAAAGATTGTTGCCCTTGGGCACTGCATAGGAATAGACATAATTTATTTTACTCTCCCATTTAACTATTTGGTATTTGAAGTGTTGAGCAAACATGATTTTATCATGTTTTTTTCCAGTAGTTTCCTCTGCAGAAAGTGTGACTGCTTAATCAGGTCACACATAATAAAACAAATGACCCAGTGAAATAAAAAAAACTGTGAATGTAAGATCTGGAGACAAACTCAAAGATTTGACTCACCATTCATACTATTCCATAAATTAAAGTATCTGTGTATCAGGGTAGGAAGACACTTGGGAAAAAATATTTCACCATATATTGTAGCTGCTTTGTTTAATATGTTAGGTCATGTGTCATTGAACTTCAAATGACAAAACACTGAATACTGAAATTTGAAGTAGTAAATAGCTATAAAAACACTCATTATGCATTTATTTGTGGCTAGAAGAAAAACAATCAATTCACAAAATGGTATTCACAGCTGAAATTAAATGGTGAACTGGCAAGGTGCAATTGGGTAAGTGTCACAGTTATTCATGGTCTAGTATCTAAGTGAGAGTTTGTCTGCATTTTAATTAGTAGAGAACAGTTAACATCTAACTCTTACAAAATGTAGAGCACTTCTGCCCACACATCATCATGCTTTTATAAATCTAAGAAATGGGCATTATTATTTCTGTATTTCAAATAGACAGACTAAGTATTTATTTTCCTTCCAGACACAAGTTTTCAGTTACAGTATTGCTAAGGGTCACTCTCAGTATCACTCTCAGTGACTGGATCTCACTGAGAGTTCAAATTTTGCAGTTCTGACTTAATTTGTCAATATAATTTAAATATTTACTGAACAGTTTCACAGTAGGAAATTTTACACAGTTACATTAAATTTCATAAACACTTTGGTACTTCTTGTGGAGTTATACCTGTCCAAATATTTTTATATTTTTAAACTATTTTTTTATTCTAAAGTTTTTGTTGTATTTTTACAAGTTCATTTAATAGGAAATTTTTATAAAAATAATTCTCAAAACTCTAACACAAATATTTTTCTTTCCATTTTACAGATTAAGGGTTATCCAGAGTGCAAAATTTTTCAGAAATGCCAAATTTCAGTAATCAGAATTGATAGTTGGTGGTTGCTTTTATATGAGTGGATCCTTTTGAGTGTGCACAGGTCTGTCATTGTGCTTAACTGGACTCCAACACACTTACTTTTCTGGTTTTCCTCTAGAAGTTTTGACGGGTTTCATCTGATTTATTTTGTCTCATGTCTGGACATAATCACCAAAAGAATTTTTTAGAATTTATAAAGAAAGGTTTAGACAGTTGGGGTTGTTTAACCTAAAGAGGAGAAGGCTTAGGGGAGACTTTATTGCAGCCCATCAATATTAAAAGGGAGCTTGTAAGAAAAAGGGAGAAAGACTTTTTACCAGGGCTTGTAGTGACAGGACAAGGGCTAACAGTTTTAAACTGAAAGGGTAAGTTTAGATTGGCTGTAAGGAAGAAATTCTTTATGAAGAGGGTGGTGATGCACTGGACCAGGTTGCCCAGAGAAGTTGTAGATATGCTGCCATTGGAAGTGTTCAAGGTCAGGGTGAATGAGGCTTTAAGCAAGCTGATCTAGTGAAAGAAGTCTGTGGTCGTGGACATCTAGTTCAGCCTCGGGGGGGCAGGAGGGTAGGTGGGTGAACTTTAAATGTCCTTTCCAACCCAGATCATTCTATTGTTCTTTGATTTTAGGAGTATGGTCAGCCCCACATAGGCATATAAGACGGTTCAGATAGGATAGTCTCTGAATACTTCTGGATTTCTGCATTAAATGTAATGGAATTTAAAGGTGATTACTATGGATTTACATGTCAAACTATGTCTCTGGTAGGGAAGATCCTTAGATCCTACCCTAGTTCACAAAAATAAAGGACTACAGTTCTCATCTCTAAAAATATACAAGAACAGTCGTACTTGACATCTACTGTCTGCCTCAGAATTAAGTTATAACCTAATCTCTGCATGGAGCTAGACTTCTAACATTCAGAGGTTTTTATATGAATCATGTGGTTTAATCATTAGGAAATTTACTTGATACAATTTATGAATTGTGACAATTCTTTAAAAAATCTAAGTAAACTGAAACTGTCTTAAAGCAGTTTTCCTATACATTTTTCACTTTTTTGACCCATAATAGACAAAATGATCAATACTTTTATTTGACATCTTCACCTCAGTAAAATGTATTTTTACTTTAATATTTTTGTAGTATGGAACTTACTCTGTCATCTAGAAGCAAGTAAAATGAAAGGAGCTTTTTCTTTCCTAAATAGACCTAATGTTATAGCATGTTTGATTATGGTGTAGCCTAAAAGAGTTTTAATGTATTTTCATTTGGTATTGAGAATGCATCATATGAAGGCAATCTTTTTCTATGCGGGATAAAAATAATTCCTTTTCTTCATACATTATTTCACTTAGTTGAAAATAATTTCTCCAAAATAACATTAAATAAAAGGTGAAAAACTGTTTTAAATCTGATGTGTTTAATTTTCCTTTTTTAATGAGAAACTGACCCCTTGCACTCTCCTTCACTGTGGAATAATTACTATCTGCTATTACTAACACTTCCAGAAATAAATGATCTAGTCAGGATTAGAATTAACAAGCACGGCTGATCAAGCCACTATGAGCATGCTTTCCTTAGAGTCAGTTTCAGATGACTTTGTTCACCCATTCTCAATTAAGCACTATCTAAGAGCTTTTACTTACTGAATATTTACTTGCTGATCTGCAATTGCTATAGCGGTTTCATGGGCTGTGGAGAAAACATTCAACTAGAATAGGGAAATGTAACTGTCGTATTCAGTAGAGGCCCTAGTGATATATGTAATGGTAACTTAATAAATTGATGACACTGTACTGAACTGGAATAATACAATTTAGCAATTTTTTCAAAGAAAAAGTAACGTGATATGTTAACTTCATGTTTTGATTTGAAAATGTAATAAATGGAAAATTAATGTAAGTCATGATTTCTATTGCATTCAGTGACAATGTTTGTTGTAAGTATAACCTAGCAGCTTAATATCTCACTTTCATAAATGCCATCTTAAAATATAACCAAATTATGCATTAGTTTCAGATTGATCAATTAATGAAGATTTACTGTTTTGGTGAAAATGACAGCATAATACACTACTAAAAATTTGCCTGGGAAAAAGAACAATGGGGAAATCTTTGTTTATGACTTCGTGTGGTTTATATCTTTATACCATGTTATTCATTTATTCATTATAGCACTGAAAAAACAAGCAGAGCATGAGGTTTAAGGCCCAGAGCAGTAGAGTCACACGATCATGCCAAACCAGCTGACAAAACTGCCTCTGATTTCTAAATCACTCTTAGCACTGTTCCCTCATACTCAAGTGATGAAAACAGTTTTACAGCTCCGAAGGAGTACATGGGAAAGTAAATCTGAAACAGAAACTATCTCAGTTTCAGAGGTGCCCAGCAGCAGGACAAGAGGCAACATGCACAAACTGGAATACATGAAATTCTGTCTGAACATAAGGAAAAACTTCTTTACTTTGAGCATGACAGAGCACTGGAACAGGCTGCCCAGAGATGTGGTGGAGTCTCCTCTGAAGCTATTCAAAACCCACCTGGATCTGTTCCTGTCCAACTTGCTCTAGGTGAACCTGCTTTGGCAGGGGTTTTGGACTAGATGATCTCCGAAGGTCCCTTCCAACTTCTACCATTCTGTGATTCTGTGAGTTCACAACCACACTGTATTTTGTTCTGATATTATAATATCATAAGGCTTAAAGCACTTTTGGTAGTTGCTATTATATTGAAGTCTTCATCTGTTTCTTTCAGTTACTCAGAGACAGTTTACAAAATGATTTATCTAACTAGAAGTGGAGCTACAAAACTTTAGATCATTCAAATATGTCTGAAATTTATCAAATGTTATGTAATTTTATCAAGACAAAACAGTATAATATCATGCATTCATGACACAGGTTGGTCAGTAGTGATGAGGAACCGTGGTCTGCATTTCCCCAAATGTCAGAACATGATTATTCCCCTGTATAAATCCCAGGTACTTCTTGAATACTAAATGTTTTTTTTGTCCTTCAGTCTCAAAAATAATACAGAAAAAAAAGTACTAGAAAAAAGTGTTATAAAAGTTTCAGAGAATGGCAAGAAAGATATTCAAAAGTAGGAAAATGCACAGTTAGGCGATCTATAGGTAGGTTTTAAATCCTTCAGTCTGGAAAAAAAATATCTAGAAGAGATGACAGGGGGCTTTTATGACCGGTCTAGAGATGGTGAATGTGGACCACTTTCCCTGACTCTTCCTATGGGAGAATATAGGAAATGTTCTTATAGGACATCAGATGAAACTAACAGGTAGCACAAAAAGAGACCATGTCTTGAACTTAGACCTGCCTTGAGCGGGAGGTTGAACTAAATTTTCAGCCTTAATTTTTTTCTAGGATTCTATGAGATAGTTGCTCAAACTTACAAGCTATGGAGCACCTTCTCTCAGGATGCTGAGAACACTGAAAGCATCCTTAGGTTTAAAGAAAGACCGGACAAATACAATGAATACATTTATTGAAGTTTTCTCCATTCTTAGAAACCACTTTGATTCAGGAAATTACTGGACAGTACTTTGAAAAAATGTTGGGTTTTGGATGCTGTTTTCTAGCCTGGGCATTGCGTATGCATAGTGTTGGGAAAAAAATGTTCAGACTATATGGACCGTTGAATTTGTCCACTGGTATAGGTATAGTGTGTTTGTTCTTGTGTTACTTCATGTTACCTTATTTGGACCTATTATTACATTCATTAAAGGTGATAAATTTGCAAGAATGTCTACATAGTCTGAGTGGTTACTCTTTATAAGTCTCATTTCTCTTTATTTCTTCATCCTTTATTTTTCCCTCTTCTTTCTTATTCTTTTTTTTTTTTTTTATGTCAGCAGGTATTATTGTGAGATATCACAGCAATCTCTGTCCACTTTTTTCTTCTCTTTTCCTTTAGCACTGAGTAAATTTCTGCAGCATTCATTGTTAAGATTCCTTTCACTGCAGCTGCCTAAAATGCAAGGCATCTTATCTAAATAAGTTCCATGGCTTCTCTCCACAGACAATAGAGAGATGCAGATACCCTCTCTGTATTAGGTGAAGGGATTTTTTTTTCTTTTTCTTTCCTGTGCAAAGCTTTCTAGTTATTTTTTTTCTATCCGTCAACTATTTGGTTAGACTGTGACAAAACTAATGCAGCTCTCCTCATCAGCTTCCATCTTGGACTTTTACAGTCCTTTCATGAACATGGCAACCAGCCTTGCATTGACAGTTAGATCTGTATCTTCTTTGAATCTTGTTACTGGCCTTCTGTTGCCTGCAGTATAAAGTCTAATAATGTATTTTCCAGAGGTTTTTTTTATATTCCAAACCACTCACTGGAAATCAGACTATGAATAGAGACAATATTGTGTTGCAGTGGCTGCTTTACCACTTTTTACTTAATGGGAGTCTTTCCACTTGCCGTGATTATTGTGCGGGGAGGGGGGTGGGGGTGGTGTGTACTTCTGGTTCCTGTCTATATGGCTCATGCTGGTGTGTGATGGTGATGGTCTCTCTGCTGCAGTGCTGTGGTCTCCCTCTGTGCTGTGCAAGAGGGAAACACCTGAGGAAGGTTTCACTGAGGTAGCTCTTAATAAAGCTCTGGTGGGGATGGAGGTCATAGCTCCCCATGTACTAATGCTTTGGTTAAGGACTTAGCCTGTACTCAAGAATACCCCTGAAATCATCAGAATGCATTAAAAAGCATTTAAAAAGTTAACAGTCTCTTAGGTATGCATAAGGTTTTGCATTTATTATAGAGAAGAACTCTGATAATGAGATAGAGAATTATTTGAAACTGACACATAACAAAATGGATTGAATACATTTTTATCAGTGTATCGTGTGGCAAATTAACTAAGTGATAATATAGCAATAGAGCACAGTCTGTTACATATTAAGATTTGGCTTAAAATAATTATCACATTATAGGAACTACTTCTATTCCCACTGATGATTATGACAAAACTGCCATTAACTTACCAAGAACAAAAATTTGTCCAGGAGCAGTAAAAGTAGGAGCAGAAGAATATTTTTAAAGTTAAAATGACGTAACTTATAACAGAAATTCATACACATTTAGGAAAAAGAACAGAACTAGTAAACTCCTGCATAGTTAGGAGTGTTTCAATTCAAGCTAAATTGAAGGCTCAGGTGATGATAACAAGCCTTTCACATCTGCTTCACTAATTGGAACATGACAAGAAGCCAGATTCCACACTGGGCTACAGAAAATGTCATGTTTGCTTCAAGAGGGAATTGAAAGGCATCTAAAACCTCTGTTTTCCCATGGTCTTTCAGGATCATCCATTGCTAATCTGAGAAAAGAAGAAAAATAAATAGGACAAATGTGACCAAGCCGATGCTGATGTAGCATATTTTTCAGGCAATCATCTTAACTGAAATGCCTTCTTTTGGCAGATTAGTCAGATGGAACAGTGATATTCTGCTTGTGTGTCTTTGAGGGGAAGATAAATGCACCCAGACATGTACCGTTTTGAATGTTGCTGTTTGCACCTTGCAGTATGACCAGTGTATTTCTAGTTAGTAGTTGTCAAGCAATGCCAAATTAAAGTTTGGTTGTGGTTTTTCTTTTTTTGATTGTTCTTTGTGTCTGGTATGTAACTCCATATATTGGATGCTAGTTGAGGGGTAGGTCATGACCAAACGCATGCATACAAATATGACAAATTTGAAAATATTTTTTTTATGCTTTTATTCAAAAATACTTCTCTGTATCTCAAAATTATGTTGCCTTTAAGCAATTATTACTTGTGGAAGTTGTAGAATTGTTCCCTCACAGTTTACTGTGCATCACAGTATACTATGTTCTGTAAAAGAGATTGCTCTGGGGACCGATGAAGGGCAATGAAGAAAGATTTCAGGGCCTTGGGACAACTGGTTAAGGGATTGGGACCACAAGTCTCGTTTTCCTCTAGCCCTCCAGTTGCGGGAATGATGAAGGGACTAAAGAGGAAGAGCCAGCAGATCAGTGACTTGCTCCGAAGGTGGTGCTACTGGCAGGGTTTCGGGTTCTTTGACCACGGCCTGATTTACAGAACACCAGGCCTGCTGGTAGCAGATGGGAAAAGCCTGTCTCACATGGGGAAAAGGGTTCTAGGACTAGAGTTGTCAGAGCTCACTGAGAGAGCTTTAAACTAGATTGGAAGGGGGATGGGGATGTAACTGGGATCGCTAGAGAGGCGGCTGGGTGTAGTAGCTCAGCACTTGTGGGGCAGAGTGCTAGTATTTTTGAGAATCAGAAGGCCTACCACCCCTCTAGGGCAAAAACTACACACTCATTGGCCTCTCTAAAATGCCTATACACTAATGCATGCAGCATGGGGAATAAAGAGTTAGAGATTTGTGTGAGGTCACAGGGCCATGATCTCATTGCAATTACTGAAACATGGTGGGATAATTCACATGACTGGAATGCTGTCATAAAGGGCTATGTGCTCTTTAGAAAATATAGGCCAGCAAGATGAGGTGCTGGAGTTGCTCTTTATGTGAGAGAACAACTGGAATGTATTGGGAGCGGTGGCTGACGTGCCGGAAGGCTGTGCCGCCATACAGCATGACCTGGACAGGCTGGAGAGTTGGGCAGAGAGGAACCTCTCTGAAATTCAACAAGGGCACATGTAGGGTACTGCACCTGGGGAGGAATAACCCCATGCATCAGTACAGGTTAGGGGCTGACCTCCTGGAGAGCAGCTGTGTGGAAAGGGACCTGGGAGTCCTGGTGGACAACAGGATGACCATGAGCCAGCAATGTGCCCTGGAGGCCAAGAGGGCCAATGGCATCCTGGGGTGCATCAAAAGGAGTGTGGCCAGCTGGTCAAGGGAGGTCATCCTCTCCCTGTATGCTGCCCTGGTGTGGTCGCATCTGGAGTATTGTGTCCAGTTCTGGGCTCCCCAGTTCAAGAATGAGAGGGAACTGCTGGAGAGGGTCCAGCAAAGGGCTACTAAGATGAGTAGGGGATTGGAACATCTTTCTTATGAGGAAAGGCTGAGACACTTGGGTCTCTTTAGTCTGGACAAAAGAAGATTGAGGGGGGATCTTATCAATACTTATATATACTTAAAGGGAGGGTGCCAGGTAGATGAGAACCATCTTTTTTTCAGTTGTGCCCAGTGATAGAACAAGAGGTAACTTGAACATAAGAAGTTCCATCTCAACATGAGGAGGAACTTCTTTCCTTTGAGGGTGGCAGAGCACTGGAACAGGCTGCCCAGAGAGGTTGTGGAGTCTCCCACTCTGGAGACATTCAAAACCCGCCTGGACACTGTCCTGTGCAACCTGCTGTAGGTGACCCTGCTCTGGCAGTGGGGTTGGACTAGAAGATCTCCAGAGGTCCCTTCCAACCCTGACCATTCTGTGACCAGGGTGGTGGCCCACTGGGAGGGATAGGTTGTGTGCAGTGGATACATGTCTCCAGCAGGGTCTGAAACTGGAAAACTCTCAAGAATAGTGGGGGTTTTGCTTCCTGAAGAGCCAAAATGTAGGCCTTAGAACTGATGAATAAATAATGTTTGCCTTGTGACCTAAGAACCAATTAAACTCGTTGAATTGGAAAGGAAGACTGGAGGAAAAGGTGCAGCGGCAAAAGAGAAGAGTGATTTCCAAGCCTTTCTAATAAATAAATTTCACTCAGGACATCTAAATGAAATTAATATTGAATTTAATAAACAGGAACGTGACTTAGATTCTGATGAAATGGAGGTTTAGAGATCAAGACCTGTTATATCCTCTGTTATCCCATAATAAGGCAAAATAATAAAGAAAGCATTAGGCTTGAGATGCCACTTCATAAATATTTAGGCCTGCTTACAATATAGCACTTTTTTAGTTCTTCTGGTAGAAAGAAATGAAACATCTTCCAGGATGAGAGTAATTTTCAAGTTTGAATTTTCGTAGTTTCATGGCATGTAAGGCAGCACAGCACAAGCATTTTACTTACTTAGCCAGTAGTCTAGTTTATAATTTAAATAAGAAGCATCCTATTAGTGCAATTAAAAAGTCTTCTGCGGTTTTACAGACATCTTTAAATTTTCTGTTTGCTTAAGTCTTAAAAGAATGCAATAATGTCTAATAATGTACTTCCAAACCAGAAACCGATCACTATACAAGTACTCAAAGATTTAGCCTACATTTATGTTTTTTTTACTAGGGATGTTTTTTTGAATATTAATAATAATAGTATGATTCCATAATGAAAACAACGACATTTAATGTTACATGTAAATTACATGTACATTAGTGAAGTGTGCATTGATGGTGTTTCTCAGTTAAGGTAAAGGCTAAAAAACAAGTGAAACAGTCTGGTTTTCGTACAGTAAAAATACATTAAATCATTTTGAACTTAGGTTATTCATCATCAAACTCATGCGTTGTTTGTATTAAGTATTATTTCAAATTTGTACCGAGCTTTGATTTAAGTGAGTAGCAAAGTCTACGAGAAATGTGGTGCACGTGGTCTATTAAAGTTCAGAAGATCTCTTAATAGTAGGTATTGAAAATGACTGTGTGTAATGCATGTAACATGAGTCAAATTATTATCAGATTTTAAAATGCAACTTTGTTATTTTTGTTTCAGTTTTTCCCTCTGGTGGTTTTTGTTTTTTCAAGTAAATATTTTAAGTCCCATATAGATGTTCGGAAAATACTTTTATAACAATATATAAACACTGCATTTGTTCCAATGAATTTAGGTAGAAACAAAATAAATAAATAGTTATAGAATCATAGAATCATCGAATCATAGAATTGTCTAGGTTGGAAGAGACCCCTGGGATCATCGAGTCCAACCACCTACCCTACTCTACAAAGTTCTCCCCTACACCATATCCCCCAACACCACATCTAAACGTCTCTTAAACACATCCAGGGATGGTGACTCAACCACCTCCCTGGGCAGTCTATTCCAATGCCCAACCACCCTTTCTGTGAAAAATTCTTTCCTAATGTTCAGTCTAAAACTACCCTGTTGGAGCTTGAAGCCATTCCCTCTTGTTCTGTCATTAATTACCTGTGAGAAGAGACCAGCACCAACCTCTCTACAGTGTCCTTTCAAATAGCTGTAGAGAGTGATGAGGTCTCCCCTTAGCCTCCTCTGGTATAGATGCACTTCAGATGAGCTAATGGTTTGAACATCTTTTTGTGAGTGTGGGTCCCATTTCCTACCAGGCCCCACTCAGGTGTTTCTATAATTCCTAGGTGTCTATCACTTCTCTGAAATGAATTGGTAGAGTAAGAGCCCATGCTAGTCCACCATCCCTCAGGCCCTGGCATGTTTCCCTTGAGTTTAGTTCTAACAGGCCCAGTTATCCCCTCCTCCCCCCTCCTATCTAGTTTAAAGCCCTGTCAACGAGCCCTGCTAATTCCTGTCCCAAAATTCTTTTCCCCCTCTGGGACAGGTTCATCCCACCTGCCACCAGCAGGCCAGGTGTCTCGTAAGGCAACCTATGATTAAAAAACCCAAAGCCCTGTCGGTAACACCAGTCCCGAAGCCACGAGTTGACCTGCTGTCTCTTCCTATTAATCTCCTCACTCATGATAGCCACTGATGGGATAGAGGAGAACACTACTTGTGTTCCTGATCCCTTGAGCACCCTTCCCAAGGCTTTAAAATCTCTTTTAATTGATTTTGGGCTCCTTCTTCCCACATCATCACTGCCCACCTGAAATACTAAAAGGGGGTAATAATCAGAAGGGTTGACTACAGTAGGAACTTTGTCTAACACATCCCTGACCCGTGCCCCAGGGAGGCAGCAGACTTCCCTGTGAAGCGGGTCAGGACGGCATATTGGTCCCTCTGCCCCCTTCAATAGAGAGTCACCCACAACGATGACCCTTCTGCTTTTCCTTTTAGAACTAGTTGTGATGCCAGGTCTGCGGCGACTTGGTCTTTCTGGCACTTCCTGCCTAGATGTACCATCCTCCTCCCCAACAGTCAGTTCCTCCTGCAAGATTCCATACCGGTTCTGCAGGGGTAACTGGGAAGGTGGGAGGGGCAGGGAGGGGATCGGCCTGCCTCGCCTAGCCAGGACCTGTTTCCATTTCCCCTCTTCTCTGAGATACCCCTCTTCTTTGAGGTCCCCTTCTATTGCCGGGTGAGAAGTGAGGAGAGGGTCCTCTGGTGTATGTGAGGCCCCAACATGTTCCCTTACTCTCAGGGAGTGGGCCCACCAGTCGATCTCCCTCTCACACTCCCTGATAGTTCTCAACCTCTCCACTTCCTCCTTCAGCTCAACCACCAGGCTGAGGAGATCGTTCACCTGTTCACCTGTTATGGTCATGCTTTCCTTGGACTTTTCATACTGCTATAGGAAAACTTGAGTGACATTGCAAATATTAAGGACCAGTTTACATTTTCTCTTCCTTCAGTCTCAGCGAAAATTCTAAGACTTGAATTTCTTTACTTCTGCACATTCTTTGGTGATGTTCCAGATTTATTTTCATGTCTAGGTACTCATCTTTCTTTCCATGAAGGTTGCTTCTAGGTTTTTCAGTTGAAATTGTCTGCTTTTATTAGTATATAAAAATCAACCTTACAAAAATGTAAATTTGTGCATTTTAATATTGATTAAAGGCTATATGCTTTACCTTGCCAATAAGGGCACTAGATTTTTATCTTCTTTATGGAAAAAATTAGCGACCAGAGTAATATGACTTAAAAATCTACAATAGACATTTTTTAATGTAAAGAGAAAGATTCATTCCTAACAGTAAAAAAATAAAAGGTACAGGAAGTACTCTGGGGAATTGAAAGATAGAAATACGACCAACATCTTGGTTGTTGTACTAAATCAGAGCTATTGACTCTCAGATAAATGCTTTTTTTATCAGCTCTAATAGGCACTGCATATATACATCTAATTATTTCTTATATTAAACTTTAAAGCAAATACACATACAAAAATTTACATGACAAATGACACTAAGAACTTGACTGAAACTACTGAAGACATAGCAGTTAATAGCAAGGATGAAACTTATCCTTCACTCATCCTGTTGTGATAACTTTTTGATTAGCCAAATCTGCTCATTGGTTTGGGACCTTAACTTTTGCCTTATCCAGAATTAGTAACAACATGTGTGCTATGTAGAATAATAATGACTAGTAATAACAGAGATTTGGACTGGCATCAGTGACCCAGACTGCTCTTAAAAGTAAACAGGACACCAGGAAGGTTGAATCTCTCTCTTATGTAAATTTTATGAAATGAAATAGATTCTGTTACTAAATCTGAAATATTTGTCTATTATTCTGCATAGTTGCAAGGCCTCCTTTTCTAGCATTTGAATGCTTTCTGCAAATCGGTACCTTAGAAATGTTTCTGACAGACAGTAAGCATAAGATTAACAGCAGATGAATTTTTATGGTCCTATAGACCTGCATCTGAGAGCAAAAACTTAAAAAAATTCCTACCACATATATTAGACAATATTCTAGGTTAAAGCACTAGACTTGTACTGTGTGTGTTACTTTAAATCACCAACACTGAGCAACTTAATTCTTCATCAGAAAGGATCTAGTCAGTTCAACAAAGTTACTATAAGTATCAGCTGTTCGTGATCTCACAGCATTGTTCTCTGCTAAGAGAGAACAGTGGAAGATCTCTTTCTTAAGATCTCTCTGAAGTTTAAGGAACTTGGTTTTGTTCAATCAGTGTATGATCATATGAATTCAGCTGTGGTGCTACAAACTTCTAACATATTTAAAGAAGCCCATAGCTGCTGAATGAACTTTGTAGAGACACGGAAGGATAAACAGATGCTTTGTGCATTGATAACATTAGATGTATGCTTGTATTTGTCACAACTGTATTAAAATGTGCCAAGCCACGTATAACATTTTGTTGACTTTATTGGCAATGATAAAGCAGAGTACGTGTCCTTTTTTCTCTCATCAAATGAGTAAGTTTTTTAAATAAATTTTTACCCTAATGTTGTCTTCTTATTCAGTCTGTTTTCATGGGTTACTTTTATTGTCCTCAGTGGCAACATATGTAAGCTTTCCATACCTTTTTATTCTCGTATTATGTCTGTGAAAGATAAGAGTACTATGTTCTTCATTTCACAACAAAAAGGGAAGGTATTATTAACCTGAACAGTGTATTGTACAGGTTCTACAACTGCCTCTAAATGATTTGGAGTCACTTGATTCCAGCTAAATATTTGGAGGGGAATGAAATGACGACAATTCAGCAGATTTAGTTAAAAGCTGAATTCTTTTGCTTAAGAGGAGCCCTAATTTGTTACCAGTTCTTATCCTTCCTTTGGGGTATTTTAATTCCTAGCCTTGAGATAGCAATAATCCATGTATTAGTATTAGAAATAAATACAAACAAGATTTCACTGAAACAATTTCTTTACTAAATTTATTCTGCTGAATTATTAAGATCCAGTGGCATTAAGATGTTACTGAACAGGCAATACTTATAAAAGAATATATCCTTAGAACTACTATGTTTTGACTCTTTTTAAAAAGGATGGAGCCTTTATTTGGGAATAATTCAATGCAACCAGTGAATATTCCTACACAGTGAAATCAAGTAGATAGCAAAATTTACACATGGATTGTTAAAGTAAGTCACTGTAATAAAATATATATTTTTTTTTCCAGAACAGAATATTGAAAATTTTATTGACACAGATTTCTACTTGCATTTAAAATTTATCATATATTTACTGGTTTATTTATTCCTTTGTTTACATTATGCTCCTATTCAGCAGATTGTAAACATATATTAAGGTGCAAATAGCTACCTGTTTAAAACTCATGATTTCATTTACAGGATTTAAGGTCCCATCCAGACTTTTACCTCACTACTTTCACTGTTTCCCAAACTAGTGATTAAAAGCTATTACCATCTGGTGGGTGTTTGGTGACTGCTACAAAATAGCCTTCCAAGGCACTAAATACCAACTGTATTTGGCATCAGTTAACACTCTTACTGCTGGTCTCTGCAGAGGTCATGAGCAGAATATATACCGAGATTGAGCCATGTGCTGTGCATCAAAGCTTTTCACTTTGAGGACCCAAGCTTGCTATGGTACAGTGAATAAACCTCCAGTTCTATCAAGTGTCCTCCTGTGACACAGACCAGTAACTTTATTTTCCAGTAATGGTCATTTTTCAGCAAGCAAAAATTAATTTATTCATGCATTTTAAAATTCTGCTGAAGTCTTTTCCATCCCTACTTCCTTCAGCTTATTTGGGGCAGATTTTAAGTAGTATGTGTGCAGATTTTTAACACACTGGGAAGGTAATGTTTTGAAGCTGCTGTAAATTTAGGTATGCTTTTAAGGAGTCAGCTGCGAATTTGTGTCTAAGCTAGATGTCACAATGGGAGAATTATAATCCTATAGTGTATTATTAACATAATGGAAACATCTATAACTATTTTACAAAAGGGTCAAAATAGATAAGCCTGACATCAACAGTACAACAATTATTAATCTTTCTAGCTGCTCAAAGAAACAGAAGAATCACTGCATTTTAGGTTGGTTATATAAATTAAGGAAATAACACAACTATAAATATACATTATCATGCTTAAGTAGAGTTGCTGTTTGTTAAGATTGCTAAAGAAAGTGGTTTGTTTATTATTTATTTTTGGGGCTATGTACTATTGGAAGTAAATGTATCAAGGGATCATAAGGCACTGAACAGCTGAATCTTATGTCCATGCATCTCTAGGACAAGAATTTTTCCTGTCAGAGCAAGGGAACTGTGTCTCTGCAGTGGGATACTGGATGCACGATCATCTGAGATTTGCTTCAGTCTACTAAGCTGTAATCGTCATATGTATCTATGAAAGCCATTTTTGTCCTACCTTCAGAAACAGACCCCATTGATCTCTCCCAGGCACAAGTGTTCATATACTTACCGGGTGTACTTTAATTAATTCTGCACTTTCTGTGTACCATGTCAGGTTGTGATGGCAGAGGTGATCATCTGCTCTGAATTGTGTAGGACATGCTTTGTTTGTTCATGAACATGTGGGCAACACCTGTCTCACATCTGACTAGATTAGATCCTTGTTTGGTTCCATTAGAGGAGCAACACTGAAGCCCATACAGCTCTATTTATTTACACCCCTTCAAGGACTGATCTCATATTTCCAGGCAAATACTGTAAAAAAAGAACCATCCTTTGTTTGTGTTGACTTATGACTTCCACTAGGCATAAAATTCTTCAAAAAGAACAAACCAATTCTTGAAGTATTCTTTCATGTGTGACTTCTTCTGGTTATTGTTTAAATTTTGAAAATGTAAATGGTAATGTTAGCAGCAACATCGGATGGGACTGACTTTCTCACTAGCTTAGTTTGAATTCAGTGATTTTGGAGGAATCAAATTAAATCTGCAAAAGCAGCAGCAACCCTAGATTTGATTTGATCATTCTTTATTTATTAGCATTGTGAATATAGCAAGAAGCACACATTACTGAACAACGATAACTTAACTGCTGACAATTATGTATGTCTCAGCAAAGCTGCAATGTAACAGAAATCCGTGACATTCCTCAAACTGAGCTGTGCATGTACATTGCGGATCACTGGGATGGTCCCTGCTGACGCAGTGTGTTGCATTGTGTTGCAGCAAATTACTGTCTTGTCTCTCTGCTTCATCACAGAAACCACTAAAATTGCAGGAACCTTGCTGCCACTCTCAGATACATGCCTGCACAGAAAAATGTTAGACTACAAGCTGCGAGCATTCTTAGAATGTTACTGTACATAATAGGAAAAATATATTGTCATATCAGCAAAAGGGAGTGTTCTTGTACGAGATTTTTGGCTTTTTTCCCATCTGTCACTGTAGCTTTGATTTTAGTCTTTTCTCAAAACCTCATTTTGAATGGATATACAAATTTGTATTAGTTGTCGGTGGTAGTAGTAAAGGTGCCTGAGAAGGGAAAAGTGGAACAATATTAGTTAAATGAATGTCACAAATTTTATGTCAAGATGCTCCATATCTACCTAAGAACTAAACACTCATAAAAAGATGACCAAAGTCACTTTTAAACAACTAATTATTTTACTTGTGATAATGGAAGAAAAAGTATTTTGAGTTCACTTTCTGTTTGACACATTGTGAGAACGCTTTTATTGGTACATTAGCATTACAGACCTCATTCATAAGCTGAAATGTAACGGAAATAGCATAGTCTAAAAATAGTATGATTTAGGCAATGCTTTATTTGTGGGTTTCATTGTGTGATTTATCAAGCTACAGCTTTTGTTGTTTTGCATCATAATACCAATTTAAAAAAATAAAAAGACCTGTGATACAATAGATTTTTGTTCTCTGGTCAGAATTTTATTTTATTTTATATATTATTTTGCTTAAATAATTAACAATATGATTTTCACATTATTTTTAGTTTAGAAGAGCACAAAGGAATAGAGAATTTGATTTTTGGACCAATTTCTACAAGCTTTCTGGTTATTTGCTAAGATCGTCACTTCTGTGTGACGATGTCATCCTGCTGTAGTTAATCCAATTTAAATGAAATTTATTTTTGTTGACTGTTTCTACTGTAAATACCTGCTAGCACCCTTTGTAATATTAAATAAAGTTTAAACATCGGTATTCATATGGATATCATAGTGTGTGCTTTCACAGACATGCCTTTTTGCTTCATTATTTTAAATTGCATGCCTTTACTGTATAGAGAGGGAAAAGCTCAAAAGGAATTGTTTCCATTCAGGCAACTGAGAATTGTGTGCAGTTTCTACTAGTCATAAATAGTTTCAGGAAACAAATACTTCTTCCATAAGTAATCAGAATGAGGGAAGTAACTTAAATGTGTGAAGGAACTGCTCTCTGAAACATGCTCAAACTTTTCTGACCTCTTATTAAAATTATCCCCTACAGAAATGTTCCTCAATCCTTAACAACTTCAGAAGTAAATACTTTCAAAGTACTGAAGTAATTCTTTTAAGGGCTGATGATGGGCTTCCTCTTTTTATAGCTAAGAGCTGACACTACAGCCCACTAATGTAAGAAACCCCACAGGTTTCCAAAGATTAACTATGGCATTGCTTGGTCAAAATTTGTATACAATATAATAGAGTTTTACTTTCAACAGTTTGATTACAACACAATACATATCAGAAAGTATAATCCAGAGTCCATCATCTCAGTATTCATCTTCTAGCTAAAGAATAAAAGGATACTGAAAAGGCATACACGTAAAGAGTAGGAAAATAGAGTACATGCAAGGCCAGATTTTGGAAGCAAATGTAGAATGCAGAATTGGAAGCATACATCTGAATCTGAAGATCCAGTAAATGTGATTTGCTTCTAAGACATTTTTCCTTTTAATTACTATGAATTTAGTACAGAGGGAGAATCTAACACAAGGCTATATAAAAACAATATTATTTTTTAGCCTATGTGTAAAGCTTCAGGATGACCTTTTTTTTTTTTTTTAATGCCAACAGGAGCAAGCAGTGTAGAAATGATGAAAACTATCAGCTTCAGGTTCAAATTATCTTCTAGTCTCAATCCATAAAACATTTCTATGAGGTGCAGTGCAATTTCTTATTTTGTTCTCTTGTGGATCTGTTAGGTTTAGCTTCCAAGAAATTAGGAACTTAATAGGTGCATGCAGTTGTATAAGGCAGAGTTCTCTTCAGACATGACCAAATTTGAATACATCAATGAAACTGTGAAACCTTCTTTAGTTACAGTAAGTGCTCCTTTAGTCACAGTGGTAAATCTTGGAGTCTATGTGGAAAATACAGTGAAAGTAATAGGGCAAATCAAAGTATAATAAGCACTATGATAAACTGGCTACATTGAAAAATATTCCAGAGCTGTTGTGGCTGTAAAACTATTCTGCGTTTGAAGTTGGCAAATACCTTAGCCAACGTTAGACTATATTTATATTTAACCCAGGCAAAATGCAGGTAAAACATAGAAGTCTGATTAAGGAAGGGTGATGCTCATACTGAATACAAACAAACAAACAAACAAAAAATCATCTTACCAGACAGAGCTCCTCATTGGGGTATCAATAGCAACTTTCTCTATTTTCTTGTAAGATCTGAGACGTCCCTGAACATTCAACATAATATAAGTATAGAAAATGAGGTTTTGTAAAAGTTGTAGCAGGAACTGCTGTTTTCTTCAAGATAGTATTTTTCTTAGCTGCTCACAAAGAAAAAAGGTAAATGTTCTTTAGGATCACAGTAAAAGAAGTTTCATCTGGATGGCTGAAAAAAAATGGGCAGGGAAAAACTCACATTCAATACTGGGTAAAGACTTTGAAAGAAACGTTGTTTTGGGTTGACACTATGAAAAGATGTCAAAAATAAAGGTTATGCCACCTGCAATTTGTTTAATTACTTATTTCCTTATTGTTCTTGGTGAATAATTATAGTCTGTTAAGGGTATTGTTGCTACGCTAAAAATTTACAGTCCCTTATCAAAAGAGTGAGGTCTGTTAAACATACTGAAACAAGTGGCTGAAACTCCCATTCTTCACTTTTTAAGTGAGAGAAACAGACTTTTTTTATGGCCAAAAAATATATAATTTGTCTTGGAGGGCAGGTCTAAGGAGCAGGAGTTTGAGTCAGAGGTGAAACTGGTAGCAAACAATCAGATCTATGCATTTTGGAACTCGGGAATTTCCACAACTGAGTGTGAGTGAACACAAATAAAAAGGTGAAGCTTCCTGAGGGACTGGCAACAGCCTCAGGGAGTAAAGATTATTAAAGTCAGATTTTACGAGCTGGTTTGGGAAGAGGCTATGACTTTTAAAGTTGATTTTATTGACCTGGAGTGAACTGTTCTTAGGGTAAAGCCAGTAAGCAAAAATTACACTGTGTGCAGAATCAGATTGTCTCAACCACAGGAGCTACTTCCTAAAACACAGGCATTTGCCACTGATCGAGATACCTCAGGTGAGGCACAAATAGATAGAGGAATGTGGTACAACTAGCTGGGGAGCAGGTCTGCAGAAAAGGACTTGGGTATCCTGGTAGGCAGCAAATTACATGTGAATCTTTAGCATGCCCTTGAGGTGATGAAAGCTGCATGAACAAAAACATAGCAGAGGGTCCAGTGAAGTTCTTATTCCCCTCGACTTGGCCACCTTTGGAATATGTTGTCCTGTTGCAGCTCTCCCAGCAGAAAAGAGAGATTGCAAATTGGGGAGAAACCAGTGGAGGACCAACAAGGTGTTTAGGGAGTTGGAGCACATCACATAAAAGGTGAAATGAAGGGAACTGGGCATGTTTAGCCTGGAGAGGTAGTAGTCTTCTGCTACCTAAAAGGGTATTACAGAGAAGATGTGGCCAGACCTTTGCCAGGGATGCACAGCAAAATATCAAGAAGCAATGATCAACTATTTGGACGAATGGATTGAGTGCACCCTCAGTAAGTTTGCAGACGACACCACGTTAGGTGGCAGTGCTGATCTGTTTAAGGGTAGGAAGGCTCTACAGAGGGATCTGGACAGGCTGGATGGACGGGCTGAGGCCAGTTGTGTGAGGTTCAACAAGGCCAAGTGCCAGGTCCTGCACTTCGGTTGCAACAACCCCATGCAGCGCTACAGGCTTGGGGAAGAGTGGCTGGAAAGCTGCCCAGTGGAAAAGAACCTGGGGTTACTGGTCAAGAGTGGGCAGTGTGCCCAGGTGGCCAAGAAGGCTGCATCTCGAGTACTATGTTCAGTTTTGGGCTCCCCACTACAAGAAGGACATTGAGGTGCTGGAGTATGTCCAAAAAGAGCAACAAAGCTGGTGAGAGGTCTAGAGAACAAGTCTTATGAGGAATGGTTAAGGGAGTTGGGGTGGTTTAGCCTGGAGAAAAACAGGCTCAGGGGAGACCTTATTGCTCTCTACAACTACCTGAAAGGAGATCATAGCAAGGTGGGGGTTGGTCTCTTCTACCAAGTAACAAGTGACATGGCAGGAGGAATTGGCCCTCAAGTTGTTCCAGGGGAGGTTTAGCCTGGTTATTAGGAAAAATTTCTTCACCGAAACGGTTATCAGACACTGGAACAGACTGCCCAGGGAAGTGGTTGAGTCACCATCCCTGGAGGTATTTAAAAGATGTGCAGCACTGAGACACATGGTTTAATGGTAATTTGTCAGCGCTAGGTTAACGGTTGGACTTGATGACCTTAAAAGTCCCTTCCAACCAAATTCTATGATTCTACGGTCACAGTGCTGTAGCAAAACCTGCAGTTACAGAATAGGGAAGGATGCTTCACCAGAAGTGGGGTTAACCACCAGGAAGTTGCTTAGAGAGGCTGGGAAATCACTGCCTTCAGAGATTTTTAAAGCTTGTCTGGAGAAGGTCCTGAGCAGCCTGCTCTAGCCTTGAAGATATCTCAGGGTTTTGAGCAGGAAGTTAGACTAAGATTCAATTCTAACACAGGTTTGTCTGTGATTCTGTGATCTTACTGGACATACACTGATTTTAAAAAAAAGGCAGTGTGGGAGTGATAGAAGATACAGAAAAACACCTGGACAGAAAGTGTAGTTCTGAGGGAGTGTTTTTAATCTAAATATTATTGGAAAATGGCACCTCTCTTTCTCCTCTAGTATTGACAACAGTTGCCTTCTCTTTGATTTGTGCTGTGTTCAGAGAAGCAGGGCTTTGTACACGACTTTTAAATAAATAGGATTACAAAAATAGCAATGTCTTGGTTTGAGGTAAAACAACCAATTTTCTGTTCAGTAATTTTACTTTTTAGCTAAGCCTCTTCTAACTAAATGAACTCTCTGAAATGAACAGCCTATTGTAGAGACACTATTCATTCTCAGAGTGATAAGACTTGATTATCTGTAATTTATGATAAGGCATGGTATGCAGAGATGCTCTTGCTTATACTTATTGCTATAACTTATTATAACTTATACTTATTGCTAACTTTGTTGTGTACTATGTTGGAGGGTCAGAAGTGGAAAAGCGTAGAGGGGTCCCACCTGTGGGGAGGAGCAGACAGGAGAGGTGACCCAAAACTGACCAACAGGGTATTCCATCCCATCTGCCTCATGCTCAGTATAAAAGCTGAGGGATCAAAAGGTGAGGTCTTTTTCTTCAGTGGCCGGCATCCAGGGAAGACTCTGTCTGCCTTTGATCCCGATCCGTGCATTCCTGAATCCAGCTCCACAGTCCATCTCTGTTGGTCACTGAGTCCAGTCTGGGACTTTCCCCATGCCTGTTGGTGATGCAATTGTCATCCTAGGAGCTTGATATGGTTTTGTACATATTTTATAATTTCATTTTTTTTAAAATAATTATTTTATTAATTTATTAATCTTTTTTATTAAAGTAGTTTGTTTTTTTTTAAACCTTATATGTGTCTTTCTCTCTCTCCCTCCACTCCTTGGAGGGAGAGGTTGAGGGGAGAGCATATGTCATTTGTTTCATTGGCTAGTCTGGCCCAAACCACGACAAGCAACAACGACAAAAGCAAACAGAACAAAACAGTGGACTTGAGCACCATTTTCTCCCATAGCTGAATCTAATTTATATGTCTTGACTTTTGGCCAGCTGCTTATTACCAAAAGAAATAACGATACTAGTACTGTGGCATTGCAATGCTGGAAAACATGAAACAGTAACAAAATAGTAATGGTAACAAAGCAAGTATGTAGTGCCGTTTTGTTGGAACACTGAAAATGTATAAATCCATTCCGTTTACTTGTGACTGTCAAGTCATGAAACTGGTTCTCGAGGATCAGTCTGTTTCCAGAAGGAGGCAATGACCAGGTACTGAAACGTAATGAAAATGTCTGAAAGTGCACATGGTCATCAGATGGTAATACTTGCCTTAGCATCAGAATTGAAGCAGTGCATACCACCAAAAGAAAAAGGAAGCCTCTGTTTTTTTCTGTGGACATATAAAAATATCTGCTCAGCCACATGGTGATTCAGATAGAACTGTAATTCTTTTAAAGTGCTCTGGAGTTACTGTGTACACGAGCATCAGAGGCAGAATTATTCTGAGTTCTGAAAGTATCTGCTCATTTGGAAAAGGACATATGACTACATTCATGTCAAGGAGTGTAATGAGAAAAGAAAATAGTATAAAATTAATTCATCCTGTGACAAAGATTATAATGGAAGTGGAGATTAACTCTGTGGAATAAAATAGTCTGGCATTTAATTCTCTACTTACATGTCTTAAAATAGATGCGTGCAACCCAGAGCTTCAGTTTTAACATTTGCATTTCCACTTCCTTGAATATGTACATGGTTCTGTCTTCTGGGAAAGTATGAAACCAAGAAACAGATACCATAAAATCTCTTATTCAAGCTATATCTTTTCATAAATACTTTTGAGGCAGCTGTGACCTAAATATACTTCAAAGATGTTTAAAATATCATTGTCCTTTCAAGCTATCACCATTATCAGTTCAATACTGCAATTTCAAAAATAGACCCAACATCAAACCCACATTTGCACTGACAAACAAAAAAAAAGTGTATTTTTTAATGTTTTCCTTTTTTACATTATTTAGAAATACTGATCATCATAAATTGATCCAAATGATGTTTGTGTAAAATTAAAAATGCTTTTCGTGTTATAACTACATCATTTTGGACACTAAAAGGCCTTTCTAAATTATATGTAAGTTACTATTAACCATTTTCAAGACTCATTTGAAATACAAATTACACTTTTTTTTTTTGATATTTTAAATATATTCCTGTAAGATGCAGCAAATTTTGAAATTATGAAACCTGAAGTTCACAGACAGGGGAAAAAAAATGCCAAAACAACAGAATCCTCTGAGAGAGATACTGTTACTATCTTTTCTTTTCATATGAAAAAACTCAAAACATTTGCTGATGTATAGCCAAAGAAGACAAGAAAATACAAAAAATATAAACAAGTTATAAAGTAATCAGGGCATTTGTCTTTAATTATAGAATTTTTATTTCCTAACATCTGTTTCGTTTTGCCTGCAAGACTCCACTGGCTGTGACCCTGGAGGCTTAATGGGCTAGCTTGAGTCAGCTGTGTGTATATTAGATTTTGTGACATGCTTGCTTTTACATACAAACATCCTGGAAGGCGTGCCAATTAGTATCCTACAAATGTCATAATAGCAGTATAGTAAATCACCAATAGGAGCATCTGTCTCCAGAGAATATCCTCCAGCTGTTCCTGTAAAACATGTTTGGGTTTGGTATTGACAGAAAATCTGGGCCTGAGGGAGCACCACAGATCTGTGTGCTGATATGTCACTGATTTTTATAATTATTAGATATTACACTTACTAAATAAATGTTTTAGATATCACATGCAAAAAAAAAAAAAAGTCTCACAATTTTTAAAGGAAAATTTTGCCCAAATATTTCAATACTAATCTTTTCCTAATCTCTGAAGACTGATCTTAATGTTTGTGGTCTCCACGTGTGTATTACTTCTAATGAGTTAAATGTTCCAAACCACATGGAAGCATGGGAAAAGTTAAGAGGAGAAAAATTGTAAGTCTGACCTTATCCTTTGGTCCAAAGAAGTTCTGTAATTCACACTAAATAGAATACTCACAAAATTATGTTGCTTGCTGTGTATTAGATTCACCTGATATACAACAAGCTACACAAATTATTATGTGCAATATAATGAGGATATAAAACAGATTAACTTAATTGGGGCCTTAGAATCAACTTTTGAAGTAGAGAAACCACCTTTAATCACAGAGATTCAGGTTTTAATAAAAACAGTCATAGATGTCTGAATTCATGTTGTGAAGTATTGTATTATCTACAAACATATTTCTGGCAACTAGGTCTTTCTTTACATTGTACCAGCTGTTGCAGTTACTACTTAGTTGGTAACTTATTTGTTAGTATTTGTATACTGTTGCAAACCTGTACCAGGATTTTAAATAGATTCTTTCTGAAATAAGTGAAAGGAGGCAGATAGGCAAAGGCAATACAACTTTGATAACAGTGTTTGATTTGTATTTTCTGACATTTTCCTATGCCAACAATAAATTTATTTGCTGCAATTTTAATGACTTCCTGACGAATGTTTTTGTTTTTTAAACTCCTTTATATCATGGCAGTGACTGCATATTTTTTACATTTGTATTCTGCTTTATAAAAGTCAAAAAGCTCTAGAACAAACATTGGAAGCCTGTGCTGCCCTGTGTCCTATAGCTGGGTTGGCCGTAGATCATGGGGAGATACAAAAGGAAGTCAAACTACAAAGAAACAGCTGCTAGTGTAAGTAGGAAAAGGAGATCATCCATCTCACAGGACACCTCATTTCCACAGCCTCATTTTAAGAACAGTTATCAGGAAGGGCTGAATACAGCAACCTATATGAAGAGCAATAGACATCACTTCCCTAAGCCACAGTTAACAGCAAAAATAATATTTCAAATATCCATTTTGCAGATCTGACTGGGTGGGAGTTTGTAAGAGCCAGAAAATAAGATGATAACTGAAATTTAATCCACAGAAAAAATATTTTTTCACATGGAACTCTGGGCCCTGTGTTTGTTTCAAGGGGAACATTAAGGAACATTTTAGCCCATCCTCTCTGCCTGGATAAGTCATAATTTGGCCATTGAAACTGAGGAAAAAAATAATAGTCGCTGAGGAATGCAAGCAATATTGATAATTTCAGATAATATTATCTAATAATAAATAAATAAATTCAGATAATATTATCTAATAAAAGATAAAAAAAGATAAAAAAGAGAGTTTTCTCTCAATATCACTCACTCCCTTCCTATGAAATGTATACACATACGTAAAAGCTGCTGCTGGAATTAACAACTGAAGTGTCTTTTCCCTGTTTTCAAATGTGTGCAGTGCCAAGCCAACCCCTTGCTTTGCCTTAGCAAGCATATGTACTTCCAGGAGCACACTTTACAGTCCGGTAAAATGGTGTATCCATAATGTACTTGAGCACAACTCTATTCAGGCAGACATTTTGAGAGACGCGAGTGTTTGCTCAACTAAAAGAACCAGAGAGAACTTTAGAGAGCTCTTTGTGTCCAGTACTCTCAGTGAATAAATGCTTTTCCACTTAGCATAACATCCCTTTTTTCCTGGAAGGGATGCAGTACTGGGAACAAGGATGCAAAGAGCCTGCCACCAGCATATTAGAAAAGCAACAAAAGGTATATTCAGAACAAAAATATATAGGAAAAGAAATCCTAAATGAAATATCCTACTCTTCAGAAGATGCATGTAAATATACTTTAAAATTATACTAAACTCAGTGGGAGTAGGAAGGAAATACAAAAACTGCCAGCTACAGTCTGTGAAGCTGAAAGCAGAGATGCTGCTGTAAAACCAAGACAGCAAAGCCTCAGGCACTTTGCTCACTCTGTGGAGACACCACCCTGAGGCTCAGGAAGGCAAGCTTGATGTGTAGCAGATACCTTGTGAGGCACAGGATATTTCTTTCATGTACATATCAGTTTTATCAGGGAGAAGGAAGCCTGAAATAATGTACAAAGTCAGTGCTTAGCCATTTTAAGAGCAACAAAGTCACTGCAAAGAAGCCAGGAAGCCTTGTATTGCTCTGGTGGGCAGGGCGGGAGAAAGAGAGTCCTCCTGTTGGATTAACATCCCCACTTCTCTGTAGCAAAGGCTTCCTTCAAGCCTTGTGCTCGAGGTTTCGAAGCCCTAGTCTAACACTTAGGCATACATCATACTGGCTGCAAATGAGGACAAAAGAAGGAGCTTGCTTTATTTGCCGTTCCCTTTCCCTCTTAAAGTGTAAATAGCTTCTATTCCTATGGATTTTGTCATTAAAAATTGCACTGACATGGGCCTGAAATTTCATCTCTCCCTTTTATAACAATGTGTGAATCCCCTGGAGGAGAATGCTCTTTCTTTGGAAGAAAGTCAGTCAGGTGGAACATTCTATGCAGAAACTTTTTTTTTGAGAGAGAGACAGTTGCTTTAGGGACAAGACTATTTCTTTATTCTAATATATTCAGTTTTTTTGGTGCCAGTGACTTTTTCCATTCTTTATCAAAGTCAGAGAACAGCACATCCTCATAACTGACTGTTATTTAATCCCCTAAAGGAGAGGCCTTTAATATTTAAATTATATTAATCTATCACATTATTGTTTTCTTTCCATCTTTATTAGCTGATTGTTTTTTCCCAATGCAAGCTGGAGATTTTGGGGGTTTGTTTTTATTATAAGGTTACCCTAATATAATACTCTATTTTTAACTGCTCAGAAAAAAAAAAACCAAAACACTTCACACTGAAGCAATTTCTATTTATAAGTAGGTCTATGAATCTGAAGAGAGATCTTCTTCTAATGACTTTTTTTTTTGCAATACACTTTGTTCTTTGTACCATTCCAGTATATTAAAAAAAAATAAGGCGTACAACATTGTTCCCCAGCTGAGGGCCATTGCCAGTCGCCAACTGAACAAACCTTAAGGACAGCTTGCCAGGTTATCTCAAAAGGTTCTGGGAGCGTACAATACTATTTGATACTAAATGTGTATTTGTAGCACATTTTGTAACATATGGTGTGCTAGAAAAACCATTTGGGAATCTCCATCTACAGGAGGAAATGAGTATTTTTAGTAAGAAATATTGAGAGATGGCTACTGAGGTTGTCAATTTTCTGTATGTTGTTATTTCAAAGAGGAAGGCCAAAATGTAGCCTGGGATATGGCTTTCAGGTTCCGTATGTGTTTGTTCTTGTGTTCACATGGTCCAAATGCAACCCCTTTTCCAGTGTGAGGCTCTTCATGACTGTTTTCTGCAGATGAGTATAAACATTTTCCAAAGTTACTGTTACATCCAATAAAACACCATGAAAAGGTTTAGATTCTTATGAGCTGAGTGAAAACATCTTTTGAGTGTCTGAATCCTATACTGGAATACAAACCCCAAAATTATGAGGGGGATAGCATGTAATTATAGTTATAATGGTCAGATGGATAATCCAGAATATCTGGAACCTCTTTAGCACCATCCTTTAGGAAAAGTATGTTTATTCTGGTTTCCTGGTTACCCAGAGTGATTCCTTGCTATAAACTATTCTCTGGCCAATCAGATTGCTTGCCTTTTTTTTTTTTTTTAATTATTTACAGTCTCGGAGAGTATTAATTTTTATACTTATTGGAGGTAACTTTATTTGTTATGCTAGGCCTGCCCCTGTTTTCTGCAGTATGAATACGGATTCTGCATGTGCATTTATCACAAAGTCTTTCCTTCAAATTTATTTCCATTTGTGACTGCATATCAGGGGTTTTCTCTTCATGCATTGAGTTCCTAAACCCTTATTCTCCAGTCCTCTGTCCTGAGAATTATCTCTATCAGTATTCTTGTCCTCTAAACTAACCTCTATTTAACATTTCCCACATATCTTCTTCAAGGCAGGCCAGCTTTCTCCTTGATTGTACTTGGACGGCTATTGACTTGTCTATCTATTGACCCGTTCCCTGCAAACCCTTTTTTCAGGTTCAAATTCTTCTTGTTCCTCCTGTCTTGCTTAGATTGAAACTGACCACCAACAGCTTCCTCTGCTATTCCCTGATCTGTACTTTGCTTCTCAATGAGTACTTAGTCATGAACTGTTTGAATTCCTTTTTCTCAGTGTCAGCTCTGAATCCATCTGTAATTCCAGTGACACCTCTTGTCAGCAATATCAATTACAGCAGCATCTTTAATTTGTTCTTCTTTATCTGTCCTAAAGTTGCAAGGCTCAGCCAGTTCAGACAAGTGTTTGACAAATGTTTGGTATTATAAATTGAAGTGAATAAATACACTAAATGCATCTTAAGATTCTCTGGTAGACAATCCTCCAGCAACTGCTCTCACATACGAAATGTTCTAGACAGATCCTTCACTGGGATGATTTCTATGATTATTTTTGTTTACAAAGTAGTGCATTAATTTGAGAAAGAAAGTCAGAATGGTACACATATGTACAAAAGTTCCATCTTGCAATGCAAACATAGTATGAATGTATCTATGTTCTGGTTAAGATGTAACTGCCTCAGAGCTGGCTAATAGGAACAACAGTAGATCCACAAAACCTTTGTACTCAGATTGGAAACTCATTCACAGAGGACTTGAAATCCTAGAATCATAGAATCATAGAATTGTCTAGGTTGGAAGAGACCCTTGGGATCATCGAGTCCAACCATCTACCCTACTCTACAAAGTTCTCCCCTACACCATATCCCCCAACTCCACATCTAAACATCTCTTAAACACATCCAGGGATGGTGACTCAACCACCTCCCTGGGCAGTCTATTCCAATGCCCAACCACCCTTTCTGTGAAAAATTCTTTCCTAATGTTCAGTCTAAAACTACCCTGTTGGAGCTTGAAGCCATTCCCTCTTGTTCTGTCATTAATTACCTGTGAGAAGAGACCAGCACCAACCTCTCTACAGTGTCCTTTCAAATAGTTGTAGAG
>VZSZ01008825.1:37130-55812 GCA_013398815.1 Ibidorhyncha struthersii
GGGGGGGGGGAAGAATTTCTTAAGGTATCTCTTAATCTCCCTCAGCACAAAAAAACCCAAAACAAAACAAAACCAAATGTTGCTGTCTAGCTCTATGCTCTTCCATTGAGTTAATTTTCTTTTCACACCAAAGTAAAGGACAAAGTCTTTCAGATTTTAGTTTTATGTGTTCCTTCTTCAGTATAAGGAAGAAAAGCACACAGCAGACTGCTGTCAAAATATAGACTTTCATGCTTAAAATCTCCTCTTTACCAAACTAAAGTATAACTTGTACATTAACAATTAGGAAAAACATGAGTACAATCATCATGAAGAATTGTCCACCAATAAAAGGGTCTGGCACTTTTGTTTAGGTCTGACTTATACAAATGAGAGAAGTTTAAAGTACTTGCCTGAAAGACATCTAATCTTTACTCTTCAGGCTAAACTACCATTTACTTAATGGGTTGTATATAAAACACCCAATACAGACAGCTGGAACACTGATGCAAAACAAAGTTCAACAACTAAAAGAATGATACTTAACAATTGTGCAAGGACAGTGAGCCAAGTCTTGTTTTCCTAATGCTTCCTTTCTCCAAATCTTGTAGCTTATTTACTGCTTGCAGAACAAGGTAGCTGTTAAGCATCAGTACAGATACCAAAGTGTGATGTATTGGTCATATAGATCATTTTGAATACTTGGCCTTCAGCTGCTGTTCCAGAGCATGCGTCACCTGCAGTTCCTTTGATAGTTCTTCAGTCCTTATGGAATCTCTCCAGCCCAGTGTGGATGTTTTGGATGTCCAGGCTATCTCTAATGGTAGTACGTGCTTGTGTGGGTGTTTACTAGCAATAATCATGATGTTATTGCCAATATGAAGGTCCATGGTGGGCCCCCAAAGGCTCCTACTGTTCTGTTGTGTTTGAAGTTTATGCATAGAAATCCTATGCCACAGTTTATTCTAATGAAGGAGAATCAGTAACTGGAATCAGTGGTGGACAATGATTTTTTGCTTATGTTAATCCAATGAAAAAAAAAAAACCAAACACATTATACGAGAGATAGGTAATATTTCTTGGAGGGAAGGTGATATAGGAGCTAGGGCTCTTCCCTGTAATAAGAAAACCACATAAATACCCATTGTATGCAAGTTCCGAAATAGGATTTTAAAACAGAATAATATAAAATACATTGTTTTCTGTGTGCATGGATACAAAATTCCATGTTGAAAATTCTAATAGAAATGTTTTTATAACATTACTTTTTTTATAACCATATATTAAAATATCCATATTTAAATATATATTTTAAATGTCTCTTAAATGTTTCCATTATCAAACCTGTACTGTTTGAATAACAATATTCTAAATCATTTTACTGTGAGAACCTTTTATAAAGAAATACACAATAAGAAACCTAAAAGAAATAATTGGTGTTTTAATGCTGTCTTTTGTGACCAATTTCTTTCTGATTTCTAATCAGATTTTCTAATCATCTAAGCTCTGATTTCAAAAAGTAGTACTTCAAGAATAATACATGCTCATTAAAAATCAGGTCCGTCTTCTAAAGATATTGTAATGTATTAGGAGTCCATTGTGAGTCAGGAGTATTTAATTCTATGTAGGTCTAGTATAGTTCTCAAAAGAGATACACAAGGGCATAAGTTGAACAGAGACAATCAATCAAAGTTTACAAGGAATATACAAGGGGTTTAACATCCTGTTTATAGCAATATATCCAATTACTGCTGGTGTGTGTGGTACATGTATTACGTAGATTTGGTGCCCTAGAGCCATACTTGGATCTTTTTTTTTTCTTAAGACACTATGCAAATATAACGGCCATATCTTAATTGCTGTTGGCAAATACCGATATCAGATTTATTGTTTGTGTATTTTGAGGTGTTCATTAACAAATGGAAAAATGCTCTGGCATTCCAGCTTTAATAAGAAAGGTTAAGAGTGTAACAAATGCTTTCATAAGCTTGCCTCTTGGTCTTCCATTGCATCTCTGGAATAAAGAAGTAACTGACCTACTTAAAAGAGCAAGATACTTCCAAAGCTGGATAGCTTACAAAATTAATAGTTATATACATTGAAATATACAGATTGTTTTGTAACTCTATTGCTAAACATAAGCACAAGGAAGCCTCCTCTTTTCAAAGACAGTTTAAACACGGTCACTTAACTTTGCCTGGAAGGTAACTAAAAGCATGCGTAAGATCAGTTACTGCAGGATGATTGTTACAGGGTTTTTACACAGGTAATTTCAATTTCTCATTTCAATTTTAATCATTATTAAAATTAGGGCTTCTAGACTTTGGTAACAATCTGCCTTCCTTTTTGAGAGATGCCTTCACAAAATTTTAACATTTTGGCTTAAAGCCTTCAGAATTTTTTAATAGCTATAAATTTTAGTTTCATAAACATTTAGAAATATTGTACACCTGTACAGATGAATGTTAAATATGTTAATAAGACTAACTAAAAATTTAAAATGGTAATAGGGAATAGCTGAAATTTAATTATATTTCAATGTCACGTTTGATGGAATATCTGTAATTATTTTGTGATACCATTTTCATAAAAGCTTTGTGTTCATGAGTAATGAGTCTGTACAGTAAGGAAGTTAGAGGATTTGACCTCACACCTTAGTAACCATTCGATTTAAAAAGATACAATTTTGAAGTTGGAAAGAAGCACATGTGAACAATGAGGTACAAGTATTAATGCATGGTTAATGTAAACAATGTAAAGAATGTATACATATAGTTAAGCTGTCTCCTGATGTTACCCAGCAATGTTCCTGCTCTGTTATAAACCTGAGATGAACATGAAGGCCCTGGCAACTCACAAGCCTGCCTAGGATCTCTGAATAAACATGCATTCCTATTATAAACGGATGAGGTGCCTTGAGGAAGAACGTTGGTTACTTGGGATATGGAAACTTTCGCCTTAGCCATGGATTGCTATACTAGCACAAAACCCTAAAAAAAAAAAAAGGCAATGAGCTATCAGCTTTGTTCCTTCCAGTACACTTCCCCAAACTACTTCATGTACAAGTTTCCCTTCTGCTCTTATCTGAGATGTATTTGAAGGGAAAAACACTGCAGATTAACAGATTTCCACATAAGCAAAATTATTTAGAATGTACTAGACTAGACTGGAATAACTTCAGTTGGAAAGGACACATAACAATCCTCTAGTCCATCTGCCTGAGCTATTCAGGGCTGACCAAAAGTTAAAGCATGTTATTAAGGGCATTGTCCTTGTATTATTAGTAACCAATAACTAGATAATAGATTTGTAAAGTAGGAATAAAACAGAACTGTATAGGTACTTCTCATCCTTCTCTGCTACCACTAAATATGTAGTTTACCCAGCTTCAACATCACTATGTCTGTCCAGTGATAACAGTCATAGTAGAAGAGAAAAATGTCCCAGGGCTGGGAAAAGTCAGAGTAGCAGAGCAGATGCCGTCAGACATCATGTATAATCGGCTGAGTTTCAAAATAGGGTAAGTATTTAATTTCTAGATTTTGGGCACATTTTTGGGGAACAAAATTTTAAAAAATTGTGATATTTTTATACTAGCAACAAAAAGTGAATCATCCGTTATATGTTGTGATACAATGTTGTTATGGATATTACTCTAAGACAAACAGTGACAGGCATAATAGAAATTAATTGTACATGAAATTATCATTTAATCATCACATAGAAAACTTAATAACAAATATTTACAGTCTGTTGAAAAAGGAAAGAAAACAGAAAGCTAACCATCATGAAAAGCACAGGAACAAAATCAGTAAATGATTATTATTCTATTCTCTGTTCTGTTCTTCATTTTATTCTGGGTGTTCAAAATAAATCTGTGAAATGCTCTGTTAAGAACCTGAACCCAGTGCCTATTAAAGGCAGGAATAATTTTTTTTCATAGTTCACTGGATTGCTCAAAGCACGCATCTTCCCACATTGCTTCTAACAGCTGCCATCGAAACAAAAGGTAGTCAGCATTTTGCATGTTTAGCTGATCACTAAAATGCAGACTTTGAAGGTTTTAATTTTTCACTTTTTTAAACATTAGCTGGTAGGTTTATTTTTCTTAAATACCTGTGGTCACAAATGAATTCATTTGTGAAGTGAATCCAACAGTCACAGATGAAGTGTGGTTCTCATAATGTATGCAAAGGATTGAATTGAGATTCAGACCTCTGAATCTTGGGAAATTGTTATAATTTAAATCCACCTTTTAAGACATAATTGTAACTTCATTGGTATAAATGAAATTAGCGTAAAACCCTCACTTCGAGAAAACGGCAACAATTCAAGCCCTTCATACTGTTTAAAATAAATTGCTTACAACACATTTAAGTATAAAAGACCATCAAATTATGATCAAGGAGCTAGAAATTGATTTTCATTTTAATTTATTCACTTCCTTTCTCAAATTGTCAAACCAGTAAAGACCATTTGTGTGATGGAATAATTTACACAACTGTGATGAACCCATTTTCTTCGGTTGCCGTTAGATTTTTGCTGTATCCATTAAGTTATCCCACTGATAACATTATGCAAATAAAATTGATACATTTGCTTCCTTTGTTGGTTTTGAACAATTTTTATTAAGTCGTTGTACAGTGCTATCCATCTAATTGAAATGGCAAGGTAAAAACAAAATCATGTCAATTAATCAGTTGTCCAAATACTATAGTTATAGGTTTATATTATTTGAGGAGACAGTCACTTTATTTAATGAATTGCTTTAAGGCAGACACCCCATTTAAGACTGCATTTCGTTTTTTTGAGTACCACTTGAAGGAATTCATTTTAATATTTAGGAATGTGTAGAGGCAGCCAGACAGTGTTAATAGGTAAAGTGTTGTTTAACAAAGCAATTGCTCGTAGGTGTTGGTTTCTAACTGAAAGTATATGGGTCATATATGCATTTTGCAGTCATAGCTGCTTATTTTTGCGTGTGTGTGTGTGTGTGTGTGTAATCTACATCGTATTGTCTTTTAAGACCTGATGGAAATCTGAAAGAGTAAGTTAAATTCTATTATGCCTTGTACAGCGTTGACAGAACTGTTCATTAAGTTTTAAATTCAACGACTAATTCTGTCCTCATTTTCAATTTTTATATTAGACATAAACACACATACATTAACTCTTGAATTCCAGGGTGACTTTGCAAGACTATTAACTGGAAGAATTGTCTTTCACCTGAGACTGAGCAAATATTGCCTTGGTAGCATCAAGAGTCATATAAACATGGTATCAACACAATATAATTTGCAGAGAATCAAATTTTTTAATGGAAATACACTTTAAGCATTGTAATATGATGTGCTTTGTCTACAGAAAGTTTTTGATATTGGCAAGGCTCCCAGAAGACCAAAAATAAGGGCAAAAAAGCAAATTTTCATCCACTTGGGTTTCAAAAGTAGTGGTTCCTTTCATAACAAAATTGCCCAGATGATTCATACTTAACCCTTAAAGTTTTCCATTTGTGTTGTATATGATACCTATAACTAATGGCATGTGTGCTGTTTGGCTCCCCCACTGTCATTATTTTAATTTCTCTTGTTATATTTTCATACTAATAAGTAAGCTAAATTTTTCTACTTGTGTTATTAAAGAACTTTTTTCTTCAGTGTGCATTTTTTCTTTATTATACCAATATTATCATGTTATTAATATAAATTTACACTTTATGTTTTAAACATGGCTAGCAATTTCGTCCTAGAATAAGCTGCTCTGAGAAAATGACGGTCTGTAGAAACTGAAATATCATATAGGAATATATTGATTATGACAATATTTTGGCAGATAACAAGTGATAGTACTCAATTTATTACACTCAAACTTTAATCTCTGCACTTTTCCCACTAAATTTTAGGTGTCTAGCCCTGGAGGATAAGCTTATTCCCCTAAAATGACTAAATGTTTCATATAGTCAGTAGAAGAAGACACCTCCAATATACGCAGAGGAAAATTCTCTTTCCTAAAAAGATAGACATATTTTCTTCTCCATTAAGAGCACAGCAAACCACTAGAAATTACTTGCCCCATTTTTCCACTTGGGATTCTCAGTGCTGTGACTGAGACAGTGAAGATTTAATCTGCAGAAAGAGGGCCTAGAATCCATGTTGCCCATACCTTAGATAGGCATTATATCCTCTAGATTATTATGCAAAAAAAAAAAAAAAGTAAAGCATCAGTAAAGTTCTTAGTTCTGAACCACAGCATGTGAAGCTTTTCTGGGGAATCAGGAAATTACACTGGATTGCCACAGGGCTCTACAAGCACATATCTTTCTGGAAAGACACTTATTAGCACTCAAAAATAACTCATAAGTCTTTCATGTTGAGAAGCTCAATAAGGAATGTAGATGACCAGGGCTAAAACGTTCTAGAAAACTGATAGAGTGGATCTTTGTTATAGGACATATGTGGGCGAGAGGTGTGAGGTGGGTGAACTCCCATACATAGATGTTTTTAGTAGATGTTATTTAATATTTTTTCTCATTTGCCAGCCTTATCAAGACAGAAAATATACATATCACATGCATAAACTTGAACTGTTTTAATATACTCTCAAGAGCGTAGTCATTCAAAAGGAGTGTATATCTGTGCTTTGTTTTAGCAACAGGTAAGATAATTTAAGAAAAAAAAACCTGACTGAATATTTTGAGAAAAAATATAAATGAAGAGTCAAGTTCTGAAGTTCAGGCTCAAAGATGCTCAAACCTGATAATAATGATATAAAAATATTTCTAAGGAAGAATAAAATGTTCATGGAGTAATTGCTTGTTATAGTGGCAGCTCCACTGACTTCATTGATTATACTTAACTGAGAAATGGTATTAAAATAACATAAGGATTCAAAGACTATTTTTCTGAAAATAAATAATTGTGAGAACTCGAAACAAGTGAATTCAATATAATGACTAACGTGTACTGAAACAGCAATTTCTGTTTGCTTTTTAGAAGTATGTGACATATGCTGCTACACTTCAATCAAGAACCTCAAATCAACCCAATCAGATAGAGACATTAGTAAGTGCCAAAGTATAACACTGTATATTCCTGAATGTAATAGCATGGATTTTAAACTATAATTATTTAATTTAATATTCTTAAACTTGGGGTTAGGTTAACACACTCTCAGCGAGCACCCCTGGGCTATAACTGCCCTGACCCACCTCAACCGGGAGTCCCATTTTGGGTCAGCCCTGGACCTTACTGAGCCTTGCTGTTCCTGCTTGCTTCCAGCCTGTCCTCCACTGGCCCCAAACTGTCCTTCCACCTTCCAGGACTAACTTCAGGCCAGAAGTGCATTGCTGCTGCTCAGTGATGGCTGGACTGGGGATGGGTCCTGCTGCTGCCACCCCCAGTTTCACTCACCCATGTGGAGGATGTGGGACAGCCCCACTTGTGCTGCTCCCAGCACAGGCAGTATGGTCTAAAAATGACTTGGTGAGCAGATTTTGTGACCAAGGGAAACTAGACATTTATTGGATACCTACCCCTCAATTAATACTGTTTTGATGTATCTGAACATTAAAAAAAAAAAGTTTAACTTCACCAGTGAGTTCAACTTTGCAAGATTATGGCTAACCTACACATTGTAACTTTCAAAATCTTTTTTAATGAACAAAAGAAAACACACCATATATATACAGAGCTGAGAATTTAATATTGGTGTCATTTATGTGTTAATACTCTAATAGTCCAAATAAGAAAAGCCTCCATAAAAACGTTATATGAAAAAGCCCTTCCTGGGTCTCACCCTTCCAATGTCTCTTGGCATCTTGAAGGTGACAGTGGAATCTTCCTCAAGAAGAAAGGCTATGGTGAGTCAACAGCATCCAGAAGTCTTTCCTGAGACAAATATGATGTTCATGGTGGGGGTCCCCTACTCCTCAGTATTCGTATCTGCTTGGGTTTATTTTTTTTTGTTTCCTCACATGGCCCACAACCTTGTGGCTGCTCCCAGCTGAGTGTGAGCATGATCCCACGACCTCCCCAGGATCAGCCCCCCAGAGGCTTTTGTTTGTTGGACAGTAACCCCCTGAGCATGGGAATGGCAAAAATTACATTTCCTGGGCTATGCATTTTATTCTTATTTACATATAAGCCATATAATCACCAGCAACACAGCTTTTATGCATTTATTATATTAAAGGGATTTATTTTCTTTTAATATCCTGTGTATTACATAATAAAAGATCAGCAGTACTTGTGAAAATAAAATATGTACATATACTATTATGAAAAAAAATATTTTAGACAAAAAATCACAAATCACAACAAATGCTGACATTTATAAACCTTAATTTTTTTTTTCTGAAAAGCCAGTAACCCATAAAAATCTTTTTCGGACACCAAACACCTTTTGTTTGAAGTGTTCTAATATTTTTACATTACCCAGAAAAACATATATCATTTTTTGGCCTTGTATCAATCACTTTGGCACAACTTTAAAGTTCAGAATTAGAATAGGTTATTATATATTTATTTCAAGTTCATATACCAACGCAGAGAAGGAATGCTTAATCACAGAGGTTCATTTAATTCCATTTAAAATGAACAGTTCCAGCACTTTGTAGTGATTCATTTTTAATTCCCATGTCATGGTGGCTTAATATACAATTGTTGATGTAAGAATGTTTTCTAATAACAAAAACAAGTGAAATCCAAAAGAAGGCAATAAATTTTCTATGACTATGTTTTTTATTCATATGAAGAAGATCCATGTTGTGAGTTTTAAAGTTGGGCTAACAATGCATGTAAACACAAAATTACGACGGAATGACATGTTTCAGTGATTATAACTGTAATCCTGTTGTGAGTAAGAGGCTAAATGTTAAATCTAGGGGAGCAAAAAAACACATGTAAAGTATACTGAAGCTGCTGTATTATCTTGTTTCTGAAAATCTTTATATAACTAGCTGTCATTTAGGGGCTACGTTCTTAACTTCCTTTAAGCATATTAAAGCAAATAATAAGGGGCTGAACTAAAGCAAGATACTTTCATTTTTTTATTGTCATACAGATTATTATTATCCAAATAGATTTGAAGAAGAGATGATTAAGAATAGTCAATGACTTTTGCCTAAAAACATAAAGAGTTGAGTTCTCTTTTGTGATTTACAATAGTTCATTTACAATGACTGTTAAACAGCAGCTTTTCTACCAATGTTTGTAGGTGACAAAAAAACTACAGGGTGACCTAGAAAAAGAAAATTCTCTTACAGGGGTAATATCACCTTCTTTGTCCTCCCCGTGGTCATGGGTGACAAGAAGTCTGAAAAGAAAAGAGAAGAGCAGTGCATGAGAAAAGCAAAAAGATTTCTCCCTACCAATTGATGGTTTATGGTATGCACCTGCTAGTGAATCCTTTCTACTCATGTCCACAAAGAAACCCACACTGCTTTCATCACTTTATCCATTAAATATGAAAAAATCTCTAACAAGCAGCTAAGGCAACTAAAAAAACCCTGAAAAATAAAATCCTATTAGCATCTATAGTGGCCATTTCTTCTCAAGTTATATGCATTTTGCACATTGCAGTGTAGTTTCCAAATGCTAAGCAAGACTTTTATGAGGTAACTTGAGTACTGGAACCTTTGCAGCATGGACTGGTCGGCTGGGTAAATTAAGCCACATGGAGCTCTTTGGCAGTGTGGTTAGACTGGCTCGAATGCTTTCACTGCATGAGTTTGTTCATTTACACTTGCCTCAAATGTTCAGGCAACACAATGATATCCACAGCATAGAAGTTCACCTTGGTGTAATCTTTTTTAACCAAGACCATGCTACAATGTGGGTGGATGTTTAGTAAATTTTAACTCCTGGAATTAGTGTAATGACATCTAAGGTCTGGTTTTCATTTACAAAAATAAATATATAAACTTAAAAAGATTTCCTGCTTTATTTAAAAAGGATAACTATTTTTAAACATCAATCAGGTGTGTGTCGCACTGTTATCTTCTTGAGTCATCAGTGATCCTGCTATAGTTCATTTAAATTGTATGGAAGGTCTCACTTCTGTTCAAAGATATACTCCTGAAAGTAGTGAGAAAGTGGGTTTCTTATGGTTGCATCACAGTTCTGTCACTGTGAGAAGACCTTGGAAGGGGAGCTTTCATGCCTAAACCATATTTTTTGCAGACTATCCAACTCAAGAGATGGCCTGTTTGGGTGTCAGGAAGTTACCCTCTCTAGTTGTAGTAAGGCCAAAGCACTGGCCCACAGAGTGGGCTTTTCTGAAGCCAAGTAAACATATGTTATACACTGAAGTCCCTAGACCCTCTTAATACATTAATGTATCTCTTTCTCTTTACATTTCTGGGCATCACATGATATTCACACTAGTTTTCTAAAAGTGACTTTCAGAACTACTACTATGGAGTAGTATGAAGTATTACGAATTACTTCTTACACCAGTGTTTCCTTAAACACTATGAATATTTAGGGCACTTTCTGTCATTACTCTCTTCATGCACAGCATGGTGGGACCTGCCTGCTGTTGTCAGGACACTTTCATCACTGTGGAGTGAAAGAACTGCAGGGAGCATGCTTAGAAGTCATTTTCTCACACAACCATTGACTGAAATCTATCTGGAGCATCTACAGATGCTTGGATCCGACTTTCTCTGTTGTTGCCAAAATGTTATAACCCTATCAAAAAGGAAGCGAAAAGGTGATGACTTTCTATCAGAGACATTTAACATATCTAATAACATACTACCTCAATTCTGAAAAAAAAATAAAATTAAATACCTCAGTTTTCACTCATTTCAACAGAAATATATGATCCTGTTATCTGTTCTGTAAGTATTATATTGCCTGTTCTGGGTTTTGGTGTTTTTTAACCTTTTTTTCTGGTCTTCTAGGGTTCTTCTACACTTCTGTTTCTACTTCACTGTTCTTCACATTTATTCTGCTTCTAAATTTAGACACTGCTGTTTTGTTTCTGTGATTTTCAATATTTTTTTAAACATATTTCTTTGGGGATTTTTTGAATTTCAAAACAAATTCTAGTAGATAGATGGCTATAAATTAAAGCTTATTGTTGAAGTGGTAAGGAGAACATCTCCTTCTTGTCATTATCTTGCTTTGCTGTTGACTTGGAAGATTTTGAAGATTAACAAGTCCTGAAGTCTATTCTCTTTCAAATGTAGATCATCCTTCCTGCCTAGCTAGGTTAATTCATATTAGACTAATTGTTATGTCATTTTAACATTGTGATTCTTCTTAACTGTTCATGAGGCTTTGTGGAATATATTACATCAGGTTCCAGTTTCAGCGAGTAATTAGAGAAAGGATATCAAAGTGGCATCCTGCCCAGGCACTCATGAAGTTCAGTCCAGCTCTGGTTTTGAGTATTCATTGACAATGCCTGTGCTGTCACTGTTGCATGTCCCAGGGACTGAGCTCAGTTTTCTATATCACAGATGAGGGCTGACTTATAGCTTCTGCACATTGACTGATGAAATATGTACTTCATATCAGCATATGCTTAAATAAGAATTAGTTTTAAATTCTTTTGCATTTTGCCGCTCTAGCTTACACCATATTTCTTTCTTAATGACAAAACAAGTAAATTCCATTTAGGGAATCTGCAACACAGATGAAACTGTAATTCAGGCAGCTCCCAAAGGTGGGGCAGGCTGACCCTCACCAAGACCTCTAGCTTTCTTCACAATAACTCTCCTTAAATTCACCAGATATGCTCTATCTAACTTGGCCTTGAACCTAGGCAACCAAAACCTCAATATGGGAGTGGGGAGACATGCTCTCAGGGCCCTCAGAACAGAAACCCATGGTGAGTAACGTGAAAATACTAACATTAACTCTTATTTCTTTCCCTGTGGGACTATATCTCATTTTGCTCTGCGGTCAGTCTTGTGTCTGGAACCTATTGCCTGAGCCACGGAGAGATGCCCATTTCATCCTTTTTCTGATAGAGAACATCAGATGCCCTTGCTGAGCCTGTCAGCTGAGTGAGACATTGGTATCCAGTATTGTCAGTATTTTAAATGTCACCTGGCCATTTGCTCATAATCTTGCCAAGTAAATATGATTTTGCCATTGCTAGTAAAAGGACATGGCATGGACCTAGGACTTGTTTGGGCTTGCTTTGGCCTTAGCTTGTTTTAACTGTAATAGAAATTGCCTAGCAGTCAGGTGACTATTGTTTAAATTTATTTTAACATTAGTTTAGCTTCGTGCAGTTGTTTGATGCAACATCTCACTTTAAAGTATTAATTAACAAGTAGTAATGAAAAGTATTTATTCTGTATGGAATAACCTATTTATGACCCTAGAATAAAAAATATGATACAGAAGACTACAGATAAAGAATGATACTAGAAATTGTGAAAACATATCATAGTGATTAATTAGTGGTCATTAAACAAGTGAAACCTTGTGGGTCAGGTGAATCTGCTGTTAGGGCTAACAAAGAGAAAAGAGGTACAAATGCATTGTGGAGCTGGTAACCAATGAAGAAAGACCAATGGACCAGATTGTGTTAGAAAATGTTCAAAACTGACTTAAAGCAGATTCATATCTGAGGTGGAAGAAGCTCTCCACTACAAATGTCATACTCTTCCTAGAGTAAGAAATAATGATGATTTGATATAAATATGTCGCACTCTTTTTGAAGAAGATTTTCTGAGGAAGACTAGCTAGCACCATCAGCCTAGGACTAGAGGAAAATTGGGAGGGTGAGCACAACACCCTAGTAAAGGTAGAGAATAGCTAAATATTATTAGACAATGACAGTTTTAACTGCATTATCAAGGAGAATTTTCTGTACTGATTAGATCGTTAGGACTATGAGTGTTAGTATCATTGTAACTGGACTAGTAAGACCTGTTTGCTGTATTTTGATTACACAGTTAAAACATTAATTGCACTAACAATAAATTCTTGGCTCTGCATACAGGATGTGTTCCCCTGTGCTCACAACAAGATTTTGAGAGTAACGGTAACCATCTGTGGCATGTTAACCATATGGCAGATACAGCAAGTGACCTCCTTGTAGTACTGTTGGGAATCCTCCTGACAACAAAACTTTGAGACAACACAAGGTCCTTACAGGTAGCTGATCTCTTCCAGCTTTTGTATGCTGATACCTGAGACAGAAAAATGAATAATGAGAAGGCTTTTGCTACTCTCCAGATTGTTTTCTTGCAAGACTGTGCTGAAACTGGGACGTGCATATTGTGGGAAGTAGTGCGAAAGCATGCAATTTGCTGGTGTGAAGGACGTCACTGAGTAGAGAAAAGTAAGTCCTCTATTAGAAGACTGTTTCAAGCAGGAGAAACAAAATTATCCATACTGTCTGTTGGATGTAGATATGGGTGTGTACAGCTGGTCGTCTTCCTTGCCAAGTAAAGAGCTTGATTCGTTCCTGAACAGAGCCTAGAAGCACACTCACATCCTTGCAGATATGACCAGGAGACTAAAGCACTGGAACAAAGCAGTGAAATAATTTCATAATATGGAAGCACAGTCTGTGATTCTTCCATAAAATGCTGACAGTTACTTAAGGTCAAGTTAATACTATATTAAAACTCATAGCAAGTGGAGCTTCTATTCAAATTTTCTGAAATTCTGCATTACTATTTTTCTCAGTTGAAATGAAGTGTTCTAAAGAAAATGTCACTAGGACAGTTTTTTTGATCCAGGATGGAGTTTCTATTAGACTAAAAAAAAAACAACCAAAGAAACACCACCCTTCCTGATCACCTAAACTCCATGCTTCCTTTGCTGTTAATGAATAACTAAGACCTGGATCTGTGAACTGCAGCTTTATTTTCCTATTAGGAAAAAGAAATCACTGGATTTCAGTTACCTCTTCTTCTGCCCTCTGTAGTTTCTTTTAAGGAGGCACCTATATTTCACCTCTGAACAGCACATAGTCTGCAGGGCCTGACAACTAATAACTTGTAGGATGCTTGAACATCTGTGAGTCCTTACCTCACAGATGTTCTTTTAGCTACATGAAAGAAATCCCTTGTCACCTCTCTCCATGCAATTCCAATTCTCAACTAATTATGAGTTTGTGTATAGTGATGATCACTCCCTAGTGTCACTGAAGGAATTATGAATAAAAATTTTATGCAAATGAAACTCTGCTTGTGTGTCTCCACCAGGAGATGGAAGCAGAGAGTATTTTTTTCCATTGGGACACATACTTTTTGGGTTCTCAATGAATATTTTCTGTAGAAGTATACACATATGGCTATTCTTTGTATTCACATAGGAGTGGAAGCAGAGACCTTCTGGTCTAGAATGGTAATTTTAAACATTTCTAATTTTTCAACTAATTCGGTATTAAAGCAGAAGGGATCCTGCCCAGTGAGTTTAAGTACCTAGACAAAAGGCTTACTTTTTCTGAGTTACTTTCCCAAATTCCTAAGGGTAGGAAGTCTTAATACTTCAGGCTACATTTATTTTTATTTCTATAGAAAATCATTTCTTGAACTAATATTTTTATTCCTTTAAGAATTATTGAGTTCCAAAAAGAGACAAGATTCCTCTTTCCCACCCGAACATCACTGAAAGCTGTTGATACCATTATTAAATACTTAACTGAGAACATTTCAATTCATTCCTTTGGTTTTAATGTGAAAAAATAAGATAAAATTCATCCAGAAAGATTAATCAAATAATAAGAGAAAAATGTTAGAATTTTGTTTGTTTTTCTTTCCTTCCAGAAACCATACAGTATCATTGTAACAATTCATAACAAAAATATGTGACATCTTAACTTATGAAACTCCTGTCTCCTTTTCTTAAAGTCTGACATTTTTCACCTTGGGAATCTAATGCCACATCCTGTAGAGACCTTCACAGATAAAATACAGTGGCTGGCCAGTGAAGCAACACACTCATGCCCAAATGTAATGACAAGCCAGCAAAGACAACTTGTATGTTTGATTAGAAATGCAAGTAGAAGAATGACTCTTGTATTTAACTTTAGTGTTAATGTTTTAATGTACTTTATCTAATTTAGGATGGCATTGAATATAAAGGGTAACCAATAATTGTGACCACTATCATTGATTTGGCATGGAAGCCTTTTTAAAATTTATTTCTCAGAGAGAAGTAAAAGTAATTGAGTACTGTACAGTCCACAGTTAAACTGGAGGAGATTTTTAGTTAAGTAGTATGTCAAGCCCTTTGACCCATATCTCTCCAAGGCTGAAACTGGAACAAATTTCTAGTGAATAAAATCCATTCAAATTGCAGCAGAAGTGATGGCAGGAATGTATGAAGGAATGCATTTACCAAAAAAAAAGAAATAAAGTAATCAAAAATTAATCAAGTTCTAGTTATGCTATTATTATTAATACTCAAAAATTATCTGAAGGGGAGAAAAAAGTTGTACAAAAATTATTAATTTGTTACATTTGAACTATACCTGCAGAAAGATCATTAGGATGAAATATGCTAAGAGGAGATTAGTCAAATACTGTACCAGTATTAAAGTTTAAGAAGGATATGTGAAAGGCGAGATCATCTGCTCCTTTGAGGGTGGCTAGTTAAGAGCCTTTACAGTGCAAAAGAAGATAATCAGAAAAGGGGAAAGCCATAAACAAGACATACAGAGACACAAATATGACTAGGCCTAATGAGAATCAAACATGGCCGAAACCACTAGCTAATAAGAGTAGGTGGAACACAGAAATATTAATTTCAGTGTTATTATCTGATCTAGGACCTTGTCAAATGGGATACTGAGGAAAAAAAGGGAAGCCATAGACAAAATACACAGAAACACAAACCTGACGAACAAGATGGAGTCAAAGACAAGAAACACACCTGGTCAGTTGCACTAATTAATAGGCTGTCATGAAACTGCAAGCAAACCAGGACTTTGTACCTGGCACGTAAGCAAACCTGAGGGAACAAGAGGTTTGAGGGCATCAGTGGGACTGTGACAAGGGAACACGCAGAGGAAGCAAATCTGGGAGGAATGGAGGGGAGAACACAGAAAAGAGTATAAAAGGGTCCAGCTGCGTGTAAAATGAAGCCAGTCAGAGTCCTGAGTCAGATCGCCACAGTCTATCCTATCTTTTGTACCTTCTTAAACCTTTTCTTAACTATCTCTCAGCATAATCTCACTCTCTGTCACATTTGTCTGTGTGCTGCAAGACTAACTGCCAGCTACTTGTGAGACCTCTGCATGTATGAGTGGAATCTGGTGCCAGGTACCGGAGTCAGACCAGGGGTGTGGGTTCCCCTGGCCTGTGGGGTCAGCTATGGGAGCGAGCGGGGTCTCCATGTCAGCTACGGGAGCGAGTGGAGGTCTTTAACCTCCAGCCATGGGGTGGGAACAGTGCAAGTCCCAAAAAACAGCTACGGGGGGGGAATGGTGTGATTGAGGAGCTCAGTTGGCAGCTGGAGTGGGACCTCAGGACACAGCCCACGTGCTGGGTGCCGGCTGCTGGGGCTCCTCCAAGCATGTTTATTTTCCCCACTCCTGGCGTGCGTGGGGTGTGCGTGTGCATTCGCTGGCAAACCTCAGGCTGGACCAGCAAGTGAGTTAGGGGGGCCTCAGGTTGGGGAAGAGGTACCAGGTGTGTGGAGGATCCATGATGGTACCAGGGGATCCATGACTGTGGGGTGCCTGTTGGACAAGTGTGCGAGTCCTGCATATGTGCAGCAAGCACCAAGCTGGACCAGTGGGTGAGTAGCGGACCTGTGGGATAGGTAAGGGGGCCAAGATGCAGGCAGGGGTGCCAGGCAGACAGAGGGGCTGTGCCGGTACTCAGGGGATCCATGAATGTGCATGTGCTTGTGAACCTGAAGAGTGTCATGTGTGTGCTGTACTAGTGACCTCCTGTCTCTGCCAGCCCAAGAGGACGGGACTTGCCTGTCTGTGCTTGTGTTTTATGTGAGTCCTATAGCCAGGTGCTGTTGAAGGCAGAGCCTTGTCTGTGGCAGCCTGTGTGACCAGCTGTGTCAGTGTTGCATGTGTCTGTGTGTGTCTGTCTGCCTCTGGGATACATGATGAACTTCATTGCTGGTTGAACCTGCAAACAGGAAAGTGGCAGCTGTGTCCCTCAGCCTGGGCAGAGACCCCGGGTCCCTGGGGGAACAGGGCGGGGGTCCAGGGGCTGGCAGGAGGGAGTCCTGGGCTAGCGCCGCTGGAGGCAGCCTCACTCCTAACATCCCTTAACATAAAGTATTAGAGCTACTATAAATAGATCTTACAATATTCTTTTCTATTTTTAAGAACTCATTCATCTGAATGGGAAAATATACCTTAGACATTTGTTAGCAAACTCTTTCATCCTGTCTTGTTGCTTCTAGAGGGATTTAAGCCACCGTAACGCTTTGATACTCTGTATGAGATCTGCATATATCATTTACTTCACCAATTTATTTGCATGGATTTTTCAATGACCATAAACTTCAAAAGACATTTAGGAAAAGATAAAATGGTCCCGGTTCTACTACCCATGTATAAAGTGGCACAATGAATCAAGATTAGCTGGAGGACTGTTCTCAGGAATGTTATTATTGTCTCTACATTCTGTATGGGAGATAAGGGTAAGTTATTTTAGATATAAGCATTTATTAAATAGATGTATATCTATCTTTTCAATTTAATAAATAAATAATTAAGAAATGTTACTCAGTGATAACCACTTTAAAATTACTCATACAAACTAATTTTGAAGAATGTCTGCAAATTCATGACTTCATTCAATGGGTGTCTTTATTTTAAAGTTTTCTTTATTCATCATTTACTCCTGCTTCTGTCCAATTCATTACTTAAATCACCTGATATTAATTTAATTCTCTTAAAATCTGAAAATATGCTGTTTACAAGTGGTTCACAAATGCTTTGTCGTATCATCATATTGTGCAATGAAAAAATTCTTGTGAGAAACTAAATATCACCTTTTTCAAGTCATCCATGAAAATACTTCCATTGTAAAGGCTTTCAAATACTTGTACTGATACTCAAAAAAGTTCATTTTCCAGAACCTTTCCTACAAATTACAACTGGAGCATGGAAATATTTTGCAATAAAGAAACTAGAAGCATTATGAATCCTCACAAAACACAGTGATACATTTCCTGCCATTCCCTAGAAAAGGCAAAACCCAAAATTTTTACTGTGACAACTTCCTAATGAGTCATACAGCATTTGGGTATTGTAGAACTTGATACATTTACATAAATTCCACTCACTTATTTAAAAACCATTTTTTACACCCAAGAGAGAAAAAATTGTTTCATATGGACTTGGCTTGCTAAATGATTTTAAGATTAACTGCCATGTTTTTCACCCACATTTTGGTATGTTATCATCACAAGGGATAATCATAGGTGCAGGGTTTTTTTTTAAAGAAGTTTATTTTAGCAGTTGTTATCTGAATAGAAGAAATGAAATCAGTACCGGCCACATGTGGAAAATTATTTCTTACACATTTTGGAAAGGCATACTTCACTGCTTTCTGAAGCTATGCCAAGTTCACTCTTAGAGGAGTCTATATTACTCTTAGTATTTATCAGATAGAGATACACATAATTCTTCAGTACTGTCATTCTTAGGTTTTGCTGTTGTCCCACTGCAAGAGTAAAGTGCAAGAATGTTCCCTACAATATTGATTTTCTATTGATTTTTCTGCATCCCAAAGAGAAAGAAATCAGGCAAGGGAAGAAGG
>VZSZ01008826.1:0-25164 GCA_013398815.1 Ibidorhyncha struthersii
GTAGATAGAGGGCTGCCCTGTGGGATTTGGAGCTGCCTGGGATGGAAGGGGGAGCTGATGAAGTCTGGCCAGGGCAGTGGCTAAAGAAAGTACTAGTGTTGCTGAGGGTGCTCAGAATGACCTGCAGGAAGGCCCAGTAATGAAGTGGTGTGGAACGGCTGCAGTTTGCTGCTTAGGGCATGCTTTGGTGGGTGGGGAACCTTAGTTATTGAGAGCTGGAGAGGTCTGGGATTTGGGGCGCAGGCAAGGTTGCAGGTTGAGAGGTGTTACGGTACAGGGATGACCGAAGCAGTGGCCTCCACTCAGTTGCAGTGATGGTTCCTCGTGGTTCCTTGGTGTGATTAGTCACGATCTGCTTTTTCTCTCGGGGCAGCTGTGTGCTTGTTGGTTTCAGTGTGAGGAGGAGGCAGGCAGAAAGTTGGCTTTTAAAGGCTACTGTATAAATGGAAACTCACTTCAAAACTCCCAAAATGAACCCGTCAGGTTCTGACTCAGAACTGCAGTTAGTATTTAAAGAAGAAAAAAAGATAAACCCACCACTAGCAGCAGCCAGAAAACTCTATCTCCTTATGACTCACCATGTAGAAATACTTGGATTTAACGAACTCAACTGTTGGAAAGAAAAGATGGTCGGAGTTAAGGTAGGAGTAAGGATCTGTGTATGGATGCACAGGAAGGAATGTCGGCCTTCTTACATAGGGTCTAGTTGTGATGTTTTTACGTACATCTCTAATAAACATAGGTGATTGCCTTCAGGTTTAATTACCTGCAAATATCCATCATTCTCTTCCACACAGCAGTACTTAAATGCTCTTCCTCTATCGGAGCTGAACTGTGATCACAGCCGGTTTCCTCGCTCCTGCCACTGGACTTTGCCCCGTGGTGGAGTGTCGTGTTGGTTAACTGTTGTGAGGCCTGGGAGGGAGAGCGCTGATGGGCGGCCCTGGGGAGAGCTGGGCGACGCATGGCTCATGGAAAGGCACACTTCTGTCCTGGCTTTGAGGAAGATGATCCACAGCTGAAAACGTAGCTCTTGAGATATTGTAGTGCAAGCAAATAATTTTTCTAAATGGTGTAGGTTGTGTATTTTGATAATATCTTTGGAGGAGAAAACATGTTGTCAGTAATGTACCATTAGTGAACTAGCAGAGAGGAGCTCTGTGTTGTCTGTTGTATCTGGATTAGTTTGACAGCTTATTTGCCTGTTAAAGAGTTGGAGATTTAAAACAGCTCTGTCTAAACATTGAAAAATAGACCTAATGGCTTGAGAATCTGGGGTAGAAGTTGTTCTTTTTGATGCGTGTGAATTGCAGTGCTAGATCAGGCTGCCACGTATTTAGGCCAGTATCTGGCTGATGCATATCATAAGAGAGTATAAAATACCTTTATAGTGGCTGTTGATTTTGGTATCATCTCATGGCTCATTTTTTTAATTGTGAAGGGGTAAGGGTGTCTTAAATCTCTTGATCCTTTTTACTGTTATAACACTTGAGATGCTGGGTTGCTGTCTCTATTCAAGTCACTGTTAGGTGTACCTTTTTGTTTCCCTGTGTTTCCCTCTGTTCTGTACTAAAAAGTTAAATTCTTTTTGGTCTCTTACACTGAAAGTCTAGTTCTGCTCAAAATAATGGACTGTGGATTTTAACAATTGAGACTTTGTGGACGTGCAGTGAAATTTATCAGTAAGCTTCAGTTTCAGTTTTCAGACTGAATTTAACTGCCACAAGAGCGTGGAAAAGGAGCCAACTCTCCACTAAGTCATTTTTCCTGCAGAGGTACACAGCAAATTCAAATAAGTGAGATGACTAAGATGCAAGTAATTCAACTCTGTAACTTCATAGAGTAATATCCCTGTTGCTGCGTGATTTCAAATTGCTTTTAAGTCCTGCTTGACTTGTTAATGGTTTTTAGGGTGGTGGTTTTTTTTTTTTTATATTTCATCTTAAAGTGTGAGATAATTGAGTCTGAGTTGTCAGGGAAGCTGATGATCTAGCAGGACTGTGTTTTCAAAAACCAACAGTTGATACATCTTAGGCGACTCAGCATTCTGATTTTTGGGAGTGAGTTATTAGTGGCACATACTCGTGAACTGTTGTCTAAAGTAACTTGGTTTTACTTAGATGTAATTCTGTGACTTAAACAGGATAATAGCTTAAATTTCTTTTTCTTAGCGGGGCCTTTTGGTTTTGACTTCAAACACTCTTAGCAACTTTAAAGTTTTTGGGCATGATATGTAAATAACATTCAAATGTGTCCTCTGAAGGGATTTTAAAATCTAAATGGTGGGTGGGGAAGGCGTTCAAAAAATCCTGTGTCAGAACAGCATTTTAGCATTTTTAACTATGAAGCGGGTTCTATTTCACAGGAAGGAAAAGATCTGAAGCATAAAGCATGCATGCCTATCAGTTCTTTCTGAAAGAGCTAATGCAGTATCTGCTGCGCTTGCCAGGATGATCTCTCTGCATCGATGCCAGTGTTGGATACAGTGGTTTGACCTCACCCAAATTTAGGGATGGCAGCTAAACTTTTTCTGCGTAGTACTCAGTTTTGAGTTTTGCTGCAGGATTGTTCTCTCACTGACTAGTCTTGCACAGTACATTTGACAATTCTTACTGTTTCCTGATGTGTCACTTTTAAGATGAGACTTCTTTAATCTGGACTTTTTCTTTTTTTCTCTTGCTAAGGCAGATCTCTATCTCCTACCGTGGGTTTTACTGCCTAGGACTGAGCGACTGGGTTAGTGCGAAAGGAAACGAATGAGTCACCCGCAGAACTTGTCAGCAGGCTGGGAGGGAGCTCCGCGGCGGGGGTGGATAGGGTGGAACAGTAAAATTTTTGACCTCACCCCTCTCTAGGCACGTGTCATTCTGAGCGAGCCTCTTTCAGACAGCACTCAAGAATTTTTTCCAAGAATGTTAGTTCCAGAGTTTCTTTCCTCTGTATACTGGGAGACTATATTTTAGAAAATATAGTTGCTTTGGTTCTAGCTAATGTGTGTTTCCACTGCTTTAAGGCTCAGTTTGGAGGTCTTGGTGATTTCTTTCACTTGAAAAGCACCTTGTGCTTTAGAAGCAGCGGGACATTTCAATAGTGTATGGATCAAATGTGGGTCACTTAGCGAGGCAATGCAGGAAAGGGAAATGTAACGTACGCAGAGTGTCAGGAGAAGCCTGGCTGGGCTGCAGCATTGTATGAGGATGGCAATTTTTATGGGATCAAGTTGTGTACCATCAGTGCGCTGAGATGCCAATTCCACGTGTGTAAGTGCAAACCACAAGAATGACATTTTATAGAAGAGGAAGAATTCAGCAGCTCGTGACCCGACTTCATTAACATTGAATGTGGATTCCCACTTACAGGAACAAATTTAGTTGAGATGATTTCAAAATACTGGTTTTCAAAACACTGAAGTATTCTTTTAATACTGAGTGACAAATTAGCGGGCTTTGCTGTGCATCCTGTGCACTGGGTTATTTTGAAAGGTGATCCAAGTGACCTTTCCAAAGGTATCTGTGTTTTGCAATCTCTGGAAGCTGCAGCTGTTGCAAGCTGTTTCGCTGTCTCAGTGTAGCTAGGGCAGCACTTTTACTAGCGTGTCTTGAAGGAGATGGTGGAACTAGGAATTCCTTATGACGTTATTACTTGTTTTTCATTAAACCTGTCTCCCTGAACTTGTATAAGCTCAATACAGAAAAGCAAGTGACTTGCCCTATTGAAGTGTCTAATTTAGGAGTCAATGCAATGATAGAGGAGGCAGCCACTGGAGATGAATATTGTAGGTGTGTTAGATTTTTACTTAAAGCAATCTCAAGTGAAGTTTCTGTTGAGTCAGGAATTCATTTAACTGTTCTCTCTTAATTAGTTAATCACCCTGATTTATTTGTGCTAGTTAACAAGTTTGCCCCTTGCTTACTTTATAAGCCTATTCTAGCATAGTATTTTGAAAGACATTCTTCTCAAATTGGCCTCATCAGGCTTTATCAAGCTTTCTCGGCATGTATAGCTGTGTGAGAGGTGGGGAGCTCATGGTGCTGTTAGTTATAACCTAAATTAGTCCTGTCTGTAGGCACAGAGACTGTCACAGCTCACTAAACTTGGTTGTGTAGATAGGCATCTTGATTGATGATTATTCCCTGATAATTAAGTTAAACAACATCAGGAACTGACTCCCAGGCATATCTAGTTCTTTTCAGATGCATGAGTGGCTATTGCTTGGCTGCTTTTCTGCCGCTGTCTCTGCTTTTTCTCCTCCTGTGGTTCCTGATGGAGCTGTTGCACCTCTTTGGTAGTGTTGACATGTTGGGTACTTCTGCTCCCTTTCTGAGGCCAGCCACGTAAAATATGTAGTAATTTTTTGGTTTCTCTCCATGTGCTATCTCACTTTCTAAGTATAAAAAGTTGAAGGTTAATTGGCTGAAAAATGATTTCTTGTTTTATGTTGTGCATAGACCTGGTTACTATTTATCGTTGTCAGTTTGATAGTGCTCAGTTCTCTTGGGATTTTGAAGTGCAAATTTTCTTGCTAACGCAGGGAGGAAGAAACTTTAAAGTATTTACTTGGGGAGATCAGAAGTTGTAGATAATAGGGTTTTTGCTGTTTTTCACTTTTTTTAATTGGAAGCTTGTTTTTTCTTTTTAAACTTTAGCTTAGCAGTTAGCAGTTGAAAAGTCATGGGAGGAAAGGATATGTGTGTCAGTAACTGAACTTTTTAAAATAGGATTGCGTGCTACATAAACTTCTTATCCTTCTGGAAATAATTTTTCAGACTTAAATACAGTGCTTTACCTTTTTAATCACTCCTTAGCTACTAGCTAATTAAATGCTTCAGTAGTATTCCTTTGAGGAAGGTAAGATGGTGTCATTCCTGTTCTGCAGACGGGTTGAGCTACTGAAAGTGGCTTGGCCAAGGTCAGACCACGAGCAGCTGCAGATCTGAGAGTATGACTTGAGTTGGTGACTCTCCCTGCCATACTTAATTTACTGGAGCATGTCATCTCCCTGTGTCTTTTCTTAATGACTTGGTAAATAGTTTTTACAAAAGACTTTTAACATAATTGGGTTGAAATTCCCTCTTTGATTTGCTTGAGGGAGGAGAAGTGTAACCATAACGACCTGATCTGATACAACTCGCAGTGCAAATAGCACTGGATGAGGCTCTTCCAACCAAATTATTGGTGCTGAAAAGAAAAATGTTTAAAGGATTTGTTTAAATATGATACAATAGCTCATGCCTTTGCGACAGTGTACTTTGTAATGCTGTAAGCCTCTGGTACTCTCCAAGTTTTGATCTCCTATGCCAAGATCTGTTGACCACTTTTTATTTAAATGACCTTGTTAGGTCCTAAAAAGTTAGTTTTGAAACTCTTCCTGTAAAGTAAGTCTGCAGGTCACTCTCCAGGACATGTTGGGCAACGGGAATGTGTGTTCAAATGTGGGAAAAATAGGCCAGTATTTGCCTGAAAAAAGACTTTCTTGCATCAAGTTTTGCAGGTGTTGGACATATGTGGATGCTGAAACTTTAGTCATTCTGTTCCTGGTACATCATAGCTATAGCAGACTAATACAATTTAACAAATACTTCCCTTTGAGATTCAGTAGTGTATATGAGAGAGTTGTGACAAATGTGCAAGAATTGACAAGTGTAAGGACTTGAGTATGATGTGTTTAGATGGGACTCTTCTGTCTGGGGTGAGACTTAATCCTGTAGTCATTACACTGATAAAATATTCCGGGATTCATTTTTGAAATTTGTATTTCAGTCACTCAGAGTAAGAACTGCGTTAAGGTCGGGGGAGGTTATTGAAAACATCTTTGTTCTTGCCTCTGGCAACCTAATTAATGTATTTTTTTGGCATTGAAAGCTGTTCTTTAAGGAAATAATTGCTGTTCTTTGGGTGATTTTTGACTTCATGTCAGTGAAAAAGGTAATTTTGTACTATTTGATTTGACTGTTTTAAAGTGAGGATCTCATTAAAATGTTGAGCACACCAGAAGTTTGGGGTGTGAACTTCCATGCATGTGTGTTTTTTCCCTAATGGTATTCACTTGAGTCTGCCACGTTGACCTTTCTGCTTGAGTTGCAGGTTTGTGACTTCTGGCTGCTAGCTTGGATTTTATTCAACTGGTTTAAAACTTCTTCCTTAAAGAAGTGTCAGTTGTGACTCTTTGGCTTAGTGCTTTTTAAACGCTGTGAAAAGCCACGTTGCTAATTTAGTACTTCAACCTTAAATCAGTTGAGCTAGTTTAGGTTAGCTCCATTTCCATCTCACTAAAATTAATGGTAGAATTATGTTTTCCATCTTTTGTTGTTGTTGCTAAAACATCTGTATTTTGAATCCTGCGTGTTAGGACTGGAAGCTGCTGCTGTTTTAATGCCCTAGTCTGTGAACACAGATGGGACTGAGAATAACTAAAAGTTATTACTGCTAAATGGCTATTTGGGTGCTTTTGAAATGACTGATTTCTGGAGGATATCTCCTTACTACTGTTGGTAGTTGGTGACATTTATCTGCTAGCAAAAGCTCAAATATATGGCAGTTATCCTCTTATTTCTGCTTGTAGTGCTTATTTTGTTCAGAAAATAAAGCCATACCAACAATATATTTTACATATTTGGGCTTAAGCCAAACAAGTATGACTGTACCAACAGACACTTTCAAGCGTGTACTTGGCTTTGTGCTATTTTCTCCTCTTCTAGAGCACCTGGTGGGGAGGGAGGGGCGGCAGAGAGCACAGAAAGGTTTCCTTGTTCTCGGTTCCGGTGCTTGGCTGCCAGCAACAGCGGTTATGAGAAGTCCCGTGTCTCTGGGTTAGAACGTACTACTCGGTGCCGAAAGAATATTTGGGATTACAGCTACCAGGACTCTAGTAAAGATTGATTTGTTTGTTTGGTTGTTTTTTTTAAACGTAGTCTTATCTAGTCTAATTTGAGTTTCTCTGGCAGGGTCAATATTTGGTGTTTCTGGAAGTAGAAGCAACAAATCCTCTTACATGGTATTTTTCTTCTCTTTAGGTGTTCCGTTGGAATATACGTCGCACATTTATGGCGATTCTGAGTGTGAGGGCAGACTTCTGCCAGGCCCAGCACAGCATCCTGGCTGACAAGTGAGCTGAGTGCAGGGGGTTCTACGTGCCATAATTACTTTGCCTTGAAGACTCCAGACACAGTGAACACACTCAAATATATGGGATATCTTCTGCAAATTGGAAGCATATTCCTCTTACTGACTCTAGCAAAACTAAGCATCAAGAAAACAAAGTGGAGAGAAAATCTGCCCTTACTTTTTTGCCTCACCAGTGCCTAAATGTAGAACAGGCTGCCTAGTCTTGCATGTAGTCAGAATTTTTGGAGTCTGAAGGATACCACCTGCAGTAATTGAGGCCGAAGTTGAATTCAAGTGGATTCTGAAGCAAACCTGCTTTTCTAGAAGTGAATTCTTTAAGGAACAAACACATCAAAGCAAGCTCTGATCAATCCCAGGCATTTTAGTGGTCTTTTTAATGTTTTCTGCTGTGAAACGTTTCCAAGGTTATTGATTTTTTTTTTTTGTAATTTTTTGGCCCCTTACACATTTTGTTTGCCATTATGAACCGTCCAGCCCCCGTGGAAATTACTTACGAGAACATGCGTTTCCTGATCACTCACAACCCAACCAATGCAACTCTCAGCAAGTTCATAGAGGTAAGGCACTCAGAGTATCATCCTTCTTCCCTTATGTGCTCGTATTTTCTGTAGAAGTACTGAACAGTCATTCTTCACACCTGTGGCTCTATGCTTTGCCTATATGTAACTTAAGGCATTTTTATCTTTAATATAGTGTTCACATTCTCTTGACAGTATGAGAAGAGAATCCACTTTTTCCAAAGTCCTGTGTTTCTCTAATTGTGGGAGGCTGGATGAGCTTCCATTTTAGAATACGAACACACACCCTTGCTGTCATTCTGGTCCTGGTTTCTGAAGGACTGCACGTTCTGTGATTCTAAATGTTATTTTCATTAAATAATTCAGTGCTTGTAATATATTGATCTATCGCTCATCTTTTGGCTTTTAAATAAGTAGTTAACAGAGTTGTAATTGGTTTCTGAGCTTTCTTCTTCCTTAAAGTAGGATTAAGCACACTACTTACACTGATGTTGTAGTTTACAGGATGTAGTCTCAAACTGCCCTACCAATCGCAGAATTGTCAGAGATTTCAGGTGCCAGAATTTATCCATGAAAAGTGACATCTGCCTGGGTTGAACTGTGGGAAGAGTCAATTACAATGCTCAGACCGTTACTGACACAATAAGATCGTAAATACTGCAAAATTTAATATTCAGTTTTCTGAAAAAGTAACAGGTGATACCATCAGAGAAGTACTAGTACAGTGTATTTCTGCATGCTAGCCTGCTCCAAACCTGCTATATCTTTGTGCCCTTATATCTTATATCTAGAGGACTTTTATCTTGCATATGCAGGTCTTTTTCATTCCAAAGAGATCCTGTCATCTGATACTGATGTCTGACCGGGGCTATTAACAGACTTCCATCATTCAGCATTGCGCTCTTCACCATGAATCTGTTTGGATATTAGTGGTTAATCTTGTCTGAAAGCCACATTCTTTTGGTCTTTATAAATACTTTTTTTCCCCATTGTTGTGGATTGTCTTCCTTTTTCAGGAGTCTTGGCTCTGGAATATATATTATTGCTAATTGTTAGGAGTTATAGTGATTTAGTCCAAACATGAGAGGAAATTCTGCTTGCTGTATGAACCTTCAAAGTGAACTGGAACAGCTTTTGTTTGATCTTCTGATTATTTATCTAGCACAATGTGCTACTTATAGTGCATTACAAGGAAGCTAGAGTATGGTGGTGTGTGTGTTCTGTTCCTCCCTGCCTCAAAATGTCAACACTGGCTGAAGCAAACAGTTCCAGGCTTCTATTTAAAGAGAAGAAGCTGCATGGAGAATATAAGCAGCTATTTTAATTTTGCTCTTATACGTGCAATTTTTTTCCACCTTGGCACTTCCCTAGAGAAGAAGAATTCAGAGGCGTTTCACATTTATTCCTGTAACCCTTGTCCTGATGTAGGCCATAAACCCCCCTTCCTGTGTTGGCCGTTGCTCCTTCGTTGTGTAGTCACCTTGGAGCTGTGCAATAGTTGTGGCACTGCTGAGACTATAAAATGTTTAGTTTTGTAGCTGATGAGAAAGTTCTTTAATTCTTCACTCTGTCAAGTGTGCTCACGTGTTTTCCCTTTTCTTAAAGGAGCTGAAGAAGTACGGAGTGACAACCTTGGTGCGAGTTTGTGATGCCACTTATGATCAAGCTCCTATCGAAAAAGAAGGAATCCAGGTTCTAGTGAGTTGCCTTTAAAACTGTCTAAAAATGAAAAATCACTTGTCTAGAAGTGGTGGGGATGGCCTTCATGCTTTGGGCAAGAGCTTATGACTGTTTCAGATTGGCCAAAAGCATTGTGATCACCTGTGTCAGATAAAGGTGGTTTTGAGAAACTCCTTGTACTTTTGTGAAAGGTACTTGCTGATTCATTGCTATCACCTGAGCGCTTTAATTGCAATAGAAATGTCTGTTCCTGGATTTCTGGGTTTGTTGAGATATTTTGATTGCCTTTTAGTGACTAGTTCAATACTAATCCAATGTTGGGCTTTGTGTGTCATGCAACTTGGTTTGGTCCTTTTTCTCTAGATACAGCACTTCTTGGCTTCACTGCTGACCTTCTCAGGATGCAGAAAAAACTCCCTTCTCTTGCTCTTTCAGAAAGTGCCACGTTTTGAGACTATAGCTGACACGTTGATCCAGGCTTCCGCGGCCTGGCTGTAGCAGGATATTGGTCGATAGCCTCCTCATTGCTCACCTCTAAATGGAGCCTGGCTGCTGGTGGCTTCCCTGTTCAGCAGGTGGAATTCCTTAACTGCTGCTCAGAGTTAATATTATGCAATGACTGTCTGACTATATCGTCTAGCATTGCTTGGTGTTTTAGGGGAGGTTTTCTTAATAGGTGTGTGCTCATACTAAGCTTGCAGGCGGTATTTTTCTAGGCAATACTTCTGAATTATTATAGTGTGTCAGATATAATCAGTTTATTTTACTGGAGTGAGTAATGCTCTGTTTTGAGGTCAGAAATTGCATCTTACCTTCTTGTTGCAGGTAGTCAGTCTTCTATTGCCTCTTGATTTTTATGGCTCAGTCTGGGGAAAACTTACGCAGTTTTCCATTAGGAGAAAAACTTGTATCCTGGCATATCTGTCAAAACTCCACGTACAGGTCAGTCAGGTTTCTTGGCTCCTTGCCCTAGTAAGCATTTACTCCAGTTCCAGGCAGCCACGTGTGCCTCAGTGTTGCTGGAAAAATCAGTCACTACAGGGCTACCAGTGCTCCTAGGGCTGTGCTCTGGAATAGCATTTTTGTTCACTCTAGAGCTGTCTTGGACTTGAGCATCACAGTATTTTTGGGCACGCTGCTGTGAAACCTCTAGCTGCGATACTCCAAAGGTTGCCAGAGACTGGGAGGATTAAACTTCTGGTGTGGAAGCCCTCAGAGCTCTGATTTAAGCTGGGGCTTAGAGTATTTCTGTGTTCCTATGCCAGAGCACAGATCTGAGTTCTTCCTAGAAGACTTAGGACAGTTTTGCAGGTGTCCAGCTCTGCCAGGGTGGCTGCCTTGTGAGGCCAGCTGACCTTGGCTCCTGCAGCTGTGAGCGAAATCCATCTTCTCCAGTCTGTGGCCAGAGCCTCCGGGGCAGCTGCAGGAGCTGGGGAGTGCTCTGTGCTCTGGAGCCTGTGCTTCCGAAATGGTTCGGGGATTTTGGTTCTCGAGAAACTTTAAAAACTTGGGGTTGGCTAGGTTTGAACTGAAAGCAGTTTTTAGAGGAAGCTTTTCTAAAAACTGGAAATGGTGTTTCCGCCAGCTCTGCTAAGCACCGTTCTGTTGGAGAGCCTTTCGCTTTGAGTAACACATGCGAGAGTCTTGCGAGTACACATTTGCCGCAGCTAACAAGCCTCTCCGCATTTCATATGTACCAGTTCTTCTTAGTACTCCACTGCTGCAGAAAGCAAAACAGGAGAGAGCATAAATCCCCCAGGCATCTGTTAAGGGTAACAGAAGCAGGAGGTGACAGGGAAGGTTTGCTGCTAATATCATTAGTCGTCCTGATGATCCCAGTCATGAGGTGGTCTTAGTAATTTGCTGTATTGCAATAGTGTTTTGCTATTTGAGATAAGCTTAACTAGTCACCAACATGACCACCTCCTGTATAGCTTTTCCTTCCGATGAATGCATGTTTTTTGAAAGCAGAGTCCTCTTGCTGTTCAGAAATGGTATTGAATTACCATCTGGCTGAGAAAATAACACATCACTATTTAAAGCTAATATTTGCTTGCAAAAATAACATTAAGATTAAAAACAGCCTGAGAGAGATTAGTGTCTATTTTAAAACTGTTGAGGTCAAAACCATAGTGAAACCCCTGAAAATGAGAGCATTTTAGCAGAGCCTGCTCTCATGCCGGGATACAGGATCATGTACTGGCAAGATGGGTAGAATGTGGCAGCTAGAGAGTAGCTTTGGCAGATGGCATAGTGAGAAAGTAGAGAATTAGATGTTCCATGTTTGAAGTAGTACTATTGCATGCACATGTTTATCAACAGAGATTAAATCCAGGAGACAGGAGGCGGGGATGGATTTAGTTTCTGTGGGCTTATGTGGTTCTTACAGTTATGTTCATGTGTAAGGTCTTGTGACATAAAAACGCTCCATTGGAGAGAAAAAAAAAAAAAGGCAGTGTTTTTTCTGGAATTATTTTTGCACTGGCTGGCAACCAAGGAGTTTTGTTCATCTTCAGGATGTAAGACAGATTGCATTGTTCCCCTTTGATCAGTCCTTCATTTACTGTTAATCCCTGGATCGAACTTTCTTCACCCTCTGCGCCCACCAGCGTGGCCACTGCCTGAATGCTAGTGGGCAGTCGGGAGTGCCTGTGTTAGAGCTGTGACTTCGTTGCCATCCAATACTGCATCGCTGTGGACCCTGGTATTGAAGGTGGGGAAGTTCCCTGCTGGTGGCTTGCAGTCCCATCCTACGCAGATGCAGGCAGTTCTGGGAGCGTTTTGCCTGCTGTAACTTCAGTGCGAGTTGCACACGGGTTTTGAAGAAAGGGTCCTTTGTCATTTTAAAGTCCTGTTACTGCTTCTTGGCCATCTCAGTTCTGCATTGCCGGTCCTGCAGTTGTTGCTGACTGACAAACCCAGAGCTGTTCTGCTGAGCAACGCTGCTCCAGATAAAGGGTAAATAAGAATAACCCTTTCTTGCCTGTCATTCTTCCCAGCTGCTGCAGTGTGGCACAAAAGAGCTGTATTTTCTGTTTGTGCAATTGTCGTGCATCATCCTGGTTATTAACGACTGGTTTGGTCATGGAGCTTAGCAATTTGTTTTCTATCCTGTCCGACAGGAATTCAGAGGTGATGCTGGCAGAACTCATAATCAGGAAAAAAACTGCAAAACTTTGCAGCAATTATTCTTCTAGTCCCAGAATTATTCTTGTTCCTTGTTCTGGGCAGTGTCCCATGCAGCAGCAGTGTTTTATCAGTGCTAATTTAATGTCAGTGGTGTGCCATTCCTGGGAAGGTGATGATCTGTGGGGAAATGACGATTGTGATTAATTCAGGCCAGCACAAGAGTTATGTGGACGTGATGGTTAACATGTAAGCTAAAGCAATGGAGTCAGCTCCTGCGTTTGGTCTGAAGGAAGGGATTTAATTTTACCTAAAACGAGGACACAGAACTGACATGTAAATCCTGTTTTTTAGCAAGGCAGTTTCAAAAGAAAACGTCTTGCAATGGGTAATGCCTCTTCTCTTGGCAGCTCATCTCTTCCTGGGACAGTGGATGACACTAGGCCTAAAATAATACAGCTAGCAGTGTGTGATTGAGTGGAAAATCTCATAAAAGCCTTTTATTAGAAAGAGCAAGTTTTACTTTATGATCTTGCTTCTATAGCCTTTTATTTTGCTGTGTTGTCCCAGATATTTTTAATTTCCCGTTTGCTTTAAAAAAGTTCTCTGCGCTCTTCAGATTTTGTGTATCTTTCTGAATTAATTGCATATAAAGTTATTTCAGTAACTTAAAGCTTTCTGTTTTTGCGGGTCCGAGACACACATTTCCACCTTGCAGCTTTTTTAAGTGCTAACACATTTATAAGGTGCTCTTGGGCTGAGGTCTGTGCTAAGCTGTACTTGCTATTCAGGAAGTGTTAGGGTAGCAGTAAGTGCATTTCAAAATGAAAAGTCTGGTGGTTTTTTACTTTTGGTTGTACTTGTTCAGAGTTTCTGCGTGCTTCTTTCAAGCTTCAGAGAGTATTACTTTGTATTAACTTGTTCTCAAGATACTACCTGAAAGACTTGTTTCTAGCCAATGGGGGAAGAAGAGGCCTCTTTTCAAAGCAATTTCCCTACCATTTGGAGAGGTTGTTGAATAATATGAAACTCTGGCTATGAGTCGCTCTTGTAAAATGCATTGCAGTCATCTAATGAAAAGTGCTAAATAACTACTAAGTATTAGTTTTTCCCTTGCATCTAGGAGTGCTCTTTCTACAGCACTCCCTGTGTCTGAGAAGATTATAAAGCATGTGATGTTGTGTTTGGTCCTGAAATGTAGGACGTGTAGTACTCCACTTAGCACGAGTTCCAGGAGAGAGCTGTGACCTCAGGAAAATGGGAAGCTTCTGACATGTAATTTTGATTGACAGCCATGTTGATGATATTAAATGTGATCTAAGTAATTTAAATGTTGGCTACCCCTTAAATAGGCAGAAACGTAATTGTAAATGCTGCTTAGTTGTTGACTTTTCCTTTGTCTAAGCGCTCCTCTTTTTCGCTTGTGAATGTGTTTTTTTGACTTGCAAATACTGAGGTAATTTTAACTGTCTTGCTTGTTGGATTGATGGCAGCTGGACAAGCTGATCCATTTGAGCTGTTATGAAGTACTTTCTCCTCTGCTGATCCCCTTGGATTGTTATGAAGCAGCTTCTCCTCTCTTCAGAGGCCGCAGTACAAATAGTATTTTAAACGGTTGACACAACCACAGGCAAAAGTCTACAGAGTTCTCATCTTTCAAATGTTTATTTGAAACGTCTATTGATTTTTACATGTTTTTAATGAAATGATATTTCAAGGGCAGCTATTTTTCTAAAAATTCTATACTACAAAGGAGTTAGTGTAGAGTTTTATTGCAATTTTATCGAAAAGTGCAATTAAATGATTGTTAAACATTTAGTGTTGCGCTATGATATTGACTCGTGGACTTCTGTGCAACCAGAAGAATACTCACAGCACTGTTCATATAATATGCACTTCTTGCTGAATGGAATATTTTGCTTCTCCCAGTTATGGTTGCCTTGCTGGTGATTATGTATTGAAATCGATATAGCTAATGTCCTTTTTTTCCTTCAAAGGACTGGCCATTTGATGATGGAGCACCACCCCCAAATCAGATAGTTGACGACTGGCTAAACCTGTTGAAAACCAAATTTCGTGAAGAGCCTGGATGCTGTGTTGCTGTTCACTGTGTTGCAGGGTTGGGAAGGTTCGTATTCTGCTGGCTTGTTTTTTTGTACTGGACTGACTTTGTTTGGGAGGTAGGTCATGGAAGGTGTTAAGTAAATGCCAGTTTTGCTGTTTTCTCCCAAATAACACTTTAAAGCAGCATCAAGTTGTCATTAAAGCATTGTCATTAAAGTGAGAGAGATTTACTGCTGCTAAACATCTTCAGCAATTTCATAACTGATCAAGGATGAGAGGAAAAACTTGGAGAGATTGTTCAGAACACTTCTGTCAATCATGAGCGACACAAGCAGTTAGAGATGCTATTAATTTGAAAGTTTGTCTCTGTGAAAACAAGAACTCTTGTGCTTCTTGACAAATACAGTATACACGTATAGTACAATTTCTAAAGCTGTACATTTTTTTTTAATTTTCTCTTATTTTTAACTAGTATACTATTAAGCATGCGGTAATAAAAAAAGCATTTAGAAAAACTGGTTCAATTACTTTCTTACTCTAAAGTGGCTTCACTTCAGTGATAAGAAGAGTTAGGCTTGTATTTCTTGCTTATGTGCAGACTGATGCTTCTCTTCTCAGTGCTCAAAAGATAACTTCCTTCTTTGGGAAGAACTTCCTTTCAAGATGAAAAAAAAAAAAAAAAAAAGACTGATTTGGGAAAGTGAAATGCTACATTCATATTCCCAACTGTAATCTCTGAATGTTATGTTTATTCTATGGGCTAGAAGGAAACAGAGCATGTTAGTATTCTTACAGTAACCATGGGACTGTTAATATTTAAGGATATGAATGAGTGGGCAAGAAAGGTGGATTAAAGAAGTCAAGTAAGCACAAAGTTGGAGTGCGTCAAGCTCTTAAATTTCCACCTCTAGAGAAGAAGAGATGGGGGAAATGAAGAGGTCGAGGGAGAAACAGCCAATATTTAAAGACACAAGAGCCAAAAAAACAAGGCAATTAACATTTGTTTATCCATTTCTGCTCTATTTTTATCTGAGGAACACCTTTAGGAAGGTGGCCATGTGTAACTCGTGATTTTCAGTTCTCCTGTTTCTTGCATAATACCAGGCCAAAGGGTACCAGAAGCTTTTCCCACCTTGTGTATATCACATAAACTCATGTCTGTTCCGTACAGAATGACCTTTTTGCTGTTGTTCTAGGACTATTTCTGGCAGAGGGAAAAGCAAGAGCTTCACAGATTTTGCTTTAATCTGGAAAACTGTCTACCTGTAGTAGGGAATTGAACTTCAACTATAATGAGGAGACAGCTTTTTCTGTTTTTTTTGTTTGTTTGTTTGTTTGTTTGTTTTTTGTTTTTGTTAAAATGGCTTTTGAAGTTTCAAAATATTTCCTTTGGAAAGTGAATAATTGTCTTTATGCAGGTGCAGCATGGCGGTGAGAGTTGTTTCTCCTGAGCTATGTTTTTGTTTAGCCAGGAGTGCACATTGTCCAATTGTTAGCACCGATTTAATCCTTCACTACTCAGAGGTGCCTCTTGCAACTGTGTGTGTTCAGTGGGATGAACATCAGTCCAGGAGAAAGTCAGTGTGTACTGGGATTTCTGCTTGTTTGAAAAGCCAGCTCTTTACACTTAACTGATTTCCAAAACGTGGACTCCAAAGTAGAAAATTCTACTCTGTTGTCCCTGGAACTCCCAGTTCCATGTACAGCATGTAATTAAAAAAAAAATCTATACAAGTCATCTGTTCAGTGCTCTATAGATCTGTCTCACGAACAGCTAAATCTACAGTGTCATAAGCAGCAAAATGTACCCAAGAGGTGTTACACACTTGTTGGGGCAAAGTAGAAAATTAGGTTATAGTGAAATGAGAAAGCCTAAAAGTCTAGAATTACTGTTTCATGCCCCAAACGCTAAGGAGTTATTGCTTTTGTTTGTTTGTGTGCTGGGAGCAGAGCTGCCTGCTAAAAGAAATTTTACATTAGGTACTCAGCAGGCAAATGTCTTTCTGTAGATAAAAAGAGAAAATACTTAAGCTATCTGTTTATAGATTAATTTGGTGTATTTTGAGGGATTCAATACATTGTTTATCTAGATCTTCCTTAAATATTGATTTCTCCTTTAGGGCTCCTGTACTGGTTGCACTTGCTCTCATTGAATGTGGAATGAAGTACGAAGATGCAGTTCAGTTTATAAGGCAGTAAGTTAAACTTCCCCATTCTCAAGAAATCTCTCAGTTTATGTTGTATTTGAATGTCGTGCGTCTTCAGCAGAGTTTTAGATTTCTGATTTGTTTTCTAGTAGCTATATCCTGACGATAATGGGCATGACTTTGACATTAATGCGAAGGCTCTAAATCTGGACTTACACATTAAGCCATTGACCAAAGATTCAAAGATTTTGAACTTGGGAGGAAAAAATGTCTAGGCTGTAAAAATTTTGGATTAATTGAACATGGACTAATTACTCACAATTAAACACAAAATAAAATTCTAGTGAGGTTGGGCCCCCAGGCAGAATTTCTACAGCAAGTAGGTGAGCACCAGCACTCCCACAGGTGTTGTGGGTGAGTGCTTATCCACGCAGCAACCACCCTGTCTGGAAAAATAACAAAACTGGTGAAGGATGAGACTGCAGAGCTCAGTTTAGTGATAACATCAGACCTTGAAATGAAGCCCAGCAGGTAAGATTATGTTGAATGAGCTTTGCCAAAAAAGCAATTCATCCTTTTATGGATTCCCAGGGTCTTCAGTTGTCTTTGTAAACTGTATTGCTGTCAACAGATTTTTCTGAATTTTTTCTTTCTTAAATTCCTTTTTTTTCTTCCTGGGTGTGGTACCTTTTATACCGAGAAGCTCTTTTCTGAGAACCTTTTACTGTATTAGCTGAGTAAGACTATGACATTCAGATACAAATATATAAGCAGCACGTGCATCTGCAAGGAAAGGGTGACCTTGATGCTGTTCAGTGACTACTGCTGGTGATGGAAATCAGCTCTCCCAATCCAAGAAAATATGCTGAAATTTGCCAACTGGATTTTGATTTTAATATTGGCATGCAGATGGTGAACTGCACGTGCTGGTCTGGTTTATCGTTCTTCAAAGTGTCAATGGCCATGGAATGAAGCCAAAATGCTGTTTTGTAGATATAGCAAAGCTTTGAAATGAGGACTAAGCTGCCTTAGAATGTATATGGTGATGGAAGCAGTACTTTTTCCATTGATACTAGCCTTCATTCTCTTTGTTTTAGGAAAAGGAGGGGAGCTTTCAACTCCAAACAGCTGCTTTACCTTGAGAAATACCGACCTAAGATGCGATTACGCTTCAAAGATGCCAACGGTCACTGCTGTGTTCAATAAAAAAAAAAGTCTCAAACGAAGGCAGAAGTTAGCATGGCTGTTTTCTGGACTCTTGGCACCTGGAAATGTGAATCTGGAATCAAACTACGTCATCAAATTAGCGGTGGAGTCAGTGCTCCGCAACCTCTGTCCTAATGGTGGTGATGATTGAAAAAAATAAAAATAAAAAAAATTTAAGAGAAACATTTCAGTGAAGGATTGTTTTCTCCTTAAGCTGCAGTTTGAACATCTGCAAGGAGAAAATCAGTTTCTGAACCTTCTGTATTTTTAACTTTTTAAGAAAAGAAATAAAGTAAATTTTATGTCTAAGGAAAACCAGCAGAGCATTGGCTTGTGCAGAAACTATTTTCTTGATTTGAGGAAAGTACGCCACAGTTAGGGCCTGACTCTTTTAAATGGAATTGCCTTTTTTTTTTTAACCTTGCTGGGAGCTGGCAGACAGACATGAGAAGGAGCCTTTGTTGCTGTATGGGAACAGTCTGATGGCCTTAAGCCCACCCTGGGCATATTCTAGAGATCTGGCGATGTCTGTGTTGTATGTCCACACGGTGTTCAGACTCTGCAGGTGTGAAAAAACTTCCTGGTGGGCTTTAACAAAAGACTCACTACCTAGTATCTTTGGTGAATCTGCTAAAGTCCTTTTTGGATTGGTGGGAGACAGTGCTTTTAACTGTGTGAGTGTGTGTGTGTGTATGCACGGGCGTGTGATCTTGTGTGTATGTCACAGTCTTATTTTTCCAAAGAATTTGGCTGAAATGTTGATTGTCTTTCTGTTGCTAGATAGAAAATCTATCCCGGCAGGAGACTGATGTTTAAAAGTGTCCTAGGTGAGCAAGGGGCAATTCAGACAAGGACTTAAAACTAATTTATCTCTCATAAGGAAGAAAAAAAAGGCTTTTTGCTGCTGTCCAGATTCTCTGCCTTGCTGAACACAGTAAATCAGGATTCGGGGGGAGGGTTTTGTTTGTATCATGTATGAGGTAAAGTTGGTACGCACACAGTAATGCGGTCCATGAATAAACGCCTAGTGTGGGTCTTTTCCCAGGCTAGCCCTCATGTACAGTTCAGTTTAACCACTGATGGCCTTGTTATTTTTTATTAGGGTCTTTTGGAGGGAGAATCTCTAGCTACACACCAACATGCCTATCATGTATCCACCATTGGCAGGCCATAAATATGCTGATTTTTGCAGTGTGGACTGGCACCACGTTCTCTTTGTAGGGCCACTGGTGTTGTCAGTGAATTAATCAAGACAAGTCATTTTACAGCTTCTAATAAGCAGTTTCAGTCAGGTGACTTCTACCAAACACACGTTAACTTAGTGCCCTGCCCTAGTAGTGACCTCATATGCTTTCAACTTGACATTATGTCTGTAATATTCAGCAACTGAAGGCTTTGAATACAGGTTTAGGGTCATACTCTCCTGTGATCGTTCGCCGTGGAGCACCAAAGGCTTTTGTTGGTCTGTGCCTGTAGCAGGTGTAGACTGGTACCCACCTTTTACTGATACCTCAGCTCCTGGCGATGTGAACTGCCGTCCCAGGGTTTCTTCCTGTTCGGACTTCTCTTTTCAGTCCGCAGCTTAACTGCACAAACAACAAGTAATGGACTTCTAGAATTCTATTCCTGGAAGGGATTTATAAATTTAAGCAAAAAGTAATGGTACTTGTCAAGCCCCTCACTTTACAGCTGCGCTGACAGACCTGTTTGAGGTCCGTGGCTAGGAAACACTGCACTCCACAAAACTCCGTCTGTACCCTGACTCAAGCTGTATGGCTGTACTGAGTTCCTTCCTCCCTTTAAGATGTGTAACGTTTCTGATTTCTTTAATAGATAAAGGAGACGTGAAAGTGTTTGTGATGTTGATGCGTACGTTAGGGAAATAACCTATCTGGTAATGTCTGAGTCTGCGTGGAAGGTAGATGATGCTGAAATCACCTAATTCTGGCCTTTACCTTCCCCTCGCAAACTAGAAGCCTGATGTTCTAATTGTTTCGGCAAATTAAAATCGTTGTTTTTAGTAAAATGAAATATTGGTAGTTAAAGCTGATTTGACAAATGATGGAGGTCAGATTGGAGGGGAAGGTGTTGAGCTGGATTAAAAACCGAACCCCAAACCCTTCTGAAGAACAATTAAAAAAAAAAAAAAAATTACATGCTCTATGTATAACTCTGCATTCTTCCCCTTAGTTTTACTCTGGTTTATAATGTACTAATTTTCATATGCTATGACTCTGCAGCCTTAATTGAGGAAAATTAGTGAAAAGTGCAGACTGTCATACAGTATAGACACAAACGGGGGGAGTGTAATTGTGACCGATGTCCAGTAGGCACAATACTTGGTTCAGCACTTGAACGTAGTGCAATAAAGTTCTTGCAGTAAAACGTATTCCCTCTGGCTCTTGATGAATTTATTGCAGCTCATTAATGTCAAATGCTCTTCTTTAAGCTGATTTGTAAAGGCCTTCGGACAAGTTTGCCGGTGCCCTGTGTATGACTGATCACTGTTGGGTACTACATGGCTTGGAGTTGCTGGTGGGAAGGCTGCTGCTCCTTTGAGGAGAGGGAGCAGTGCTACAGACAGGAACTGTTTTCTTCCTTTCAAGTTACCTGTTTATAGAAGCGTAGATTTACCTTTAAACAAACAAAACAAATGCCCCAAACAAAACAACAGCTCTGAACTTTCCCAAGAACTGTCAAAGATCTGTTGCACAACTTTTCTGTTGTGCCCTGGACAAGACTAGACACTGTGCCACCTGGCAGAGCTTGAACGGGGTCATTGTTTTGGGGTAACAATGAGCGAGTTTCTGGAGTCCTGGATCCCAGTCAGTTCCCCTTCCTCGGTAGTGGAATGCCACTGCATTGATCTGTATAATTTATTTAAATAATACTAAGGTGCTATTTTCTGGGCTTCACAGATAACAATCCAATCAGCTTTGCTTTGCTGCCATCAAAGAAATATGTTACTTGCAAATCGGTGTCGTGTTTCTAATATTTATCAGATTTTTCCCACTAGTGTACTAGAACAAAATTTTCCTCCCTGTTGGCAATGAGATAATAAACCACTTTGACTGCAAGATTGGCAGCAGTAACTGTGAAGTTCCAGCTCCTCTTTGTATAGGTTTTGTTGTTTGTGTTGTTTTTTTTTTTTTTTAAACACCAAACTCTTGCTTTGTTTGTTTTTCGGAGTTTCTACCTTTTTGTTTGCCGTGCACCAAAATTAAATGTCTTGCTAATCAAAGGCTACTCGGTATAAAAAAATACCATGCATTTAACTGGAACTGAGATATTCCTGTATAATATGAGTTACTTGTTTCTCTTGCTAATTTTTTTTTTCACTAACATCTAGGCAGCTTCAGATACTGATACTTTAACTGGAGATAGCACTTAATCGCATGCATATTTATATCACTTACAATGCTACTTTTGGAGCAATTAAGAATGATAAGCAGAGTGGAGTGACTGCATGGGGAAGGAAACGGCAGGAATCACGGTTTGCACTTCTATAATAGTGTATGTTATTTTAACTGAAAAATTATAAATCATTTAACTTAGTCTTAACGCTTGCAAATCAGTTCCAGAGAGTGTTGAAGTACCCTGGGGGAGGGGAAGAATAGCTTTTTGTCAGGGAGGAGAGCTGAAGTAAAATGTTACGGTCACTGTCAAACCTGTTGTCTCTCTAGATTTGTGTAGTGTCACCGCTCCGGACAACAGCGCTCCCGCACAGGCTGAAGAGGGTCAGAGCCTCGGCTCCGGCTTGGGATCGTCCCCAACAGACAGAGGGGCTGCTTAGGCTCGGGCACTTGGAGCGCGCAGTGATTTGTGGCTGAGCTCCACACTCAGTTCCCAGGCTCGGGCAAGCAGATTGCTGTACTCGTCTGGCTGCTCTGGAGGCTGGCGTGGCTGCAGAGGTGTGAAGTTGAGGGCATTAAGTAGTTCCTCGACTCTTCTGTGAAAACGGAGACGCCAAGGAACCCTGTCTAGAGCTGGAGTTACGTGATTAAGTCCCAAAGGGCCATAACAGGTAATGGTTTTCGCAGGTTTATCTGGAACACCTTTCAAATTAGGCTGTCCAAGGGCTGTGTGGACATCGCTACCATGGTAGTTCGATGTTAAATATTTGTATCCCCGTTTCACAAAAACCAAAACCAAAGGCAAGGAGCTAAATCTTAGGACCTTCCCTTGTTCTGACTGCTTGCTTCATCAGAACTTAAATCACCATCGTCAGTGAATGAAGTGAAGTGAAGTCTTAATTGGGTTTCGTGCCATATATTTAGTCTAGATCCTGCTACTACAGACTGGTGGGACAACAACAAAAAGAAAATTAGGCTATCTCATTAAGTTATTGGCTGACAAAGTTGTTGGTGCCAAACTCTCTTTCCTGGGCTTTTGCACTTCTCTTTGGGCAGATCCTCATTTTCGGGGCTGTGGGACCAAGTAACTGAGCACCTGAGCCCGTGGCGGGGCTGGTGGTGTGACTGGCAAGGAGCTTGCCTCTTGTGGGTGAGGTGGAGAGGCTGCTGGAGGAGCCGTGTGGTTTTGGCAGTGGCAGCAGTGATACTGGCAGGGTAGCTGGAGTTTGAGGTGGCTGTGTCTGTGCCCTTTCTTACAGGGCTTAACTCTGTAGATGGAGACAAACGAGGGACACCGGGAGCCAACGCCACAGCAAAATCCCTTATGCAAATCTGTGGATGGATTAGAAGAGCTCAAGGTGGGGAAAAGAACCAGGTAAGGAATGGCTTTTTCTCTCTCCAGTAAGGGCAATGAAAAGCACTGAGTAATAACGCAATTCCTTTAGGGCTACACAAAGTCAGCAGAGGGAGTGAGCCCGGTCACAGGGTGTGGGACATCCTCTGTGGCTCCTGAAGCTGCTTTGCTTTGCTGGGAAGCAGGGCTGAATGCTGATGGCTGGAGTCCATTACTGAACCAATTCTCTCACTGACAAGCACCCCGAGGGGACACGCATGCAGTCAGTTGGAGGATAGGATGTTGTGAAAGGCCCCCTGCTCCTGGCGCAGCAGCGATGAAGCAGGGATGCTGGGGCTACGAACATCTGCAGGATTTCGCAGAGAATGGAGAGCACAGCATGAACCCCGGGCTGAAATAATATTCAGAAAGCCCTTGGGTTGTCTTTGGCAAGGCTGTGCGTGCGGAGCTTGTGACCTTCCTGGGCTACTGTTTTGTTTCTGGTTTTTATTGTCCTTGTTGTTATCCAGAGGGCCGCCGGATCATTAGCGTGCTGGGTGGCACGGTCTTGCTGAGCTGGTTATTCCAATTGACTAGACTTAGTGCTTTAGGGTGCCTTTTCGCTGCGGATAATTCTGCATGCAGGCTGACTCTTGTGCTACTTCGTGATTTATTGCCATTTCAATTTCAAATTTCAATTTCCAACAATAAAAGGGAAAAGGACATTCTTGCGTGGAATATAAACGGCTTTAGAACTCAAATAAGAAATTTTCCTAGAGGAAAGGGCAGCAGAGCCCATCAGGCTGGTGCTGAGTGGCGTTCGTGGGAAATGTTAAAATAGCAGCAGCTTTTTGACATCTAATCCTTGCTGCTGCTCAGCCCTGCTGCCTGTGAGTTTGAAGTGCTACGAGTGCAGGCAGAGCCTCCTGCTTTTTCGAGAGCTATGATGGGATCGATATGTTCCCACAGAATGCTTCCATCCCATCGTTTCAGCTTTTGGCAGGGATAGACGTGCTTTTCTCTGTTTCTGTTGCTTGAGGGCAGTAAGCGAGTCAGTGGGTCTCCTGCCGTCACATCAGGCGCGGGGGACATAAAATGCAGATTTGATGAACTCCCTGGGGATGGAGGGGCTGACTGGTGCGTTGGAGGAGTCAGCTGGAGCGTATCGTACCGCAGAGCACCTGCTGCATGACCCGTGCTGGGATAGCTGGTGGCGGGGTGGGTACAAGCCACAGATTTCTTCCCTTCTCTCCTCCCTAAACATTGAAAATAAGATGAAGGGTAACAAAATGTTGTCAGGCTAATAGGGAAAAAAAAAAAATAAATCTGGAGGAAGATCTGCGTAATGCACAACTTAATGATAATCGCTCTCTTCCCAACTGTTAATTTGAGCTGCTCTGCCACTGGTTGTGCTGCAAGCTGTGTGGGACGGGGACCTTGGGTTACGGACAGGCTTTTGGGGTGTTCCTTTTTGTGTAACGCTAATTCGTATGGGTGGTGTCGTTGCAACTGGGATTCAAAGTCAGGCCTGAATCTCGCAGCCATGGAGTGGGGCAAGAAAAAAAGATTCGATTAAAAAAAAGAAAAAAAATGTTGTCAAGGAAACTGCTCTCACAGTACCACTGCGCGCAGCCAATAAGGCACAAAGAAAAGTCTCCCCACAGCAGAGCTGTGTGCAGCGCGGGGTAGGCTCCACAAACGTAATTGAGACAGCAGGAATTCAGTGCGAACTACAAAGCCTTGTTTTGATTACCGTGTGGACTCCATCCCAACCTGCTGTAGTTAGGCTTTGTACCTTCGTTAATGAGCTGGTCTTGCTTTCCTTTCTTGTAAAGCTAGCCAGAAATTTTAAATAGGAGAAGGGGTCAGGAGGAAGGTGACAGAAATTACAGCAGACTTGCTTTTGGTAGTGGTATTCTTCCTGCAAGGATAATTACTTAAAGCAAGACGAATGCTCTGCATTTCAGTTAACTCCTCTCCAGCCTGTGTTAAATCCATTACGGGATGCCTTGCGTTTGACATTTGCGTCTTTGTCCTTAATGATGACAGTAAATTTAAACACCCCAGGAGGGCTGTGGATAGCTGCCAAGTCTCAGGATGCTGCTACTGCTGCTGCTATGACTCCTTTCACATCGCCCCACGGGTGAGGCTCTGCTGGAGCTGCTTCGCCCGGGAGTAATGAGAGCGCTGGTGTCTCCCACACACTCACATCATAGGTGAAAGCTGCGCTCGCAAAAGCTAGATGTGACGCTGATAACCGGCGGTTGCTTCCTGGTTACTAGGTAATAGCACTGTCCCAGGTGAATCCTTCGTGCCTGCAAAGGTAATTTATCATATGGCTTTCCTGTTTGTGTTCTGCTAAGCTGAATCCAAGCCTTCCATCTATTTCAGGACCTCAGTAAGAAATCAAAGCAGGGTTGCCAAAGGGCAGCAGAATTAAACTGTTTGCCTTTGCTTGGAAATGGCTCTAAATTAATCCTGGTGCTTGTGGAGCTGAGTCTGCTGGTGATAGCTGGGGTGGGAGGCGGTTCTCGGCAGTCGTTTTGCAAACAGCACTTGCACTTTTCTGCCTTCCCCTGCCCTATAGCTGTGTAATAACTGATACCGCACCA
>VZSZ01008826.1:25229-46760 GCA_013398815.1 Ibidorhyncha struthersii
ATAAGTGCAGACGTGCATTAAGCTCCCCTGGGAGCGAGGTCCGGGGCAGCTCTGCCGTGCTGCCGGGGCACTTCCCTCCTGACCCCCGTCGCTGCTGAGGGTGCTGCTGTAGTGCTTTGGGCTGGGTGCTCTGCAGGGGACCTGGCATCCAGCTCTGTTCTGCCCTTGGATGGGACAGCGACGGAGCTTCGTCGTGAATCTGGGCTGTTGCCGCTCCTAAACAAAGCCGCTCTCGAAGCCAGGCCTGCAGGGCTGCGAGACGAAATGCCATCTTTCCGCCAGCTCTCATGTTTATGTATATATGCTGTATACACTTCTATTATTCCACCTGTTTGGTGATAATGGGTGTTTGGGATAGAGCAGCTGCTAAAGTGGCACACAGGGCGGATCAAATCAGCAGGTGACATTTTTCACTGGGTTTATCTTTGGGAACAAGCCGGGCCCGCAGTAAACTGGCGGCTCCTTCATTTGCTAGAGGACAAAGCTGCCATTATTCAGGGGCAGAAGAAAGCGAAACCCCAGGAGATGAGCTGAGTGCGTGTGCGATATCCCTGTCTGGCTGCGTGCAGGCATTAATGCAAGAACTCAAGGTCAAAGGCTACCCAGCTCGGAGAGTCGGAGGCAGAAGGGGCCTCCAGAAGGAAGAATGGTTTATTTCTTTATCTCGTGGAGTCATGTATCAATTATCCATGGCGTCTAACAGCCTCGGAAGGGAGTAGATTTTTCTGCTCTTTAAGAGAGGTTTTGCATGCACCATTCATTTGCTGGGCAGTGGATTTAAACTCTTGAGGCAGGAGGCTAAAAGCAGAGACATCGTGTAGCCTATGAGATGGGAAAACCCAAAGGGCAACAGCTTTCCTTTTAATCTCAGGTGGTCCTTCTGTCGTTCATGAGGCAAATGGTGCTGATAATGTGAATTAGGGAAATCTGCTGTGCTCTGTTCTAGAGGGATTGCTGAAAAATTGAAGAAGAAATTACCGGTCCTGTGTGGCAGAGAATTGTGGCAGGGTTAAAAAAAAAAAATCAGATCAGCTCAAAAACGGAGGGGTTTAAAAAGCAGTTTTGTCAGGCTTTTATGATAAGGAACTGCTACCTGCCTTGTCTCTGCTGCAATATCGTATCATGACATGACCTGTCAGCCTCCTGACACCAGGCTGCTGCCCAGCTGCCTTGGACCTCCTGGGATTTCCAGTCTGTGGAGCAGTTCTGCGTCCTCTGGAGAGGATGCTTGTGAAATGATGTTCCTGCACCTCCCTTGTGATGAATCTTGGTAAGATCCCGCTCGCCGCAGCCTAACGAACCAGCGCTGTGGCAAAACCCATCCTCAGCAGGAGGGCGTAACTCCAGGAGCTCCAATAAAAACAGCATTTCTGCTGAGCAGAGCAAGTGCTGAGCGTTCATCCCAGCCTCGCCTTCTGAGGGGGACCCTGTCGTCTGTTGAGCTGACAGGCAGAGGAGAGGATCCCGTGGAATACAAATGGATTTGGGCTTCAGCACGGGCATCCCGCAGCACGGCTTGCGCTTTCCCTCGCACCCAGCCAGGGCTCTGCTCACTCAGCAAGTTCCCAGGCCAGCTTTCCCTCTGGCAGCGGTGCTTGCTGCCAATTCCTCCTTGGTCCAGAAACACAGGGGCTCGAGAAAGCTGGCCCTGAGTGGAAGAGGCTCTGAGAGGTACCTGGCAATTCCCGGGGTCCTGGCCTCTCTGGGATAACAGGAGGCTGTTTCCACTTTCAGATCAATTAAAATCAGCTCCTTGTTTTGGGGAAAAAAACATGTTCTGTTGTCTCATGGCCTCAGCGGTGAATTGATTACAGAAAGCAGTTGCTGGAGCATGAAAGAAATGCCTGTTAGCTAGACAGCGACGAGCAGGTTTGTTTTACTGTCTCTGCGATCCGTGTGCGTGCTGCTTGCCTCGGTAGATCAAGGCATCGGAAAGCACTCCAGCAGATTTCAACCCTGCCTCCTTTGAGCACCCTCCCCTGCTGCCTCCTGCCCCTTCCAGCTCGGCATTTTGAGCTCTGGAAACGTGTTCGTTTGGAAGCGACTCGTGGAGCGGCCCACGTGAACGAGGAACTTTTTCTTTCCTCTGAAGCACCGGTGTTCGGGTGCCGGGCACAAAGTGCTGGCTGGGTGCCGCGGCGGGCTGTGAGCGGCTCTGCCCTTTGCTGCTCTTACCTTGATCTCCTTAATGGCCTCACCTTGGGTCTGGTTTCCAAACTGACTGCTGGGGCTGTCGTTCATCCAGTTAGCGATTTTTGACAATGAGAATAAATGTAACCTCTTAGAGATCAGTCCAGTATTGAAAATGCAATAATACAGAAAGCAATTGCTTTTTGAGTCAGCCTTTGAGGGCTTCTGACGGCCGTCTGCAGGGCTTAATGCAGCAGGGAGCGTCTTCCTAATTGAGAGCTCTCTGCTGCTTCAGAACACCGATATCTGATCAATATGCGGTAGAAATGCAGCAGCGTTAAATCTGTACCTTCTCAGGACCTCCCATGAGAAGTGGAAGAAATATATTTGCAGCCTCCTAAAGCGATTCCCCGGCTGGAAACTGGCAGGGCGGGCGTCTGCACAGAGCTCTGTGACGCTGCCTTCCGAATCCCGTCCCATCCCCGCGTTTCCGTCGTTATGTCGTATCTCCACGCTTCATAAAACTTGCATTATAAACTTGAGTCTCCCTCACGTTTGCCGTGTAGCTGTGGCAGAAAAGGGATGAGAATGGCTGTGGCAGCTAAAGGCTGGGGGAATGTCTCCCGCTTGCCTGGAGTCCAGCACTGCCTTTCTAGTGAGAAAAGGGTCGTAAAACACCGGGGGTGTTGATTTATTGCGTGTTTTGCATTTGGTGTGAGTCAAAGAAGGGATTTTAGATGGATGCCTTGGCAGAATTTAGGCAGGAGATGATTCTTGTTCCCTTGACAAGGATATTTCAAGGGCAAACAGTGATGCTGAGGAGAGTGACCTTCTAAATCTGCACTGTAACATCTCAAGTATGTGCTGCCCTCGAGCTCCACACAAGTTATGCTTGTGATGAGCTCCGGCTCTTCGCTCCCTGCAGCGATGGGGCTGCGCAGCTGGGCATCTGCCCGTCCCATGGCTCACGATGCTATACTGACCCCATGAACCCATTGCACATGGGGACCCGAAGCATGCCGGGGTGAGATCCTCTGCCAGTGTCAGGCTGTGCGTGGCAGGACTCGTCGGTAGCCCCATATGGGAGTGAGGGTGCTGGGGAGAGGTGAAGCGGTGGTAATTCCTAGCCGTCGAGGCAGTGGGCTCCTTGGTTGCAGGCTACCCCTTGCAGAAGCTTGCAGAATGCAAACTTTCACTGTTCAAACAGCATCAGCTCGTTCCTGTGTTGGGGAGATCATCTCAGGGTGGCCCCAGAGCTGAATGTTGTTGCTGCTAGAGGAGAGGTTTTGGAGGTCGCCTTCCCTTTTCACTGGGGTGCTGGCTCCTCCACGGCTTGATCTTTGTAAATCTCCCCGTGGGAGCCACGGGAGATGTGTCGCAGCTCAAAAGGTATGTTAACCTGGCTGCCTTTGCCCTTAGACTTGGAGTGTAATTAGAAATATTATCCATCCCCTGTACGCCGGGTGACATCCCAGCCTGTCTGAGTTCTGCAGCTATATTTTGTGATTACCAGTGATGGAGATGCTATTCCCGGTTCAGCCGCAGCCTGACTTGCCCATCTGCTGTCTGCCTCGCGCAAACTAAATGCAGTCCCAGAGGGGGACGGGATGTATTTGTCACCTGGCTGAGCATGACAGGTTCAGACCACCGAAGTCTCTAGATGGTCCTTAGCGGGATGTCTTTGCTAACTAAGAGAGGTGAGATGGACGTAGGGGTGGCAAGAGCCCAGTGTGGGTGGGTTCCTGGCCAAAAAGAGCATGTCCATAAATAACTTCCCTTCTTGGTTATGGTCCAAAATGGTGTATATCAAATGGAGAGGCTTGGGGGCTTAGACTGCTTTGGTTGTCATAGAATGATAGAATGGTTTGGGTTGGAAGGGACCTTAAAGATCACCCAGTTCCAACCCCCCTGCCCTGGGCAGGGACACCTCCCCCCAGCCCAGGGTGCTCCCAGCCCCGTCCAACCTGGCCTTGAACACCTCCAGGGATGGGGCAGCCACAGCTTCTTGGGGCAACCTGCGCCAGGGGCTCACCACCCTCACAGGCAAGAATTTCTTCCTAATATCTTATCTAAATCTCATTTCTTCCAGTCTGAAGCCATCCCCCCTCGTCCTATCACTCCATGCCCTTGGGAAAAGTCCCTCCCCAGCTCTCCTGTACCCTTTAGGCACTGGAAGGGGCTCTGAGGTCTCCCTGGAGCCTTCTCTTCTCCAGGCTGAACACCCCCAACTCTCTCAGCCTGTCCTCATAGGACAGGGGCTCCAGCCCTCGCAGCATCTTTGTGGCCCTCCTCTGGCCCCGCTCCAACAGTTCTGTGTCTTTCCTATGTTGGGGGCTCCGGAGCCCCCAACTTGATGCTGGATACATCTTTAATGTTCAGCTGAGTTGTTGCCATCTGGTAGAACACCCGCCTTCACCTTGCCAAGGAGTGAAGAACAGATTCCTGTGGTGCGGTACCCTGGGATTTATCCTGACAGCGCTGGGAGAGACAGGGACTGAGTCATCCCAGGGGATGGAAGGGGATCACGAGCGATGACTGGCAGGAGCCGGGGCTGAACCGCACGCGTGCCGCGAAGGCAGCGTGTCTTGCTGTGTCCTGGTGGAGCGGCTCTCCTGCTCCGTGCCAGATGGAGCCGCACGTGCCTGGGCTCGCGGAGCAGGGATGGGGAGCGACTGCTGTGCTGCGGCTTAACAAGCTGTTGCTTCCCCGCTCCGCTCCCCGTCCCCTCACTGCCGGCACGGGGGAAGGCACGCGCGTGCCGGTGGTGGCCCCGGCATTGCTGCGGCCAGGCTGCGAGCCCCCTCCAACCCCGGCACGTGTACCTGGGGCTTGCGATGGACCGGGGGCAGAAACACAACCACCCTTCCTAAAGCACCTCGGCCCCGCGGGAGGGAGACCAGGCTGCCTCTCCTTGTGCTTGACAGGACTCCTTTGCAAATAGCTCGCGGAACTCCGCGGGGATGAAACCCGAGGATTTTATGATGCTCTCCCTGCTTTTCCAGGCTGGGCTCTTTGCCGAGGCAGGGCTCGCCGGGCTTCAGCGAAATGGGATTTTCAGGCTAACGCCTGTTTCTGGGAATCTCCTGTCCTGCCCAACTCGCCCGTGTTACCGTTCCGTGCTGCGGCTCTCTGGTTTCTCTGTGTTCCCACTTCCCAACTGACTTTTAAAAACCTGTTTAAAAACACTGGAGTGTTTCTCAAGTCACATCATTGTACTTCATAGAACACACTGGAGAGTGCGTCAGCCTGAAAGCGTGATGGGAACAAATTTTGAAGAGCTTTTGATGTGAGGGGAAAGAGGGGAATTGGCCTGCGTAGGAAGGGTCCTTGGCACCGCAACACAGAGCGCTTTAAAAGAAAAAAAAAAAAAAATCTGCAATTTGTTTAGCCGTTTCCTACCCAGTTTTCTCACATTCCTAGAACTGACTCATAAACCTGCTGCTCTGCATTTCTGATATTCAGCCTGAGGGCCTAATTCATGCGGTACTGGATGTCTTGTAGCTCTGCAACCTCTCTGTACCGTGGTGGAGCACGTGGGAGAGCTCAGCAGAAAGTGCTCTGCACCTCACAGGATTAATCTCGGGGACCCCTGGTCTGTAGAAAGTTTCTTTTTTTAACTTGGAGACAGCTGATTGCCATTTAATTAACAACAGTCAGTGTGTTTCTTGAGCAGTTGAGAAGTGTCCGGATGAGCTTTGTTCCAGGGTGCCGCTCTCCGTGGTTTACCCCAGGGCTCAGGTGAGTTGTTAATGGGGATTCAGGCGCTGCCCCGATGGATGCGTGCGTTAGGCTCCCTCAGCAGTGGCAGAAAATACGCTTTGAAAGTTGGCCTGGGTAATCTATAAATACAGAGGGAGCTGCAGCAGGGTCAGAAACAAATCCGTGACATTTTGCATCAGCGGGGAGAAAACAAAATTTCATCCAAGGTTTTATTCAATAGAGAAACTGATAATAAACCTTATTTCCTTCAAAGGGTCCATTGCCATGGTAACAGGCATGACATTCCGGGATGGATGCAAAGTGTCACCATGAGCAGGGCTGCTGCCTTAAGCGCGGCAGCGTTAAATGGCTTCATCGAGGTGGAGAACAGTGGGGTGTGTGTTCGGGCTCACTCCTGCCACGGCTTGCTCCAGTCGGCAGAGGTCCAGGGTAGCCCAAGGAAGGGGGTGGAAGTCTGGGGAACGTTGATTTCAGCTTTAAGCGGGAAAGCACGGCTGGACAAGGTTAGGTGAGTTAAATTTGCAGCAGCCTGGCAATGGCAGAGGAGCTCTTTCCGTCGTGGTGGCTGTCACGGTGCGTGTCCCGTCCGAACAGAAGAGGGAGAGACCTTTGTGCTCTGCACAACCCAGCTGCCTCCTGCCCTGGCACAGCGGTTAGTGGGTCTGCGGGCTGCTGCCTCCCGTGGGTTACAGCTGAAAGACTATGCGGGATTGAGCAGGGGATGAGAGACACCCGTGAGCACAGCCGGCAGGTTATAATCTCTGTTCCTTTTCTGTCCAGGGAGGAAGAGGGTCCTTTGCTTCATCAGTCACAGGTCGTACAACCCGTGTGCGTTGCTGACGTTTGGGGTTTTTTCGTTTGTTATTTTTTTTCCACCCCCAGGAAGAGGAGCCAGTGGTGCTTTGAGGTCAAACCCAGCACTTTTAAAATCTTATCCCTGTGAAACGAGAGTGGTCATCTGACTCCAGGTAGCCAAGAGCATCGAGCACTGGTGTGGGATGTGGATTCAAGTCCCAGCTGTGAATGAGACCCCAACACTCGCTTCTGTTGCCCTTGCCTGGGGCAGCGTCACTGGTGGGAACGATGACACCATGAAATAGTCACTAGGTGAGAGAGAGACTCGCCTTGTAAAGCAGGGAAAGGGTTTGGGAACAGCCTTCTTCCCAGGGAAGGGCCGTCGGGATAGCAGCGGGAGAGAGAAGGTTGCCAGCCTGGACCTGCCTGCCCTGCCCAGGGACGATGTGGGTATAGCGAGGAGGGCGGCAGGGCTGAGCCAGGCCCTTGAGGCTCCCTGAGAGGGAAGGCAGCTTTTGTTCTGGCCTTTGTTTTTACAGCCTTTCTGCATTTTAAAACCTCCTGGTTTCTCCTCCAGAGGCTGGCGGGGGCCATCGCGGAGCCTGGGGGTCTCGTCTGTGCCCGTCACCTGCCCATTCGAGTGCTTTGTGTCGGTGCACAGTGCAGCCACGCAGGAGAGTGGCTGCAGGAGTAGGTGACTGTGGACTTCAGGATGGAAAATAAAAGCTGGAAGCGGAGCAGGTCGAATTCCTGCCTTGCAGGTGGAAATTGTAGATCTCCTGTCTCCTGGGGTGTGTTGATGAATGTGGTCATTATTTCATAGCCTGCAGGCCTCCTTGTGACAGCCATCGTCCCTGCGCCCGGTGTCCTTGTTGGTCAGCTGGTTTGGAGAGTGAATCTTTGTATTCCCCAGTGTGTGTTAGGGAAAGCGCTTTGCAGAGTAGTTGTTTTATCTCCTGCAGAGGCAGGCGCTGTCATTTAGCCAGAGTCAGGAGGGAGAGCAGATGGTGACCTGTTTTTGCCAGTGAAAGAATGAGGTTGGAAAGGCACCGTTGAAGTGAGGACACAAGGAAGAGGCTGCCCGGCAGTGCCTTAGATAATCAAAACTTCCTTTTAGTTAGCCCCAGTATGAGGCTTGAGACCTGCCTTTTCCCACGCTCGGGGAGGAAGATGTGCCCTTGGTGAGGAGGTGATGGTTGAAAGTGCAGATTTCCTTGCCCCTTGGTTTTTAACCCATGTTATGTTTTCCATCTTTAAAAGATGTGTGTGGTAGGATGGGGAGAACTTATCCATCATGTCTGGTCTCCAGCTGTTCACACCAAGAAGTCCCGAAGAAGTGGCCCTACACTAGAGAGACCCCACTGTTAGTGTTTCAGCCAGATCCCTGATAAAGGTTTGTCCCAAACAGGAAGGATGGGGGTATTTTCCCCTTTGTTTTCCTGTGTGCACTTAACTATTGTGAGATGATTCACTGTTATGCATATAAGCATATGCTTCTTCTTGGAGTGTTGCTAATTTCTTGGCTTCAGCAGCTTCTTCTGGGAGTTTGGCCACATTTGGTTCATGTCGAGTGAACAAGTGTTGTTAATGCCTATTGCTTTGTGCGGGGTTGTGCTACAGGGGAATCGCGGGTTGAAGCTTGGTCCCTGCTCAGCATTCGTCTCCTGCCTTGAAGATGGCTTAATCGCTGGCAATTTTTGCTGTAGCAGAAGGTGCCTGAGGCAGAGCGGGTTGCCCCTAGCAGGAGAATTCGGAAGTCACCTGAGGTGCAGAGCTGGGAGGCTCTGGATGAATTACCGTGGGAGGGATTTGCTGGTTTTGAAGCGTTTGGGGTACTTTGTCCCTTGCAGCGACGTGATCTGCAGCAGAAGGCATGGCTGTCACTTCCCAGCGGGGAATGTGAAATAATGGAGAAAAGATCTGGAGGGTGGATAAATGAGCCCTTTGCTTCATGATGGTTCATCCAAATCTGTCCGAGGTCCCATGTAGGGCAGAAAGTTTCCAGCTGCTATCTCCTGCTTGCGATGGAGGATCATCTTGATCCCACACAGGGCAATGCCCCACGTAAGCAGTGGGGCAGAGGGGCTGCTCCCCCCGCCGCCACGGTCCAGCAGCCGGGGAGCCCCACAGCACGGCTCCCTGGGAAACCCCAGCTCTGCTGGAACCGGCCTGGCAAGGGGATGGGTGTCCCTGTACAAAACAAGGATGCTGTGCACCGGCCAGGTATTTGGGAGGTTTTAATGGGAGGGAGAGTGTGTTTCCAGGCCTGGGGGAGCAATAAAACGGGCTGGAATGGTCTGATGCAAAATGTGGGTGCACAGGGTGTGCACAAGGATGCACAGATACCACCAGCGAGAGGCTGAGGAGTGTTATGGTAATTAGGACAGGGGATACAGGGAGGCAAATGAGTCACTCGGAGATTAGGTAAATCTCAGCAGGATTATTATTATTATTATAAGGGAAAATCCTGCAGATGTTGGATCTCAACAGCTTGAGAAATCACCTTGAAAGGAGAACTTTGCAGGGCACCGACCTCGGAAAAATGCATCTTGGTTTAATGGGGATTTGGGTGCAAAACTGTGGTTAGTTTTGGCTATACTGATCCATCCCTCTGTACAAGAGATTCAGACCCCTTTCAGCCCGCGTAGTAGGGCAGATGGCACAGCACAAGGGTCAGTAATGTCCTCTAGATGCAGGACAGGGTCCGGGGTAGCCCGGCTGTCCTTTGCTCACCGTGTTGGGTTGTGCTGCTCGTTGCAGTCGGCTGTGGAAGGTTACTCTGAGCCTGCCGGGGTGGAAATTCCCCGCAGGGTTCCCCTTTTCTGTTTTTGCAGGACAGCACCATCAGCAGCCAGCAATGGTGGAAGTGATACCACCCCGGGGACCGAGTGCTCCTGGCGCCGCTTCAGGGCACGTGACGCTCGGGGGCACCTCATATATCCCCGGTGACAAATGTGGTGTGGCTGCAAACTCCTCGTGTAGGAGGGTCCCTTTTCAAGGCGGGAGGTCAGACCCCACCGAGGCTGAGCTTGGAGCAGGGGGGATGATTGCAGGGGAGATGTGATGGTAAAGGTGGGCGACGCTAGCTCAGAGCCAAGGTGGACCAGGTTTTGTTATCTTGGTAGGACTCTCCGGTGTCTGGATGAAATACTAACTTTCAGAGTATGAAGTGTTTATTAATTAGGCAGCAGTATTTGGGCACGCGGCTGTGCGAGGCAATAGCTCTGAGATNCTCTTTTTTTTTTTTTTTTTGGCAAACTGTCAGGATCCTCCATTCCCTTTGATGCCCACGCACGAGGAAGAGGGCAACTGGATGATGAAGGTCTCTGTGGGATGGTTGTGTTGTGATGGATTTTGGTGTAGAGACGGACCTTGGGAGAGCACTGCCGTTTAGCCTTCTGCTCTTCAGCCCCTCTCTTCTTCTCCTGCAAGGCTGTGGATTAGCCTGGTGTAGGCAGGGGAAGGTGGATCTGGTAACAGTCTCCTATTCATTCCCAGTTGTCTTTGGAGCTGCTGAAAACGTCCTTGAGCAGCAGCCTTCATTTCAGGTCACGACTGAGGTTTGTGAACCGAGACACAGAGAGCAAAGCCTGCGGTCTCGCCTCCAGTCATCTCCCGGCAGGGCGACTCTCCAACAGAGACCTGTTCTTGGAGGCTGTGACGGCTGCAGCAAATCACCGCAGGAGTCTGCAGGCAGCCCGTGACCTCTGCCCGCCGCTCCCGTCCCTCTGAATTAACCGGGCCTCGTTAGCGCTGCCGCTGCGCCGGCGGCTGAACCTGCGCCGCCCTGGCCCTCCCCTCCAGCCGGCAGCAGCTTCGTGCTGCCAGGTCATTACCGCTGTGCCGGCGTGATGCTGGGCGAGCGCGTCGGGGCTGCTGGACTCTCCAAGCACCGTTACATACCCAGCGGGCTGGCAGGTCAAGCCAAGGGCTTTTCTTCTTCCTCCTGCAGCTCCACAGCAGCGTAGGAGTCACAAAGGGTCTTTCTCTGCCGGCCGATATCTCACCCAGGCTCCGAGAGTGAGCTCTACCTCTCTGTTTATTGCTGACAATAAAGATGCCATGATCCGAGTGGTTTCGGTGCAGCCCACCCTGACCTCGTCCTCTGTCTTCTGCAGAGAAAATGGGTATAAAATGCTGATTTGGAGGCTGGCTCTGCAGCCCTGCCTCATGGCGAGGGGTTCCCCCGGCTCGGCGGGGCTCCCCGTGAGTCCTGAGCAAGGGGAGAAGGAGCCGCCACTGCCCAGACCTTCATCAGTGACGGCATCTGCATCGCCCCGGACGCTGGCTGGTGTAGCAGGCGGTGCAGAGAGGAGTTGTTTCACTTATTTGAGTTGCCTGGCAGTGGGGAAGCACTCCCCACGGGTCACAGTGCCCGCGGTGAGCCAAATTTGCTGGCAGTGCTCCCGCAGTCACTCTCTTGCACCTTGGCCGATGGGTAGGTGACCTCTGTTTTATTTATAATCACAGCTCCATAATTCCCCAGGTAGCAGATGAGCAGCAGTCCTGTCCTGAAGTGCAGTGCCTTGGCTTGCTATAAATAGATTAGACCTTAATCCTAAAACGATAAAGCAACGCTGCAACTCAGGCAGATTAAGTGATGCTGGGGGGAATTTTCCAGCCCGTGGAGCGGGAGGACGGAGGCGGTGAGCATCACCCCTTCGTGGCAGTCCCACTGCCGGGTTGTCACACGAAGCCTTTATTCCTGACCCAGAGCATCCACCTTTTGCATTTTGTTCTTCTAATTGTAATGAGGATATGTGGTGCTCTGAGATGCCAGGATACACCCCGGCGGGACTCACGGACGTGGCGGTGGGACGTGCCTGGCAGCCGGTGGCACGGGGGGACGCGGCTCTGCAGTCACGTGCAGCGATGCTGGTGGATGGTGGATATGCTGACCTGGAAAGATGTGAAAGGATGCATATCCACGGCAGATAAAAGTCTGCCTTCTGTTTGCCACAGGCTGCAGCTGCCTCTAAATGCCATTACACAACGTGAGGTTTCCTTTCGTGTGGAATTTGACTTTTAACAACCTTATAATTTAGCAGAGTGATGACTTTTTTTTTTTCCCCCTGTACCTTTTTTTCCTGAGCTGTCATCATCCTGGGAGTGCTGTGCTGATTTTAAAGACAGACTCAAGTTAATCGTGGGTCGGCCCGTTCGTTAGGCACAGCGCGGTGTTCTGCTGGGGTCAGGGACGAGGAATGAAACAGTTAAGTGAGCTGGCTTAGGCAGGAATTCAAATAATGACAAACACAGCTTGGGTAGCCAGGTGATGGTCCAAGTCATCCTCTGTTTTCAGCAAGTGCACATATTAAATAGCCGCCTGGTGCAACAGCGAGGTCCCTTTGTGCCGCTAATGAGAAGGTGGTGTCGTTTATGTGGCGAGATGGTTGTCTGCACCTCGTGTTTTGAGGATGATTTCAGGCAGAAAATTATTTTCTTCTGTTGTCCACATAGATACGAATGGGAGAGAGGTTTGGGGAAGGCAAAGAATAATTTTTAATTGGATGCTGAGACTCAAACGTGCCTTTAGTAGGAGATCTGAAGAGCACCTTGGCCCTGCGCTCCCAGTCGGAGGATGCTCAGTGCTCCTGCATCCCTCTCGTTATTGGAAAGAGGGGCTGAGGTCATCGGCGCTGGTCTCTTGGAACGTGGTAAGGATGAGCAAAGGAGGGGGAAGGCATCTTCTGAGGAAGCTTCGGAGTCTGTCCACCTGTGGCAGCTCTCTGAAGAAGAAAGTTAGATTAAGGGCACAAGCTGTGCCAGGGATGGTGTGGAGAAGGTAACGTGGCTCGTGGGTGAGAATCGTGGGGAATGTGCTAATGTTTTCCATGAGCTGGGTGCAATTACCAGGCAAAGTCTCATGTCTGATGCCTCTTTCCTTAAGCACACAGGCAGTGAAACCCTTGTTTTGGATGTGATTGCCGTGCTGTCGGAGAGAGACACTTTGGAACAGTCTGTTCTGAAACACAACAAACCTACTCGTCATGTTTTCTCTGGAGAATCGACTCACTCCACGAGGAAGTTGCTGTACCTTAAACTCCCCTGGAGCCGCTGGCTGCCTATTCTCGGAGGATGAGGCAAAACTCCTGCTCCGTCTGTGCCATGTCCCCCTCCCTGGGAGCTGAAAGAGGAGTCCCTCACTGGGGATCCAGGTTAGGTGGGACCTCGAGGGTCAGGAAAACCAATACAGCCTGAACTGCTCATTGCACTGGCTGTCCTTGGGGAAAGTCCTATTGCTGCTGAACATCCTTCCCCAGAGCCAGACAGACATGTCCAGCATGTCCCTACTCCGGTGAGCGAAGGGCTGGGAATCATAGAATGGTTTGGGTTGGAAGGGACCTTGAAGATCACCCCGTCCCACCCCCTGCCCTGGGCAGGGACACCTCCCCCCAGCCCAGGGTACTCACAGCCCCGTCCAACCTGGCCTTGAACACCTCCAGGGATGGGGCAGCCACAGCTTCTCGGGGCAACCTGCGCCAGGGGCTCACCACCCTCAGATACAGAATTTCTTCCTAATATCTACTCTAAATCTCATTTCTTCCAGTTTGAAGCCATTCCCCCACGTCCTATCACTCCATGCCCTTGGGAAAAGTCCCTCCCCAGCTCTCCTGGAGCCCCTTTAGGCACTGGAATATCAGCACCGGGCTGGGAGCGGGGCTCGGGGGTTTGCATGGCACCCCAGTTCGCTCTGCAGCAAGGTCCCGCCTCTGCCGGAGCGCTGCTGGTGCAGTGGGATGGAGCCGCTTGGATATTTGGCACTAATGAGGTTTCAGCTCCACTTGCAGTAGGGGAATGCAGACCGAAGCCGACCTCTGCTCCGCAGGCACAGGGGAGACGGGGTTCAGCTCAGGGAGCTAGAGGAGGGGTTTTCCCACGTGTGAGGGTTTTCCCGCTTGCGTCTTGTTTGGAGGGGCTGGAAAAAGTCTCCCGGCAGCTTGGGTTAAGAGCATTTCACTTTCCAGTGTTTGTTTCTGGTCTGAGAAATGCGAAGCATGTGCCCCAGCCCGCAGGAAGGCCACTTTATAAATGTTAGAAGTAAATAATAGAGATTAATAGCAATAACAGTCTTGCTATCATGTTGCATACATAGGCCTTGAGTAAATCTGAAGGTTATCAAATAAATAATAATGATAATCTTGTGTATTTTTGCTCCTTTGGCTTTAAAAGCCGGTTTTAAAAGGGTTTTCTAAAGCAGGCTTTACCCTGGAGATGCAGTTGAGAGGCTGTATTCTCCCCGAGGCCGCCCGGCATTATTTGGAGAGCGTGGGGCCAGCCGAAACCGGGGTATTTCTTCAAAGGCTCTTGCTTTCGGTGCCGAGGAGCAGCTTGGAGCAGGAGCAGTGACGGGAGCGGAGGAGGTGGCTGGTGTTCCCCGTAATACCCAGGGACGTGACCGGTGGTTAATGCATGGTGGAGGTTTTTGGCGGCTGCAGAGCCCGGAGAGGTGCCGACATGAGTTTGCAGCATCTGTTGGCAAAACCAACCTTGCACATCAACGGAGCCCATCAAGGACTAATCCTGCCCTTGGTCCCAAGCCCTGGTTAAAAAAATCCACTTACGGTTGTGATTCTGTTTGGGGCAGTGAAGGGTTTTTAGCATGGGCTGGGAAAAGGAAGGGTGATGTCGCTGGAGTTATTGGAAAGGGCTTGTACTTCATTTTTGGTCATTCCAGGCAGCCAGTGATTCCTGGCACAGCCCACAATGACTGAAGATTGCTGCTCATCCACAGCAGCGGTGCTTATTTTTAGCTGTGGTCAGCCTCAAGTCACAGCTGAGCTGCAGTGACATGTTTGCATGCGGAATTAGCTACATCTCCTCATTTAGTGTGATGTATACAATTAGCGTTGATGTGTCACTTGAGAAGGAAAACGATATTCCCTATCCGGAGCGATGGGCTCTTCTGACACAGCAGCAGAAACCCTGAAAATAGCAGCAATGCTTGAAGCTGCAGCGTTGGGCACAGGGGCTGTGTCTGCCTGCCTGGGAGCGGGGCAGGGTACCCAGCGTGGGTTGGGGGGCTGCGGGGGGCTCAGCATCCCCCACCGCGGGGGCTCAGCATCTCCCGCCGTGGACCCCGTGCAGCTGGGATGGCAGGACCGCGCTGCACAAGGCGGCAGGTCGTATTCCCCTGGTACTGGGGCAATGGTGGCCACGCGGCCGAGCTCCTCAGCCGGTTTGTAGGCTTTGCCCCGTATCTCGTGCTGGTGGCACTGGGGAACGCCGCTGTCCCCAGGCTAAAGGCATGACTTTAGCAAATGAGATGGATGGCAGCGAAAAAATGTTATCCTGCTCAGAGAAGACAGACTAATGCCATATGTCTGTTCAGTAGGATGTGGACGGGTTGTCTCCGCTTGTTACTGCAAGTGCCCTTTACAGGGAGCAAACAGCAGGAGAATAAAGACCAATGCGGTTTTACCTCCTCCCGGTGATCCGGGGTGGCTCTTTGGGCCACTGAGCCCGTGCCTTTGCCAGGTTCGGGGGGGGGAAAGGCTCAGCCCTGGGGTCGGGCGTTTGCTTGTGAGGGGCTTTACGCGAGCTCGAGACGGCAGGAATAAAGTGCAGGGCTCGGAGCCCACGCGGGTGGGTGGCCGGGTACCGATGGCGAGGTGAGGCGGGGAGCAGGATGCTTTCTGGTCGCTCAGCTTTTTGCAGCAGCTCAAAAATAACTATTGACCGTTTCCCCAGGAGGGCGGGCAAATACCCTGCATTAACCAGGAGGAGTCTATGGCCTTGCTGCAAAGGCGCCTTAGGTACCCATTTGGAAACAACAGACTGCTGAGAGGAAGGGATTTAAATTTTAATTACACCTGGCATGGGCACAGGTTGAAGTTTTGGGGCTTTTAATAGTTTTTTTTCGACGATGGTTTTAGTGCAGAGACACCAGATAGAGGCGGATTTGCTGACTTGTGCAATGCAATACAGCCCTGAAGGTTTTAACCCTGTCACTGAGTGCAAAGCGCTTTCCTGGCAGTTCTCCCACCTGGGGGCTGTTTTCTTGTTAAAATCTCGGTGTGGGTGGAAAAAAGCCCCGATCTTCCCAGGGCCGGGCCCCGCTGCTCAGCATTGGCAGTGCCGGTGTTTCTCAGAAATCCCTGCCGGACTCTCGAGGGCTCTGGGGAAGGTCAGCCTGATGGCTGCCGCGGCGAAACCCCGGGGGGCGAATCCTCGTGGGGTTTGCAGGGCTGTGCCTTGACCCACGTGCGAGGGATGGCTGGCCGCACGCGGTGGGTCTTGCACGGTGGCGAAGTCTTCAAAATAGCTGGTTTGGGAAGAAAACTCCAGGACTGTCAAATGCCGTGAGCTGTGCGCATCCTGGGGCATCCCTGCCCTGTTTTGGGGTATCCCTGCTGCTGGGAGAGCCAAGGGGCAGCCGGGAGCACGTCGGGTGACTGTGTCCACCACGTTCCAGCCCACGGGGAAGGTACGCATCATAGGGCTCAGGCACTCAGTGCCCTAATGAACTGCCTGGGGGAAATTCCTTTCCTCTCCTCACCTCGGTGTGGAGTTTCCCAATCGATCCCTTCGCTCTCCCCCCTTCTGGGGGGCCAAGGAGCTCAAGTGCTCTGGGTGGCCACCCAAAAGCTGTGCCAGCGCTGGGGGATGACAGGGCAGGATGCCTGCGCTGCCCAGGACTGCATTCTCCCCTTTCTAACCGGTGTTCGAGCCCCAAACGCATGTGGCTTTCGCTGCCGGTGCTGGACTGGCTTCGTCCTGGACCGAGCATCGTCACCTCCAGCTCCTCTGCCGCAGACCTGCATCTCGCAGGAGCAGCGAAGCCGCATTGCCCCCCTGCCTGCATGCATCCACCCTGCTGGGACAGACACACCTGGGTACCCCTGTCCTCATCTTCCTGTGTAATGGGGTGCTGTCTGCACCGGCATCCTCCTGTCCCACCTTCCAAAGAGACTTCCCACTGCCTTTTATCGCTCCCTGGAGCACGATGCATCTGGCAGCCTTTTATTGTTCCTGCGGAGGAGGTGAATTTGTGCCTGGACGAGGTGTTTCCTGGAATTGCCTTGGAGGTTTGCTGCCGTAACCGCTGAATTTAGAGCTGGGCTGCATGTGGGGAGCGGGGAGGGGAGAGGTGGATCCTGCTCTGGCAGCGGCAGGGCTTCGTCCCCTTCCCGCGGGCGCCCAGCTGCCTTTGAGCGCGCTGGGGAAATTCTGTGCCTCTGAATTTATCTCATTTCCTTGTACAGGATCCAGATGGCACGGGGCTCCCTGTCCTCTCGTAGTAAACACAGCAGGCAGCTTGCCGGTGCTGGAAATGCTCTGGCCGAGCGTTCGGTTCTTCTCGGCCGCAGTCCTTGATGTGTCAGTCCTGCTCTCCTTCGCCTCTCACCTCTTTGGGGGCTGCAGCGGTGATGCCGTGGCCTGGCTGCTCTGAGCCCCCGGGGTCCTGGCACCCGCAGCCCGCCAGCCGGCGGGGACTGGCACTCGGTCCCGCTTGTGCGCGTGGTATGGCCGGTGCTGCCGGCAGAGGGGTTTGCAGAGCGGGTGAGGTTTTCCCGGGAGCCACGGGGAGCAGGGCGCAGGCAGCACCCAGCGCTGTCTCGTTCGGCCGCGGGTCCTGCTTTTTGAGCACGAAATTAGGAATTGGGAGAGAAACTTGCAGCCTCGGGGAGGGTTTGGCGGGTCTCCGGCAGAGCTGCGCTCTGGGCTACAGGGTCTTGAGCCCCTCTTTGGCCTGTTTCCCCAGCAGTACCTGCTGGCTGCTGGGACACTGTCACCTTTAGTGTCACCCAGCCAGGAGAACGTGCTGGGGTCTGGGTGCCTGCCACGCCGTGAGCTGGCCTCTCCGGAGCATCCCTGCGGCTGGTGGGGAGGCAAAGCCAGGAGCGTGCGGCTCCCGGCTCAGTGGAGGCCAGGAGTGATGGGAAAGGCTGCCTCCAAGTCCTTGGGGGCAAGTGGTGGGGGGCCTTCAAGGAGGATGTGGCTACCAGCACCTGGGACCGGTGGCCCCGTGTCACCAGCCCTGGGAACGGCAGCATTTTGCTGCCCTCTAGTGAGGTCTGGCAGCCGGCCTCCCCTTGGGGTCCCCACGGCACCACCACCTCCTTTTGGGGCCCCTCTGGCAGAGGCCCAGCCTTTGGGGTCCCCAGGGCAGGGCACGTCCCTGCGGGGTGGTGACACTTTTGTAGTGGGAGCTGCTGTCCATGTCCCTCTGCAGGATGAGTCACCAGCTTAAAACTACTTGACCCCCAAAGCAGCTGGGTTTGTCTCCCCCGTCCCCTGGCCTCGACCTTGTCTCCCCGCCGTGCCCCGGGCTGCAGGGTGCTGTCACCAAGGGGTCAGCTCCGGCCACCCCTTTCCTTTGGGACCTGCTCCTTGCCAAGCAGCGAGGAGACATTTCCCCTGACTTCTGCCCTGGCAGCTGTTGCTGCGTGTAAATAATACAAATTAATTAAAAAGGAAAATCAAAACTAGGCACATTTCTAATTAGATAATCCACAAGCCCCTGGTATAATTAATTACGTTAATAGGGCCGCCTGCACCCTGACGGCTTGCAGGGGAGCAGTGACACGGCGCAGCAGGTCGTGGCGTGGGGGTGGGAGCGGAGGGGCTGCGGGGCTGCGTGGTCCAGCCCTGCCTCGGCCGGCGCTGAGCTCTGCTCCCCTGCAGTGGGGATGCGGCCGGGACCCCCGTCCCTGGCGCGGGGGCCGGGGTCCTTAGCCCATCGCGTGGCTGTGCAGACACAGCCCTGATCCTGTCCGTCCCGGGATGCTCGTCTCCAGCCCGATGGGTCTCAGCTGAGGGAGGTTTCCCGTCCCCAAGGTGTTTTACCTCCTTGCTCGTGGTGCCCCAAGCCCAGGCTCACCCCCTGCCCCTTCCAGCTGGTCACTGTGCTCCACACCAGCTCTCCAGCATGAACTGGGAGCGGGAATCCCCCAGTACGAACCCTCCTGCCCATCTCCATGGCTGGTGTTTGCAGCCAGCCTCAGGGCTCCCAGAGTGCTTCACGGGCTCCAGCAGAGCATCCCTGACCCGGGGGATTCAGAGCATCCCTGACCCGGGGGTGCAGAGCATCCCTGACCCGGGGGATTCAGAGCATCCCTGACCCGGGGGTGCAGAGCATCCCTGTCCTGTGGGCACAGAGCATCCCTGCCCTGGGGGTGCAGAGCATGCCTGCCCTCTGAATTCAGAGCATCCCTCCTCCTGGGAGGTTCAGAGCACCCCTGCCCCGGGGCGCAGAGCCAGCCCGGGGCTCAGGCAGCAGCAGGGCCACGACGGGCAGGCTGAGGCCGTGGGGTCCAGGCAGAGCTGACCGTTGTGGGCAGCTCTGTCCTGGGAGGAGGATTTCCCTGGCAGCAGAGGGCAGCAGCAGGCTTGGCACGGCGGTGCCCGCTGCATGCAGCTGCAGCGGTGCCATGCAGGCTGCGCCTGCCCGGGGCGCAGAGCCAGCACTCCGTGGTGCAGTGGGTTTCGGGTGCTGCGTAGGCTGTGGGACACGGGGCGAGCACCCCGAGATGTGCTGGGTTTCGCGTTTCCAAAGCCCAGCGTTGGAAGTGGCGCACAAGGGGATTTGCGGCAGGTGAATAATTCAGCTCAGAGAGCGCAGCACTTCAGGAGCGCGGCTGCAGAAAAAGGAGGGTTAGGGCTTCCCTCTGCTCTCACCTTGGGGGTCTGACCCGTCCCCTTTCCGCTCAAGGAGAGACGCGGGCACAGCGGGACGCGCAGGGGGGCTGCGTGGCTGCTGGCCTCTGATGCCACGTGTCGGCTACGTCTGTGCATGCGTGCAGGGGCTGTCTGGGTGCCGAGATGCGGTTTGCAGCCTGGTGCCACGAGGGAGGGTCTGTTGCATCCCCAGGGAGTCCCCAGCAAGGGGCCACGTGCCTTTGGCTGGCAGGTGACACTGGGGACGCTGCCGGCACCTCCAACGCGCTGCCTCGCTGCCCTCTCCTGTCTTTCCTCCTTTTTTCCCCTTTTCCACTGGTGCGGGCAGCAGCGGCCCCAGCTCTGGCAGCAGGGACAGGGATGGGGACAGACAGGGTGGGGCTTGGGAGTCTTCCCCATCAGCTCCTGCCCCACTCCTGGTGCTCCGCAGCCGCCTGTGCTGGCTGGGACAAGACCTGGCACAGCTTTTTCCTCCCGTGTGATGGTCTTTTATCCTCCGGGGACCCGCGGGGACAAGGACATCAGGTATGTGTGTGGGGAAAGCTGAGAGGGAAAGCTGTTCCCTCCTGTCGAGAGTGGCTGGGAAAGTTCTGTCCTTCCCGGGAAGGAAAATACACTCTGCCATGGGGTGCGAATGGCTGTCACCATCCCTGTCACCTGTGGGGCTCCTGGCCGGGCTGAGGGACGGAGGTGGCATTTGTGACAGATGTGTGGGACAGCGCCGTCCATGCACGAAGGATCAAAGAGCTCGCATGGAAATGGGATTCACCAAACGGCATCCTGGTGTGACGGGGAGTTTAATGAGGCAGGGCCGGGGCTGAGGGGAAGATGGAGCTTATTAACGGGCAGATGAATGGAAGCTCCTTCCACAAGTGCTACAAATCCGGGTGTTAAACGGCCGCTGTCAGTCAAGATTAGGGCTGACACTTAGAGCCTGACAGGGGAGAAGATGTTAGGAAACCTTGCAGGGCTCAGGGCGTGCGAGTGAGTGAGTTTGTCTTTCGCAGTGATACAAATCCATCACCACCTGGGAAGCGCCTGTTTGTTAATCACAGCGCTGACTGCAGCTCTTCCCCGACAATGGGCTGCTGGGGCACGGAGAGGCACGCGCGGCCCTGCGCCGAGCCGGCCTCTGCTCTGCACGGGCAGCGCTACCCGTGGAGGCAGGTACGGGTGTGCACAGCACACATACGCACCTGTATGGGCATGCATGCCACGTGTATGTACCTGTATGGGCACACACAGCATGTGTACGTACCTGTATGGGCATGCACGCCGTGTGTGCACACCTGTACAGGCATGCACAGTGTGTGTACATACCTATATGGGCATGCATGCCATGTGTACACACCTGTACAGGCATGCACAATGTGTACACACCTGTACGGGCATGCACAATGTGCATACACCTGTACAGACATGCATGCCGTGTGTACGCACCTGTACAGGCATGCACAGCACACATACAGGCATGCACAGTGCATGTACACACGTGTACGGGCATGCACAGCACATGTACACACGTGTACAGGGATGCACAGCACACATACAGGCATACATGTGTACAGGCGTGCACAGCATATGTACAGGCATGCACAGCACATGCACAGCTCAAGTACAGGCATGCACAGCACACACAGAGGCATGCACAGTGCATGTACACACATGTACAGGGATGCACAGCTCAAGTACAGGCATGCACAGTGCATGTACACACGTGTACGGGCATGCACAGCACATGTACACACGTGTACAGGGATGCACAGCACACATACAGGCATACATGTGTACAGGCATGCACAGCATATGTACAGGCATGCACAGCACATGCACAGCTCAAGTACAGGCATGCACAGCACATGTACACATGTGTACAGGCATGCACAGCATTCACACAGGCATGCACAGTGCATGTACACACGTGTACAGGCATGCACAGCACGTACACACGTGTACAGGTGTGCACAGCATATGTACAGGCATGCACAGTGTGTGTACACACCTGTACGGGCATGCACAGTGTGCGTACACCTGTACAGACATGCATGCCATGTGTACGCACCTGTACAGGGATGCACAGCACACATACAGGCATATGTGTGTACAGGTGTGCACAGCATATGTACAGACATGCACAGCACACATATAGGCATGCACAGTGCATGTACACACATGTACAGGGATGCACAGCTCAAGTACAGGCATGCACAGCGCATGTACACACGTGTATGGGCATGCACAGCACATGTACACACGTGTCCAGGG